>OU427013.1:365000-392500 GCA_911387935.1 Dolichovespula saxonica
CCACCAAATATCGTCCTCGTACATTGTTCGTCTTTTCGTAATCGCTGGTAAAATACATTAACAATACATTTATAACTTTTTTGTAAATCAGACACTGTCGAATGTAACCTTTAAGGAACGCAAAAGGACAGTTTTGTAGTTTTTTGTCGACCTGGTTACCGAATTTGATCGGAAGTTAGTCGATTGGTTTTTGTGGTCTTTCGTCGACTTGGTTTTTATAATCTCTTGCGGGCCTGGTTGCCTGGTTTTTGTGGTATTTTGTCGATCTGATCACTGAATTTGATCGGAAATTAATCGATTAATTTTTGTGGTCTTTCGTCGACCTGGTTGTCGAATGTGATCGGAGGTTAGTTGATTAGTTTTTGTGGTCTTTCGTCGACCTGGTTGTCTGGTTTTTGTGATCTCTCTCGGATCTGGTTGCCTGGTTTCTGTGATATTTCCTCGACCTGGTTGTCGAATTTGATTGGAGGTTAGTCGATTAGTTTTCGTGATCTTTCGTCGACCTGGTTGTCTGGTTTTTGTGATCTCTCGCGGACCTGGTTGTCTGCTTTTTGTGATCTCTCGCGGACCTGGTTGTCTAGTTTTTGTGATTATTCTCGGACTGGTTGCCTGGTTTTTGCAATCTTACACGGACCTGGTTGTCTAATTTTTGTGATCTTTCGTCGACCTGGTCGCTGAGTTTGATCATAGAAGGTTGATCAGTTAGTTTTTGTGGTCTTTCATCGATCTGGTTGCTTGGTTTTTGTTATCATACGTGGACCTGGAGGTCTGATCTTTGTGATCTTTCGTCGAACCGATCTGACATTGCGTACTCGCAATCGGCCTTAGGAATATTTCTACTTAATCTACACCGTTATGCTATATCTATATCACTCTGGCCTCTTTATCGTTTCTCTTTCGCGCCTAACGTCGTTATCGCGTAACCGTAAACCCGCATCTTTGGTGGCAAGGAAAACTTAGGTATTGCGCGAGCAACTCTAGCTCATTGTCATCTCAAAAGCATACGCCGAGTACGGATTCTTTTCCCGTCACGTGCCGCACGAACGAAGGAACCTATCTCTCCCTCTCCCCTCTCTCTTTCTCTCTCTTTTCAACCTCCGCATCAACCTCCGTTCCCTTGCCTCCCTGCCCATCTCTATACCCATCGTATGCTTCCTGTCGGCCGTAAGAAACTACCGGTCCATAATAATGAACTTCCAACACGTTGTTCGCGCTACGGTTTTTTTTTTTTTTAAACCAACGGTACGTCTCCTTCTTGAATCGAAAGATCGAGAGATCGAGAGATCGAGAGATCTAAGGAACGAAACTGTTCTCGTCGCGTCGCTATCACGTATTCAAAACGTTTAGCGAATTATAATCGTTCACTTAGCCGAGCTTCCATATTCAACTCAGGAATAGACAACTGATGTACGCGACAGTAAAGCGATTATTTAGATCTTGTCTCGTTATCTGAACCACGTCGATCGAATATTAGATCGAATATTTATATATATATATATATATATATATATATATATATATATATATATATATCGACATGTTGTTACCTTTGAGGGTTTCTCGAGGTTATCTGTTAAACGTTCGTCTGAATAAAAGATGATTAAGTTAACGTGCTTAGGTTTAAGTAGTAACTAGTTTAGAAAGAAGGCGTGACAGTAGGACACGATTTGAGAGCACGCGTGCGTTTAACGTTCGTAGGCGTTTACGCTTTTTGTTCTCTCTGTTTCTCTGTTTCTCTGTTTCTCTGTCTTTCTGGCTGTCTGTCTGTATGTCTCCTCTTTCTCTCTTTCTCTCTCTCACACACACAAACACACACACACACTCAACACATTAACTCTTTACCGTTTATAAAGCAGCAGACTAGGAAGAGACTGAACCTTTAAAGCCTCTTTTCTTACTGCTCCCTCCCCCACCCTCTCTCTCTCTCTTTCTATGTATATGTATATGTGTGTATGTAGGTATACATCAGACGATTTCACACCCCCACTCTTTTTCCTTTCTTAGCTCTTTCTTAAGGCTAAAAACCGGCTTGTTTGAGACTTGGATCGTGCAACTCCACCACCCACTATTACTACTACTACTCCTCTATACTTTTCTCTTTCTTTTTCTCATTTTTTTATCCTGTTTCTCTCTTTCTCTCTCTCTCTCTCTCTCTCTCTCTCTTTCTCTGTCTCTCTCTCTCTCTTTTTTATCTGTTTCTCTCTCTTCCGCACTCTCTCTTTCTCTCTCTCTCTCTCTCTCTCTCTCTCTCTCGTTCATCATTTGTTGCGAAAGGCCATCTAATACATTACGATAAAATGGCGACTTGTGTACTTACGAATCGATAGAAAGCACACCGACGCAAAACATACGTCGCCACCCACACGTCTTAACGTCGTAAGATCTCACATAAGTACGTAAGTACGTATGTACGTACGTTTTAGAAGGAGGATTATTCTGTGATTTTCGCTTTTTCACCGTAAATATTACTCGGATAAACGTCAAGCTCACTTTAAGCTTTATGGTTAGCTATCCGCGACTTTAACTGCGAAATACGATATATCATCTCACGCTTTCTCTCTCTCTCTCTCTCTCTCTCTCTTTTTCTCTCCCTCCTTCTCACTTTTTATCTTTACTCGTATTCCTACGACACTTCTTTTTCTTTTCCCTTTTCCTTTGTTTGTTTGTTTTTTCTTTTATTTTTAGACTAATGCGTGCCAATCTCTTGTATAATGAAAGCTTTTTATTTCTTATCTTTCTATTCGCTTTTACAAACGTATACATATCTGTATGTGTGTGTTACGTATTATAGCTGACACGCACTTCGTATATATGTATATATGTATTTACTTACGTATCCTACGTGTCTGATTTGGTTCGACGATGGATCACGTCCGTCGACTCGAGATATGATCCTTGGACTCGAATTCCCGAGGTTGATTTCAAATGGTTGATCAAATTGCAAACCTTCGAGAGTATCACTTGAGTTTATCTCAAAAGCTAGGAATCGGTGATGTTACATTAACATTGGTATTATCGATTTGCGTTATCAAACCTCTCTACGCGGAATTACCTTCAATCCATTTCGTGCACGCAATACTATAAATAGATACTATATATATATATATATATATATATATATATATATATATATATATATATATATACAAAAAGAGAGAGAGAGAGAAAGAGAGAGAGAGAGAGAGAGAGAGAGAGTGAGAGAGATAAATGGACAGAGAGAATTATTACAGCTACGTTTCAAACGTCCTTGGAGTATTCTTCTCGTAAACGTATTTAAATCCCAACTTTGGCTGGATATGAGAGAGAAAGAGAGGGAGAGAGAGAAGAAAAGAAAAAAAGTCTAATAGACACGTCGGGGTTTATTAATATTCCAAAGGGGTCATCGTCATTTTCTTTTTAAAAAGTTTCACGGGACCACCGTGGCGTTACTTCGTGTATTATTGCCCGTACGGTCTTTTAAAAGACCCGCGCCCTATAGGGACCACCTCGACGCGGTCCAGAATATCTTACGGTTAGAGTACCACGTTAAGACGTGCGGTGTCGTTGTCTCTTGAACTCAAGGACGTAACTATAGGAATTTCATTTTTATTCGCGTTTGATGGAAAACCTTTGTGACCCCTTACAGATAGTACATGATATCTTGATTCTTTTTAAATAATCTTAAAATCCAAAAAGGAGGTTTAAAGGGGTCGGAGGAGTGGCAAAAAAAAGAAGAAAAGAAATAGAAACTAGAAAACTTTTTTCCTTTCTTTTTTTCATTTTTTGTATACGAGCTTAAATAGTTGAGATTAAGCAAATGATGATATGTGGGCATAGTGTAAGTATCGTATCTATCCACATCGTTACGACGACGTAGAGTTCGCCTACTACGGGGTCTCGTGTCCTCCTTTATCCTCTACTATCTATTCATAGACGAGAAAGCGAGCTGTCACGGTGACATACGCCGAAAGACAATGGATAAAAGAGAGGCAAAAAACCACCGGGTAACTACTCCTTGTGTACTTAGTTGGAAGAGGTTTTTTCTTTTTCCTTTTTTTTCCTTCTCTTCTTTTTTTTCTTTTTTTAAAGGAACGTCACCTTTACTAGAAGATACAGCGACGACATGATTCGATCGTATGGGGAACCCCGCATCTTTCTCTCTCTCTCTCTCTCTCTCTCTCTCTCTCTCTCTCTCTGTCTCCGTATTCTTTCCTATGTAAGTATCTCGTTTAGAGATTAACGACACGATAAAGGTGGAGTTGGCGTTTGAACAGGAGATAGATAGATAAGGGTAAAAAAGACGAAATTAGAAAAATACGAAGGAACAAGTCAATATCCAGTGGATCATTTTAATTTATTTCTTCTTTCGAGTTAATTAGTTTAACAAAGAAAAAAAAGAAAGATATTAAAAAAGAAAAGAAAAGGAAAAGGAAAATAAGAAAAAATAAGAGCGAAACAAAAAAAAACAAAGTAACGAATAAATGAACGAAGATATCTATCGGAGGATGTATGAGAAAAATTTGAGGAAAAACTGGAAAGAAAGGTGGGCTGCAGGTCTGGGGGGCAGGACGGCGGGTTAACCATCGTCGGTCCTCGATATATATCTTCGAGAGGGCTCGTAGAAGTAAATAGTTAGTCGTGAACGTAGGCGAGGTCGTCGACCTTGTAGCCTCTGCGGTTCCTCTATCCTCCTATCCTCCTATCCTCAGATGCCCGTCCCTCTTGTGGATCCACGCTCGTCCTCGTCGTCTTCTTCGCGTCTCCTAGAGAGCTTCTCTTACATCCATAGAGCACTACTAGACATTATATTCATCCAACTATCCAAACGTATGTGCATATCTCTTTATCTGTGTAAATGTAAATGTACGCGTCTTTCTCCCTCTCTCTCTTTCTCTGTGTGTGTGTGTGTGTGTGTGTGTGCGTGCGTACGCGCGCGTCTATACTTCCGATGATATCTACAGGGTGTCATAGAGAAAATCACACACTCGCTATCAATATTACTCGACGATTACTCGTGTCGTCGTTTGCTCTTAGTCGTTACCGTTAGAGTAACCAACCAATTGAGAAAGTCAAAGAGGAAACTCGGTCCTAACTTACGTAGTACGTTCCTACGGTGATTTCGAGGCTAACGAGTGAGGTTAGATGCGATACTACGCGACTCCGCGTTCTTTTAAGTTACATCTCGACGCTTCGGTTTATATCCGTTCCTTAGATATCTACCTATCTACATATTCCTTGATTTTTCTCTCTTGTCACGGATGGTTGGTCAAAGAGAGAAAGAGAAAAAGAATAAGACAGAGAGAGAGAGAGAGAGAGAGAGAGAGAGAGAGAGAGAGAGAAATTCTCTAGGATTTCGAATTCACGTCTCGATCGAATCGTTGATAGCATAACCGAAGATTGAATTATTTATTTTTTCCCTTATTAATCGCTATGTAGAAACGCAACCCCAGAATACGTTTCTACTCTTTCCTTCGTTATATATATATATATATATTCAAGGCCGATTGCAAGTATCGACGAATACCTACTAGAAGGCACGATACGTGTAAATGTCAAGGAAGTGCAGGAGATGCCGTGTCTTTACTTGCTCCGTCTCCTCGCTCCTCTCCTCTCTCCTCTTATCCCTCACTCCTTCTCTCTCTCTCTCTCTCTCTCTCTCTCTCTCTCTCTCTCTCTCTCTCTCTCTGTTTGTCTGTCTGTCTCTATTTTTCTCCTTCTCTCGATCCATGATCTGCGATCTACGTTTCATTAGTCGAGCTTTCACGCCAGCTTCTAGCAAAACACATATGAATCACTACGTTCTCTGATGTTCCAATTAGAATTGTAATCATTACAAGTTTCGATTTTTACGTAGGGAATTTGTTGTCTCTGTAGCTATACGACGTTAGATAATTTGTTTTTTATTTATTATTTCCTTTATTTTCTTTATTATTATTGTAAATAATTATTTGTTTTATTTTCTTTATTATTAATATTATTATTATTGTTGTTATTATTATTATTATTATTATTATTATTATTATTATTATTATTATTATTATTTTCTTCGCTTTCTAGTTGCCAGGCTCAAGGCCGCTCGATTCGATCAGGATGGAGCAACGGTGGTCACTGTACTGCACGATAATACTGCAGACTTTCATAATGGCTTTGCACGCCATCGACGACTTTCGGCATATTTCTTACGAAGGTAAGATGACATTATTTTTGTGATAATGATGATAATAATAATAATAATAATAATAATAATAATAATAATAAACACAACACACAAAAACACTTCGGATCAGTATGGATATAAGAAAATAAATTATATCAAAATCTTAAAACCGTGCAGAATAGTTCGATCATTCTCAATAATCTTGATGATAATTAACACAACACAAAACATACGACTCTGGCTTATTACTAATAATACATAAATATACTGTAGAAAAATACGTTATCCTAAAAACATTAAATAGTAATTCGATCGTCCTTCAAGAGTAATAATAGTAAATAAAACAGAACACATAAAACAACTCGGCTTTAATACGGATGTATACAAATATGTTATATAACAAATATTTTACCCAAAAACACCTGATATACAATAGTACAATCATTACTCTAGAGTAATAATAATAAATATAACACATAAAATAGCTCTGACTCGGTATGGATATATAGAAATATATATTCTACATAAATATGTTATCCTAAAAATATGCGAAATAGTTCGATCATTCCTCAAGGGTAATAATAATATATGCAACAAAACACATAAAATAAATCCGTTTCGATATGGATATACATACATAAATATGTTATATTAAAAAATATGTTATCCACAAAACGTGCGGAATGGTTCGATCATCTCTCAAGAGAGGAGAATAAAAATTACCTTGAAATTTAGTTCAACCCATTACAGAAAAAAAAAAATAATAGACTATCCGTAAATAAAACAAGAAAGAAAAAAATAATAAGGATAATAATTTATAATATGCGCGTTTTATTGAGAGCGAAAAAATTTTAAAAATATATGGAGTTATGTTTTCAAATTAAATACATATGAAACATACGACTACGAGCAATAAAGTTATACCCCATAATGATATCTACCGAAGTATTGATCGTCAAAGAAATTTCCGGGCAATCTGAAGCATATTGGGTTACATAACTGAATCACTAGTACAAACTAAAAGCTTATCCTGCTTTGGGGTTATACTGATGACTCAATACATTCCATATAATCCGTAAATTCTTGAATACCAGCAAAACCAGGAATGGGAGTGAATCCCTTTATCGTTAAAATCTAATCTCAGAGAGACAGATTATTCAAACGTACGTGAAACACAGGTTAAAAAAGATAATAATCACAATAATAATAATAACGATGATAATAATAATAATAATAATAATAATAATAATAATAATAATAATAATAATAATGATAATAATAATAATAATAATAATAATAATAATAATTGATAATAATTATAAAGAATAATAATGGATGTTAACAAATGAACAACATTTGTTACGTGTTAGTAACGATCTAATTACTGTATCCCTAACAATGGCATCTTTTTGCAAATATTTATAACACGCAAGAAATGCCACACCCATAGAAGAACTTGAGAAGCAACATTGGAAAAACAAGTTTCATCTTTTCTGCTCGTGATAGTCTAATGAACTTAATAGTCGTTTCCCGATCGTCCTCGAGCCTAACGATCCATTTCTCTCTCTTTCTCTCTCTCTCTCTCTCTCTCTCTCTCTCTCTCTCTCTTTCTCTCTCTTTCTCTCTTTTCGTAATAACATAGCCACGCAAAGGTGCGGACTGCAACGCGTTGCACGCCGAGGGCGGCGACCAATCGACCAGTAGATAGTCAGCATCCCGTAATTTTCATTTGCATGTAAAGTACTTCCTGTGGCTAGACCGCGAAACTCCTCCTTTTTCTCTCTCTTTCTATCTCTCTCTCTCTCTCTCTCTCTCTCTCTCTCTCTCTCTCTCTCTCTCACTCTCTCTTTTTCTCCATCTTTTTCTTTTTTAACCATCTTTTTGCCCAGAATAAAAATGATCTATTCTTTGGCTATCATCTCGTACAACGTATTTCTTTCGAAAAAATATTCTTACCCGTATAATATTCTGATATATGACACAAAATATCAAAGCTTACTTTGATTTGTTTAAGTATTGGGTAATGTAAAAGAACAATAATAGAAGTTTCAATATTAGTATATTCCTCATTTGTTAATACATAATTAAGAAAAGTTATTAGTTTTGTAAATATTATTATTTATTAGAAAAATAGGGGAGAAATATAGAGTAAAAGATTAAGAGTTTAAACCAAACTGCTCCATTCTCTCTCTCTCTCTCTCTCTCTCTCTCTCTCTCTCTCTCTCTTTCTTTCTCTCTCTTTTAACCTTCTTTTTGTTCATAATACAAATAATTTATTTCTTGGATATCATCTCGTACAACGTATTTCTTTTAATAAAATATTTGTATCCGTAAAATTTTCTGATATAAGATAATGACAATAAATTATCAGAACTCACTTATGTTATTTTGAAAATTGAAGGTTTTATTTCGCGCAGTTTCTCAAGCGTGATCGTGACAGAGAAACGATGAGTAACAATTTTATATAAGAATATTTAATTTAATAATAAAAATAAGGATACAATACAAAAAGTATTTATAAAATATAATACTCTGAATAAGTTTAAAAAGAAAACGTCTTTATCGTACGATGGAAATGCCGATAGTAAAGAAGAAAGAAGAGAAAAAGAAATAATTAACAACGCCGGACAAAGAAAATATTCTGTCATAACAAGAGAAGAATAAAAGTACCTAAAACCATAAATCAAATCGATAAATCCATATCGTAGTATTAACGCCATCTGGCTGATCTTTTCTTTTATCTTATTGTTTAATTTATTAGATTTAACATGTTTGATTAAATATCAGAGTATGTAAAGTAAAAATATTATAAATATTAATATTAAAATGTATTGATATTATTATATTCGTCGTTATTTGTTAAAACACACTTGACTTATTAATTTCATAGATATTATTTATTATGAAAATAAGGAGTACATAAAAGAGTGTGAGTTTGTGTTCAAAAAAAAAAAAAGCTGATGTTAATACGAAAGACTTCGCTTAAAATTAAAAATAATAGTTAAAAGTATCGCTTAAAATTGAAAAGCCCTTTTTCTTTATTTTTTCTTTTGCTTTTTTTAAACAATTCGGAACATATAAAGCTAGCAAACATCTAATAGCAGCAAGATAATCACGCTCGATGTTCGCTAATTTGATTCTTAGAATAGTAAGAAAACAAAATAAATATTTTAGGTCGTTATTCAACTTCAATTCAGTACTATATGTCAATATAAACCCTTGTCAATTTGTTCCTATTCGGTATTTCACCAGTACCTCGTATTAGGAAAGTCATAGGATCTCATATTAGAAAAATATTAGGTTCGAACAGAAAAAGAGTTAAATAAATTTGAGAATAATTTATTTGAAAATAATTTATTTTATCGTTTCAATGATAATAGAATTATTTGATAGTACTAAGATTCGAATAAAATAAAAAAACTGATAAAATAACTCACCTTTAACGTTGTACATAGCTTCTAGGTAAATGAGTATAAAAAAAAGAAAAGTGAAAGAAAAAATCTCGCGACGTGAAATAACAAGCTCAAAGGCGTCTTACTAAAACGATCGTTTTCGCATGAACGGCTGTCTCATGCAGACGACATTGTTATGTTCGTTTTAATAGTTCTAAATATTACCTCTATATATTGCAGCCCTTACTTGTGGAAGGGCTTTATGAGGGTCTCATATTAACGCACACGTCTCATATTCTATACCGTTACCCTATCATTTAATTAGCATCCACATAGAATCCAATGGAAAGTGCAATTTTGGCTTAATGTAAACTAGGTCGGAGCAAGTTAAGACGTTTTGATTAGTTTTTAATTTTTGTAAATTTTTGTTCAAATTAATTGCTTAATAAAAAATATGTTAAAATATACAATCTTTATGAGGAAACTTTTGAAAGAGAAAATATACGTAAAATAAACTGGAAAATGTTTTCTTTTTTTTTTTTTTTTTTTTTTTGATAAAATTAAATATCAACTCCCAATGCGGAATGAGATTGGTATATCTGTGAATTGAATATTTTCATTACAAAAATAATATATTACTTCAATCGCGTTGTTTATAATATGATTGTCATCGTGTACATACATAAATGAAAGAGATATAAATGAATAATTATTTGAATTTACTCGGTGTAGCCTAGTGAACGATAAAAAATTAATCTCTTTGAATGTACGAGTAAGAATTAATGCATGTGCAATTAGAGTATCTTTGTCGCATTATATGCGAGCACGTTTCATACAATATATGCATTTCATTAATTCCTCTGCTTATTCAGATTTTGAGATTGATCCGTATTCATTATACGCATGTTATTATTCGTTTTCAGATTATTACTATAATTTATAGATCTAAATCATTTTTCTTTCTCTTTTCTTTTTCTTTTTTAATCGTACCTATACGCTTATATCTACCTTCTATTAGCAAGAAGAAATATTTATTTCTTTTCTGGTTATTAGCCTTCGATAATTTCGACTGCCTCTAAGTTATCGATTGCGTGGGACTCCGTTGATCTAGTAGAGGAAACAAGATGGAGTACTTTTGAAAGCCAGCCGATCGTACTTAACCGTAGCTAAATACGCGTCTCTTTTAACGAGTTTGCGTTAGAAATATTAACGCGTTGTGCTTTTTTCTTTTTCTTTTTTCTTTCGTCCGAATGTTAAAGCTGGATCGTTTACTAATTTAAAAGCGCCGTAACTGTCGCCTCGTATAAAGTCGAGAGTCTCGTTGGCGTGCCGACCCGCAAACGATTGCGAAAAGTTTTACGATTGCATAATAAATTTAAAGCGGCCGATTTAAATTGGTCGCAGTTTTAGCTCTCGGTAATTGAAGTTCTCATCGTCATAAAATATTCGTTTCTTTCTATGTATGTATGTATATATATATATATATATATATATATATATATATATATATATATATATATATATATATATTAATGTAAAGAATGTAAGAGGATAAATATAAATGTGTATATAAAATATATATTATATGTAGACACACACACACGCACGCACAAATATATAGATCCTTGCATAGTTTAATAAAGTTCATTTTAAAGATCGATTACAAACGATAAGCGAGATAATAATAAATTTACGGATTATATAATTTATTGCACATGATACACCAGATTTTATAGAATTTTTAATACAAATTAATCGTTTTCTTAAAAACATTTGTTTTGAAGAACAGTTACATATGACAAGCGAGATAAATAAATAAATTTACGGATTATTTAATTTATCACGCATGACACATGAGATTTTATATAATTATTAATAGATATTTATCGTCTTTTTATTACCTTAAATAAAATTCGTTTTAATGATTATATTATAAGCGACAAAAGAGCTAAAATAGACATCTGTAGTTTTTATATTTCCTAAAATAAAATTCGTTTTAAAGATCATATTATAAACGATAAGCGAGATAAAAATATATTTATGAATCATTTAATTTATCAGATTTTATTAGAATTATTAATAGATACTTAACGTTGTTATTTTCTTAAATAAAATTCCTTTTAAAAATTATATTATAAACGATAAAGGAGTGAAAAGTAATTTTACGGATTAAATAATTTAAGACGCTTGATGCACGAGAATCATAGAGTTTCATTGTATTATAACTTTATTAATACCTATCTGATATCGGTTTCTTATATTCTTAAATAGAATTTATTTCAACGAACAGTTACAAATAAAATTACCGAATTATTTAATTTATCACAATTTTCACATGAGTTTTGATAACATTTTAAATAGATATTTATCGTTTTCTTGTTTCCTTAATAAAATTCACTTTAAAGATAATATTATAAACGACAAGTGAAATAAAAATTATATTGCGTTGTTTTGATTTCTTGTGTTCATTTTAATAAAATTCATTTAAAAAATCAATTATCAACGATAAACGAGATAAAAATAAATTTACAGTTTATGTAATATATCACACAATGATATACGAGATTTTATAAAATTATTAATAGATATCAATCATTTCCCTGTTTTCTTTAATAAAATACATTTTAAAGATCAAAAAGAAACGATAAGGGAGACAAAAATAAATTTTACGGATTATTTAATATATATCATATATGACACACGAGATTTTATAAAATTATTAATACATATTTATCGTTTTCTTGTTTCTTTAAATAAAATTCAAATAAAATTCATTCTAAGGACCAATTATAAACGAGAAGTGAGATAAAAATAATTTTACGTGTTACACAATTTATCACGCATGAAATATAAAATATTATAAAATTATTGATAGATACCTACCATTTCCCTGTTTCCTTTAATAAAATTCGTTTTAAAGATAAGTAAGAAACGACAAGTGAGATAAAAATAAATTGTACGGATTATTTAATATACATCACGATGACAAACGAGATTTTATAAAATTATTAATAGATATTTATCGTTTTCTTGTTTTTCCTTTTCTCTTTTTTTTTTTTTTTTTTAATTAAATTCACTTAAAGATTATACTATATACGGTGAACAAGATAAAAATAATTTTCCGTATTACACAGTTGATCGCACATGAAACACGAGATTTTATATAAGTATTAATAAATATCTATACTTCTCCCTTTTTTTTCCTTAAATACTATAAATCACTTTTAAAAAATCATATTGTTGAACGGATAATGCAAAATAAAAATAATATTACGAATTGAAAAATTAATCACATTTGACAGACTTGAGGATCGTCGGGTTACAATTGTTTTAATATTCCTTAATATTCCTCTTTCCTTTTTTTTCTTCTTTCTTCCTTTTTTATTTTTCTTTTTTTTTCGTTCTCGTTTGCAACTCGGTAACGTTTAATCGTCGCCTGGTCGTTCCAATTATTGTCTTATATATCCCAGTTGTAAATGTGCTAGAAAATCTATCCTGGCTCGAGGCGAACGATTCGAAAGCTGGATTACGCGATCAATCCTCCCGATATCTCGGAAAAGTATCACCCTAGGGAATCAAGAACGAGTTATCTTCGATGAAACGACGTTCGAACGACGAGTTGGAACGACTTCGTCGTTTTTTGCTCCTCTTGCTTTCGCGAAAGAAGCATACCTATTCATTTTACTTTTTCTTATCTCTTCGTTCTCTCTCTGTCTTTCTCTCTCTCTCTAATTTCATTCTACTTTTTCGTTTAGTTTCGTTCCGACGTACGGCCGTAGCGTGGCATCATTTCTCCACGTAAATTTATATGGCCGCATTGAAAATCACGAAGCGAGTTAGACCCAAAGTATAATCATATTCGATATATTTTCTTTTTATTATTTTCCATTATCGATGACGACGACCAGCAGAGAATATTAACAACCTTCAGACAAAAGATCCACCAATGGATTTTGCTTGTCGAACGTACATAATATTGCAAAGAGGTTTGCGTTAATAACGAACAAAATGTATATAAAAAAATATATATGTATATATACATTATATATATATATATATATATAATATACATATATATAACTAGGTAACAATTATATTACAACAAACGTCATTGAAATAATATATTTTTTGCAATAAAAAGATTCGATAATAATTCACACATGTACCAACTTAACCTCACACTGGGGTAAATTGATACGTTTTAGATATCAGTTCACATATGTAAGAAACAAAAAAAAAATAGAATATTAATAATCTTGAGACAAATAATCCACCAATGTATCTTACTTGCTGAACGTTCGAAGTATTGCAAAGATGTTTGTCTGACAAACGAACAGAATGTGTGTGTGTGTGTGTATGTGTAAATATATATATATATATATATATATATATAAACTTCATGAAACCCCATAAATGTCTCTCTCACTCTTTTTCTATTTCTCTCTTTCTCTCTCTCTCTCTCTCTCTCTCTCTCTCTCTCTCTCTCTCTCTCTTTCTCTCTTTCACTTCACTCTCTTTCTCTATTTTCTTCCCCTTCGTTTAAACTTTCTTAGACCGAGTGGACTTACCTCTGTATATATAATATAAGTATATATCTTTTGTGATCGATACTTATGAACTGCGACATTCGAAATATTAATTATTTAATGATCGACGAAAAAGAAATTTTGCTCTCGTAAGTATAAAAGTACAAAAGCAAGTTTTGTCCTTACTTACTTACTTATTCACATATTTACTTACTTACATAACGAACAACGATATATAAGGTTATAAATCTCGGCCAAAGAGTAATAAATCATATATTTATTTATTTATTTTTACACTGATATTTGTCCGTTCGTTCGTTGTTATGCGACGAATATAACCCATTGAATAGTCTCTTTATTTCTTGCGTGAGAGACGAACAGCTGGAACTTTAAACGCGAGAATCTCTTCACGAGAACCCTACGGGAGGTCGTTGTTCCAGGTAAAACCCAATACGATTGCGGAAATTATATTCTTTAACTCTCTCTCTTTCTCTCTTTTACTTTACATTTTTTTTAAATCAATCGAATTCTGTCGATTTTGATTTGATTTCGATTTCCAATTTTTAACTTTTGATCCTTTCGATATTGATTCTGAATGATACAGAATTTTTTGTCGTTAAACGTTTCAAGTCGGAGTACATAATAGGTATCTTTTCAAAAACAAAATCTGAGACTGCTTGACATAATTGACATAGTCTTTTTTAAATAAGAACCAGAATAGTACGAAAGAAAAAAATAAGAGGAAAACAATCGCCTTCTCAATTCGTCAAATTTTCAATAACTATAAAGTTCAAGTCGGTCGTTTCGAAATATTTTTAAAATGTCTAAAGTTGTATCCTTCGCATCTTTCTTCGAAAATTAATAAAAATTAATAATTAATTCTTCGAAATTAATAAAATTTATATTGTATGACTTAATTTGTTTATGAAGCAAATAAATTAGTTTAAATATAATTTACTTTAATAATTTAATTTATTTATTTATTAAATAAATAAATTATTATTTATTAAATAATAAAATTAGATTAAATAAAATTTACTCTACTAACACTAATTTTTCATCATTGATTGAAAACCTAGATCAATTCTATTATTTAACATTTATCGAACTCCTATTCAGTTCTATCTATTTACAAATAAATACTTAAAAACTTTAAGTATTCAGGTAAGTAAATAAAAACTAAAATAGTTTAGAAAAAATGAAAAATAGAATGGACACAATCGCTTTTCCAATGTGTAAATTTTTGACAAATTAAAGTCAAACAATCGATTCAAAATATTTTTAATATATCTGAAGTTATATCATTCGCTAATCTTTTTGAAACGAGATATTAGATTTAATACAATTTAATTTATTTATTATTTATTTATTAATTTAATATTTATTATTTAATCATTTTCATTATTTATTATTAATTATTGTTAATTATTTTTATATATTTATTATTTGTTACTAATTTATTATTTATTTATTAAATAAATAAATTGTATTAAATAAATTTTATTTGGCTATAATCAATTTTCATCATTGATTAAACACCTATAACGTACTTCCATCTTAAACATATTTTCTAAAAATGTCTAGTTTTAAACTGATTAACTAATGCCAATTCAGTTGCTTTATATGCTCTTCAATCAGCTTCACGAAAAGTATCAAAAATTTCATGGCCATTGATCGAATGAAAAAGAGTACAACATAGAATTTATGTTATATAGGGTGTACCAATTTTTTTTTCTTTTTTTTTATCACCAAACTTTACCGAGCTTAGATATTTTGTAAGGAAAGTTAAGAAAAGAAGAGAAATATTATACAAATATAAACTCTTAACTGGTACATCGAGGAGTTAAAAAACAACAAAGAAAAAATACAAAATGAAATTGAAAATATCAATAATATAATTTCAATGTACTTTTATTTATTTTGTTTTGGATATTGTGAGAGACAAAGTTTATCGAACGCGGATTAACACACGCACAAGGTCGGAAATTAATGCGGAAATATTCGTTACGTATTCACAAGCAATTAAGGTAAATGAACGAGAAATTAGTAATGCGATAAATTACCAGTTGTTGCGTTCGTAATAACTAGCAAGATTTTAAAATGGAATTATAATGTGTACCGACAATTTATTACCATGTGATATCGGCAAGAAAATGGTACGTTGTCATTTTGTAGTTTTGTTATAACTTTTTAATAAAGAATATAAGAACCTATGTTTATATAACATATTTCTTTTTATTTTTTTTTTCTTTTTCTTAGTTTTACTCAGTTGAATATGTCGGTAAAGTTTTGCGGAATAAAGAAAACCGGGGGACTCTATGTACATATGATGAATCGTAAAAATATTCAGCCACCATGGATACTTTTAAATTCCGACGTTTTATGTCCTCGTTTTATTTATGTGTACAAAATGAATTCGAAAAATTGTTGATTTTAAATGGATTATTGTATTCTATTGTATTTAGAAAACGTACATACATCTAATTTGTGCATAGAAATATATCCGAACAAATAATTCGTTTCTCAATAAGATAAGTTGGAAGCTGATGACCCACTTTTTTTTAAAGCTTCAATACGTTCATAACATCCAGTAAATTCAGTACGTTCGGTACATTTAATCGATATCCAAAGCAGAAAAATATGTTTCGATGTACAACTGTACTACTCTCTCTATTCCCGACGTATACAGTATCATCCTCGTCCAAAAAAAATTTACTTCATTGTTTCTTGGACTACAAAATGTGAAAAAAAATTTTCATCCATGGATGAATCCTCCGTAATACATTTTACGTTTGAGTTTATCTGAATTTTTAGCACGTTTTCTGTTATTTTCGCCGCTTGGAACGTCTCTTACGTTTTCTAATTCGTTTAACTACACCCGATGACGTATCGGGGATTACGACAAATTTTATTTAACATTGTACCTAGCGCTTTTCTGTCACGGAAGTCTTGTTATTAATTGCTTGCGAACTACCAGGTAAGACAGGTTCTGGTTTTTTATTTTCCTCTGTATCTTCTTCGGTTACATGGGGTATATGTTGTTACGGTCGTTGTTCTTCGTTTAAGAAAGCGTGTAATGGACATTCGCCATTAAAAACTGACTGACACAAAGAATAAAAATGTACCATCTCCGTAAGCGGCTGGGTTTACGTCGTAAGGTAAATGACGATGTATAATTTTACAATGGGTCAAATATACCCGAAAAAATCGGGCCATTTAACTCGAGAATCAAGGAGTAATGATTTACTCGACTTGTCAATAATGTTACGACAATATCTTATTGTACGAATATAAACGTAACTTTTAAATACTATATTAACATACTTTAGAAATAGTGATTATTTTTTGATAAATTGTTACTAAATTATGATATGAAGAAGAAACAGAAGATTTTTCCGGAGTAATTTAATTTCTATATTTACAAACTTACTTAATTTATCATTACATTCTAGACCGTTAACGTAGTCCTACGATATTTCAAAATCTTTACATTGAATTGAAGATTCTAAAGATCCGCTATGTAAAAAGAAATGTTAACATCTCTTTTAACTTTACTATTTCCAGTAATTTTTCATGGAACATTACAATTTTTTATTTTAATTTTAAATAACAAGTAAGTATAAGGTTATTCTCAAACAGCAATATTTTTTATATAATTATGATTTGAAGAAGAAACGATAGAAAATTCGGATAACCTACTTTTTGACTTAATTTCTATCCACTTTATTTAATTTAATTTTAATTTACTTCCTATATCAAGAAATAACATCAAATTACTTAATCGAAAAAAAAACAAAAAGTATTATTCATGAGTTTTCGTTAAATAATTATCAATCTTATCATTAAAAATATTTGAAAATCGGACTGTATCTACAAAACGTGTAATTGAGTCATCTCACTCATTGGTGTAATCTAAATTGTAATTACAAACGCATTTACAATTTAGGACTCAAATACTACTTGAGTCAAAATGTTTTAACGTTTCCTTACAAATACGATAGATCAAGTTTAATATCAAATAATTAATATTACCGGTACAATTCGATCATTAACATTATCGTTTATCGTGAAATTATGTTAGATAAGTAACAAACATTTGTTTTTACTATCGATTGACGTTTTAATCACCGTCCATTCGTAATTTTTTATCCATGAAAAAAAAAAAGAAAAGGTAAAACAGTCGTATCGTGAAGTCGCAGCTACTTTTAAAGTTAGTTAAAAAAAAAAAAAAATAAGAAAAAGTAACACTCCGCGACAGATATCGTTAATGGATAAAAAAACGAAGACAAGATTGTGCAACTTCCGTAAAGTGCTTGGTCGTTGAATAATAAATGCGAGAGAGAGAGAGAGAGAGAGAGAGAGAGAGAGAGAAAGAGAGGGAGAGAGAGAGAGGGAGAAACGGATATGCTTATTAGAAAGTTAAAAGAAAAGTCACGATTGAAGTGTATGAACAATTAGCATCAGAATTTCGAGAAGAAAGTAGGAAAAATGTTAGCAAACAGACTGTTAGTCGAATATTTAAAGAAAGCGTTTATAATGGAGATATAAGAGTGACTATTAATAAACCGTAGATCAGTGAAACGAGTAGAAAAGAAAGAAAAAGAAAAAAGGAAAGAAAGAGAACGTTTAATTTTCGCAAAAAAAAGATACGATATCGAAAGAAGAATCATGGTCACGGAGTGATACAATTTTCGTTGACGACTCTAAATTTAATTTAAATTTTATCAAATTTATATTTTATGTATATATCAGGAGGACAAATAGTGTAGGCGCATAATTAAATTCATTTCTAAATCGTAAAAATTTACGAGAATGGAGAGAAAAAAGAACGCGCGCGCGTTATCTGTTGTATTTCATATTTATTTATATTATGATATTATGTAATATATTTATGGGGTTATTTGCGTCGAGCAAAGAATTAGAAAAATTTTTTATTCTTTTTCCATTGATTGTTCTCTTCCATTTCTTTTTTGTTTTTTTTTTCTTTTATCAAGGATATTGCAGGTAAAAAGAAATATTTACATACTTTGAAAGAAAATTTAATACAAAGCACGGTTATTACAAGATATTGAAAGAAGTTTCAACCTTTATCGGAATAATAATCCACAAAGCACAAAGCACTTGACCTTTACCCAATATAAACGATTTATGGAGATAATTTAAACCATATAATAAAAACAACAACAAAAAATACATACAAAAAATCGTATTCAGTCTTTGAATGATGTTATAAAACAAGATAATCATTTTATTCATATATAAGTATATCTTAGTGTACGAATATTCTTTTATTCATTGTATAACATACAAAGAAAATGTTAATTTCCTAATTACTAATTAATGAATTGTTTTCTTTATATTACTTTAATATTGTTGTATCATGTCGCACGATCGTGAAAATTCGCTACACAATAGTTCGCTTAACTTCCAGGGATCGTGTTTTTGTAAAATTTTTTATTATATTTTTATTTTCATTCTTTTAGTTACTTTGTTTTCTTGAGAAAACGTAGATAAAAATATATTTATATAATTCTCATTGAAATTACAAGCGATAAGAATGATTCATTCCAAATTAATATGATAATACATGTCTACTCGAAGAATTAAATTTTTTTGTTTATTTTTCTATTAAAATTTTGTATTTTATTTTTTTCTATTGAAACTATAAACGGATAAAAAGTTATATACTCAGTAATTATAGTTGATTAAGCGAGCGAAAAAAAGATGGACCACTTTTTTACGTGGTTTGCCCAATTTAGGGAAAAAAGGAACACACAGATTTCTTAGAACTCAAAACTTAAAAACAAAACGGGATAACAAAACATATGTTATCTTTAAATCAAAACCTTTGTATTCAAAACTTAAAAAAAGAAAAAAATTACGTATCGAAGGTAACACGTAGCAACTTACAAAACCTGATTCTTTTGAAAATAAACAAAAGTCTGTTTGAACGTTGAGTCAAACAAATTATCTCTTACTATGTTTTATTTTTTACCATTTTTAAAATAAACCCATCAAATACGTTTAAATTTCGAGTTTGATTTTATACATTATTATTATTATACGTATATTATGAAATATAGTATACTATGTCGAAGCCTCGCGTAACTTAATAGTAACCATAAGTGACTAAGTATCTGGCTCGAGAACGAAAAAATGATTGAGTATGGTTGCTCTTATGAAATCTTTAAATCTCAATTTTCTTGAAACAACGTTTCGATGTATACACCATATTTCTACAATCAATGGCCTCAATTAGAGAAAATGTAATAAACCGTAAGTATTCGGACGCCGTTTGATATTTTCCAAGGCATATTTTATTAAACTCCTACGAACACACCCATCTTTCTCTCTCTCTCTCTCTATTTATCTCTCTCTTTATCTCTCTCTCTCTCTCTCTCTCTCTCTCTCTCTCTCTCTCTCTCTCTCTTTTTCTCTCTTTCTCTTTAGTGGAGTGGAATAAGATGAAGAAGATCTTTGGATCTTCGCGCGTGGGCGAATCGTGCGGCACGCGCCGACACGCGCGCACGAGTATAAATTTCTACTCCTCTCTTTCTTCATCGTTCCTACCACGAAAGCCTTTTATTCCGTCCTCGCTCGACGGGTGGTACCATACGCTTATTTCTCTTTTCTCTTCCACACTTCATTCTCTCTCTCTCTCTCTCTCTCTTTCGCGCGCGCGCGCTCTCGCTCTCGCTGTCCTTCCCCTCTATTTCTCTACCTAACCTCTTATCCAGTCTTCCCTCACTCTTTGGAACTCTATGTACATACGTCGAAAATCGTCGTGCGTTTAGACAACGCGAATCCATTCGAACGTCAAAGTTAATCGTAAATTAGAATTGAGATCAAGTTCAAATGTGTACTTACCAATGGAAGTCAATTTCAATAACCTAGTTTCATTCAATGGGTTTCGATAACCATTCAAAAGTCAATAAAGTTTTCGATGATTCCACTTGCAATGTAATCATTTTATATAAATTGATTTCGAACTCTAGAATGTCGGTTTCAAAATTCCAAAATGAGTTTTCCTTTAGATTTTGGAAAATGTATTTATAAATAGTACGACATTAGAAATATTCGAACCTTTTACTAGTGGTACTCGAATTTTTAGTGTTAAAAATAATGTAAGCTGATAACTAGAGGTAGGATCAAGTTCAGTATATATTTACGAATCTGGATCTGTTTTAATAATCTAGCTGCGTTTAATGGATTTTGATTCCCATTCAATAGTCAATAAAGTTTCAATCTTTATACTTACAATGTAATCATAATATGAAACGTTTATTTTGGAAGTGATGCAGATCCATTTTTTGTTGTTTCGAGAAAATTAAAAGTTAGCATATCAATCGCCACGCAATTTCTTTTATTAGCCAATTTTAAATTGAACAAAGAATTGACACTTGTTAAGATATTAAATATTAACTAATTATAAATAAAAAGTTAACACTAAATTAATCACAAATTATGTAATCTCATTCTTTTAAAAAATGGACACCCACTTTCAAAATAAACGGTCCATGTATAGGTTGATTAAAAATTTTAGATTGAGAGTACCTGTAAATTCGAAAACATATTTATAAATGAACCTTTCACAAATAATACTCGAATTTTGTGTGTTAGTAGGACACGGATAGTTAACCATATCATTAATGTATCGGTATTTTAACTTTAAAATGTCACGGTTGCGGTTGCCGAGAACTCAGAGGTTAATTAAAAATAAAAGATTATCTCAGACTATAGGTTGTGATGACAATCGTTCGATTATTCGATAGAAGTATGTATCTTGTATGTACTCATAAAAGATTCGAATCTATTCGGTCAGAGTCCGAATATACTAGGAAGTACCTTTTACGCTTTTCAAAATATTTAGTAAGGGTTCGAACCTATTTCGTCTGGTTTCGAGTCTACTCGAAATTATTGCTTTCCAGTTTTGAAGTACTTGTAAAACGTTCGAAACTATTAAGTTAGATTAAAAGCTACTTGTAATATACTCGATCCCATCCCTGTCCATAATGCTATCTTGTAAATGTCAGCGAAATTTATCAACCGATTCGAGTATTGTCAAATCGTTTGTCATTTACCGCATTGACCACCATGACGGTCTCTCTCACGAGGTGATAAATATTCATCAGGCCCGATTAAATATTCCGTCATTCGAGAGGAACTTGAACGGCTTCAAGGAGCCGATACCCTTTTTTCAGCATCCTTCCTAAGAATTTTCAATCCCGTATGGCTTCTTTTTACTTCGGATTTCTCATCCAACCGGAAGTTCACTTTCGACGCAAAGGTTACTTGTCCTCAACGATGGTCCGATGGTCCGATGATTTTTGTCTCCGTACGTGTGATCTCCATGCAAGCGTGTTTAAAAAGAAATAATAAAATTTCATAAATTTAAATAAAGAGTAACATAAAAAAGATAATATACACTCGTTCCTCGATTTATTACATGGTTTATTTTTGTTTACGTGTTTGTTCTTTTTTAATTGTTGTTTTGATTTGTTCATACGAACTTTTTACATGCGGTTTAAATTTATTCGGTCCTTTATTTTTCTCTTCTATTATGAGTGATTATTCTTTATAAGAACCAACAGTTTAGCTCTGCGAACTGTCAAGAACTAATATTCACTGACAGGGTCAGTGCAAGGCGGGTTCAGCGCGTTCACCGGAACCACGTTTTGAGAGGCCCCGCGTAATCGCATTACAAATTATGTTAACGACGCCAGTTACCGTAGCTTCAGCAGAACGTAGTTTCTCACGGTAGTAACTAATAAAAAATTATCTGCGATCATCGATAATCCAAGAGAGATTTTCATCCATAACTATTCTGTCAATAGAAAGTGAAGTAGCAAATTTAATCGATTTTGATGATGTTATGAAAGATTTAGCATGGAAAAAAGCGAGAGAAAAAATTTATTATTACTATTGGATTGCATTATTATTTAATATTCATTTTATAAGAAATATATAGTATGTAATAGCTTTGTAAATAAATAATTCCTCGTTGTAAAATTTTAGTTGAAGTATCTAAGCTCCGCAAAATTTTTTTAACTCGGCCCCTCAAAAGGTCGCGCCATTTCATTCGGCCTTATTCACTGACATAATTCTCATTAGTATATTTGAAAATATACTGTTCCGCCATGCTCGGTAACACTTGGAACTAATCCGACAAAACGTTGTAACAAAAACCTGTCGAAATTGATATGATATAAACAATTGCATCGTAACTTATTTATTTATTACATTGTTATAGTGATTTAGTACCAGTGGTTTATAATGACTTTGTGCACTTGGTTTTAGATTTCAATTCGTACATAGGCAATGAATCAAGTTTATTACGATTTTTCTGATTTTTTATTAGCATTTTTTTAAAGATGGAGAGAGTAGAGCTCGGTAAAAAATATGTGAAATAAATCATTGTATGACTTACATCGGTTTTTTTTTCTTTAGTATTTTTTTCATACTGATGGACTCTTTTTATGGGATTCCTTCCGCGTAAAAAAAAAAAGAAAAACCCACGTAAAACAGTAAGCTGCGTTAAATCTAGGGTCGGGTGTAACCGCACACACACAGGCGCGGTAGAAAAAAACGAACTTGATTCCTGACCACACTTATAACGACTTAAGATATAAAAATTTGTAAAAATTAACGCTTCCTAAAACTACGCAGTTACTCATACATTCACTCATGTGTGTATATATATATATTTCTTCAGAATTTTTAAAGCTGACGAAAGTCTCGGAAACCACGTTTGAAGAATATAATTGTTTATAACAAATGAAATGGTCAATTATAGTGGAATAAAAAAATATATAGTGAAAGTGTCATTCAAGAGCTACAAAACGCGTTTTTGTAGAAGTCTGTAGGATTAATAGCACCGGAGATATGAGCAGTTAAAGGAGGGCGTGTTTTTGATTTTTCGTCGTTTTTCAGCCCCGTGTAACTTCTAAACTAGGGGTGATAAAAATAAAATAAAAATTATTTGATCCAGCATTTGTTACAGAGAACCTGTAAAAAAATTTATTTCAAAATCAGTGAACTAGTCGTCAGAAAGCTGTCCGGTTTGACGTGGAATGACATATATATATATATATATACACCCGGTCAAACATATCCTAATCTTAAAGTAAACATTGATTTATCTCAAATCTTTCCTCTACTATTTCATAGGATTTGAAATATAATATTTATAATAGTTACTTATATATATATATATATATATACACACACACACACACACACACGCACACACACGCACACATATATATGTGTATTTCTTTATTTTTGCTGATTTACGTTGGAAACATTAGCCGAAACTGTGGGCACGAGTTCGAAACATTCTGTATATTTCGTCGAAATAGAACGACACTCAAAGGCACCCTAGCTCCTTCTACCTTCGGACACAAGAGAGAACATAATGAGGGTTCGAAAGCTCTCTCAAAACTAAGAGGGCGAGAGAGAGAGAGAGAGAGAGAGAGAGAGAGAGAGGGACAGTATGTTGCTCCCTATAGGTACTTCTACTTCTGTTCAGCTTTTCCATCTCGTTCTTTTCACTTTTCTTTCTCTCTTTCGCCAATCTTTTTTGACACATACACACACGCGTACACGCACTCACGCATATTCTCACACATTCACTCACTCAATCACACACATATATAGAAAAATGTGTACAGGGTGTCTCATTTATCTCGAAAAATTGGGATATCTCGTGAAGTATTGAACTTATGTACAAAAAAAAATTTCTTTTACCTCTTTAACATAAGAATAAAAAAATCTTTTTCTGTCCTGTTTGCCACGAAGGCCCGTATCGCATAATGAGGTCAACTTACTTTTTTTTTCTTCTTTGAAGAGTGTCGAGCGATGTCCAGAAAAATTTCAAAGACTAATTTATATTTTTAAACGGACACTGTGTGTATATATATAATACGATAATTATAATATAACGAAATCATAATATAATATAATTTCAGTTTCATATCTAAATATTGCCGTACGTGATCGTTTATTATTTAAAGAATGTTATTAATTATATCATAAATTTGTGATTTCCTAAAAAATTGTAATTATCGTATATCTGATTATCGGCTGATAGACCATATAATATAAACAAATGCTAATTTTTTGATCTACCTTTATAATTCTCAAATTACCAATCTAACACATTTCACAATAATAAATGGCTTGTATATAGCAAGTCGTTGAATTCATTTGAACAAATGTCGTCGAGCTACGAAAAGAAAAATAATATATAGTTTCTCTCTCTCTCTCTCTCTCTCTCTCTCTCTCTCTCTCTCAAAAGAAAAATACTGTAAAAGAAAAGAAAAGAAAAAAAATGAAAAATAGACTTTGACTTCGAAATTTTTCTCATCACCGGACCTAGAAAACGAAACAAAATATCGTCATCGTATGGTACGCCATTTCGTATCAAACGAATCTATGAGAGTTATATTTTTTTCCTCTTTCCTTTTTCTTCTATTCCTTTTTGTTTACTTTTTTCTTGATCTCTCATGAGATATTTATATTGACTCTCTCACGAGATATTTCAATTTTTTAAAATAAACGTTTCACCCAGTATATATGCACATACACACAAACACACATATATATATGTATGTATATATATGTATTTATGTATACGCATACCTGTAGAACGATCCAGTTGAAGCTGTTATTTCTCGAATGGGTTCGATATATGTATGTATGCATGAACTCGTATATTTTGAAAGGGGTTGAACATCGATCGTCATAACTCGCAGTGCGCGATACTCAACGTCAAGTTTCCCTCATTTCTCTGTCTCTCTCTCTCTCTCTCTCTCTCTCTCTCTTTCATTTCAAAATGTTCAACCTGAAACAATACGTACAGAATACTAAGCAGAAATTTAATTAGCAAACTCTTCCTACGACAGCAGATGCGCGTTAGGGTTCGAACGTCGTTTCGAGTGTTCTCGAACGATTTTTTCTTTCTTTCTTTCTATTTTTTTCTTTTTTTCTTTCCCTTTTCCCTTTCTCTCTCTCTCCTTCTCATCTCTCTTTAACCCTCTTCTACCCCATTCTTCTTCCACCCTTTCGTTTTTCTTTAGAAAAATTTTCTGTTCGTTCTCCTTTTGCAAATAACACCCCCGATAGCTTCCATCCGATCCTCTCTGTTAACGTTCGATGTGAACTCTATTCTCTCCCTCCGTCCTCCCTTCCGACCGAACTACCGACTACCCATCGTTTCGATTGCTTCTCCTTCTCTTGATTATCGGTGAGAGGATTTAACGCGAAAAGTTTTTAACGAGCACGTGCCTTCGATTATTCTGCCAATCGCTCACGTACGATATTACCCTCAATAGTACCACGTTTCTCTTAAAATCCAGACGCATTTTTGCCTTTCTTTTCGTTTCTCTTATTTTTTTTTTTTTTCTTCCTTTCCTTCTTCTTTTCAAAATGGTCGCTCGCGGTAATCGCGACTTTACGGTTGTTTCGTTTGGAAGAAAGAAGTGAAAGAAAAGGAAATCAGACGAGAAAGGTGAGCCTATTACAAGAGGTAATTGATAATCGCGACCTGCGTGTTTTCTTTGTTTTTTCGTTTGTTTTTGTTGTTATCTCCTTCCTTTTTTTTCTTCTTTCTTTTCTGTAAAATAGACAATTTTTTTTATGATTGATTTATTTACAAAAAAAAGGAAATAAAAGAACGAATATCGGATAAGAATGTTCAGAATATGTATTTAGATTTACATTTTGTTTGGTTGATTTATTCAGAGTAAAGAAGAAAAGAAAATGTAAAAAAAATCATATAAGAAAGTTGAGAAAATTTATTTAGATTTTGATTTTGATTGGTTCATTTATTTAGAAAAAGAAAAGAAAATCGAATGAGAGAGATAAAATAATTGCGAAAGGTTGATAATCTTAATCAACGTGCTCTAATTATTTTTCTTTTTCGTTCATTTTCATTTTTTCCTCTTCCTTTTCTTTTTTCTTTCCTATAAAAAAACAAGATCTTTTTCCTTACGGTTGATTTATTTAGAAAATGAAAATAAAAAAAAATAAAAGAAATCAGATAAGAAAGTTGAGAGAATGTACTTGGATTTTAATTTTGATTGGTTCATTTATTTAGGAAAAAAAAAGAAAATCAGATGAGAAAGATAAAAAAACTTGCAAAGGTGGTAATCTTAATCAACGTGCTCAAATATTTTTCCTTTTTCGTTCATTTTAATCTTTTCTTCTTCCTTTTCTTCCTTCTTTCTCGTAAATAAAAAAGAAAAATATTTCTCGTGGTCGATTCGTTTAGAAAAAAAAAGGAAAGATAGAAAATCAAGTAAGATAGTTGATGAAAAAATTATTTAAATTTTTATTTAAATTGATTGATTTATTTATAAAAAAGGGAAAAGAGGAAAAGAAAATGGGGAAAAATTTATTTAAATTTTGATTTTGATCGGTGTATACATTATTTAGACAAGAAATAAG
>OU427013.1:397500-420000 GCA_911387935.1 Dolichovespula saxonica
GAGAAAGAGAGAGTGCTTACATATACACGTAAATATAAATACACATATACACACACGCGCGCGCGCGTAACGTACACGTAATACACGAAAATTGTGTCAAAACCATATATGTATCTATACATAAAAAAAATATATATATATATAGTATGTGTATGTGCATCTACACGAAGAATAAAGTTTTACCGTTGAGGAACTATTTTTTATCTCTTATACAAGATAAGAGCACATGAACGTTTGTTTTTTCTTCTCTTCTTTTCTTGTTTTTTTTTCGTCGACTCGACGGACATCGAAAAAGGAATAAAAGAGAGTAAATGAAAAAGAAAATATATACATATGTATATACATATAATGATGATAATGATAATAATAATAATAATAATAATAATAATAATAATAATAATAATAATAATAATGAAAAGAAGAAAAAACAGGAGATAGCTCGTTGTAGTAGAACTCTCTCCAAGTAAGCATGGACTCTTTACAACCGCGTACCTAATTGGCTGTCACTCTTTCGAGCTCTAAAAAGACATCGTTGTCGTCGTCGTCGTTCTCGTCGTTTTGAAAATTTTCGCGTCCTTTTCGCGAGACACGATGCGTTACGAGAAAGCGTACACAGTGTCGAGAGAGAAAAATATATATATATATAGAGAGAGAAAGAGAGACTCCTTTTCGTACCAGTTGCTGTCGTCAATGGAACGTGTCAGTACATAGATGCACGTACTTTGTATACGAATACATACACATAAACATATATATATGTATGTGTTTGTGTGTGTGCATATAGAATACTTTATTAAATATTCTCTCTCTCTCTCTCTCTCTCTCTCTCTCTCTCTCTCTCTCTCTCTCTCTCCCTTTTTCTCTTTTTCTCTGACGACATGCTCGAGAACAGAACATTTCGTCATCGAATCCAACATTAATTCGAGACACGAATCTCAAGCAGCATCACGATCGATCCGGTACGTGTACATACTTAGCTACATACGTCGAAAGAAAAAGAAAGAGAGAGAGAGAGAGAGAGAGAAGGAGAGTTCTGGAACGTAACTGAAATGCGGCTCTTCTTATCGAAGGCAACCCTCGGAAAGGCTCACAAATGCTCCTGCTATCCGTTCTCCCACATGGTTATATATCGGAACGAGTTTAACGTCAGGAAAAGTCACGGAGAGCACGCCGCGGAATTGAGATAGACGAAGAAATAACGATAGAAGGAGTTAAACGAGTAGGACAAGTAGACACGAACGAAAGAGAGAGAGAGAGAGAGAGAGAGAGAGAGAGAGAGAGAGAGAAAGAAGAACGACCGGCTCCTTTAGCAGAGAGCTAAACTAGTTCGCTTAGGATGGAAAAACTGTTCCGGGAAGGCGCTGGCAATCGCATAAGTATGCGTGCGTTTCACTCTATGCGTGTACCTATCTAACACTAGGAATAAATAGAAGAAGAAAAGGACGAAGAGAGCGATAGTACATACATACGATAGTACATACATACGTACATACGATACATACACAGATACGTACTTACATATGTACGTAGATACAAATAGGACATAGATGGCACGAAAGAGAACGTGGTGCAAAGGAGGAGGACGAAGAAGAAGAAGAAAAAAAAGAAAAAAAAGGTTAGGAAAAAAGCTCGTATATAACTCTTCCCTTTGTAATCGTTTAAAGCGATCCCAACGTTACAGCCCCACTCTCTCTCTCTCTCTCTCTCTCTCTCTCTCTCTCTCTCTCTCTCTCTCTCGTACGATCTCGCACGATCCTTCTTTCGACTTTTTCTTATTTACGATACTCCTTTTCCTTTTTCTTACTCTTTCGCACTGCTCGTCCTGCGAGACGAGTATCGAAGGGTCGCTTTACGAGCCGGTCTTCCGACTCGACTCGACTCGAGTCGATTCTCGGTTTTACGCCTCGATCGTTTCGTTCCCCTTGTTCGATCACTTTTCTGATCTTTAAGAATGTTTTCGCGAAAGTTTTCTTTTCTTTTTAAGACGTTCCTTTGTTAGAAAAATAATGTTTTCGTTAAATTTGAAACGAACGCGTCAGCCTTTAGAAAAATAATTAAACATAAGATTCCTCTTTTGAATGGGAAAGTTTATCGTAAAAAAATTTAACAGAAAGAAAAAAAAGAAAGGTGAATGTTTGATGAAAAATTACTGCAAGATTAAAGTTGGAAAAAGTTTTTAAATTCATTAATTATAATTTTTTGGAAACTCAAGCCGAATCGTGTCGGTTTTATGCTTCGATCGTTTTTTTCCCCATGGTTGATCACTTTTCTGATCTCTAAGAATGTTTCCGCGAAGTTTTTCTATTTATTTCTTCTTTTTATTTGAAGTTATTCTTTTGTTAGACAAATGATGTTTTCGTTGAATTTCAAACGAATACGTAAGTCTTTAGAAAAATAATTGAACGTAAGATTGCTCTTTCGAATAGGAAAGTTTATCAAAAGAAAATTACAGAAAAAGAGGAAGTTATATGTTCGATTAAAAATTACTAGAAATAGTAAAGTTAAAGAAATGTTTAAATTTATTAAATACAATTTTTAGGAAACTAATATAATGTATTCATTGTAACGTAAAACTTAATAACATATTTACAGGTGTGTTTTACGTAATAACTTTACGTTGTATGTAATAATAACTTGGAATATAAAACATATTAATAAATTAAGAAATAATATAACAATTTAACATGTTTAGCAAGAAAGTTTAATAAAATTAAACGAAATTGAACGAACAAATTGACAATTAAAATTTAATATTTTAATAATAATATTTTTTAATATGGTATACACGACATAACATTTTTTTTACATAGCATATCTTTACGATCTTTAATTCAATGTAACGATTTTGAAATAACGTAGGACTACGTTAACGGTCTAGAATGTAATGATAAATTAAGTAAGTTTGTAAATATAGAAATTAAATTACTCCGGAAAAATCTTCTGTTTCTTCTTCATATCATAATTTAGTAACAATTTATCAAAAAATAATCACTATTTCTAAAGTACGTTAATATAGTATTTAAAAGTTACGTTTATATTCGTACAATAAGATATTGTAACATTATTGACAAGTCGAGTAAATCATTACTCCTTGATTCTCGAGTTAAATGGCCCGATTTTTTCGGGTATATTTGACCATTGTAAAATTATACATCGTCATTTACCTTACGATGTAAACCCAGCCGCTTACGGACATGGTACATTTTTATTCTTTGTGTTAGTCAGTTTTTAATGACGAAGGTCTACTACACGCTTTCTTAAACGAAGAACAACGACCGTAACAGCATATACCCCATGTAACCGAAGAAGATACAAAGGAAAATAAAAAACCAGAACTTGCCATACCTGGTCGTTCGCAAACAATTAATAAAAAGACTTCCGTGACAGAAATGTGCCAGGCACAATGCTAAATAAAATTTATCGTATTTCCCGATACGTCATCGAGTTTAGTTAAACGAATTAGAAAACGTAAGAGACGTTCTAAGCGGCGAAAATAACAGAAAACGTGCTAAAAATTCAGATAAACTCGAACGTAGAATGTATTACGGAGGATTCATCCACGGATAAAAATTTTTGTCCAGAATTTGTAGTCCAAAAAGTGCTGAAAATAGTTCATAGAGAGGATGATACTGAATTCGTTGAATATTCAAAGCAGTACAGTTATATGTACATCGAAACAAAAGGACTGAACTCTACGTGTGTAATGTAACACGTAGTTTCACGAAGAATCTTTGTGAATTTTTTGAGTTTACATGATCTGTGCATAAAAAATTTTATGGGAACATAAAAGATAATTATTCTCCCCAATATATTCATAACCTTTCTTTTTTCATTTTTTTTTTTATCTGTTCCAATATTGCCTGGATCATGTGCATGAGAAATAATTACATTTCTTTTTGCACAAAAATCTATGATAATCTTTTAATTTTGTCTTAATTATTATAATTTCTATTTACACAAAACATATATTTTTTCTGCTTTGAATATCAATACGATGTATTGAAATTTGAAAAAAAAAGAAAGTCGATCACTAACCTATATATTTTCGAATGTATATATACATAAATATATTTTAATATATATAAATGATGATATTATGAATATATATAATATATTAAATAAATAAATAAATATATATATATATATATATATATATATATATATATATATATAGCAAGAGAGAGAGAGAGAGAGAGAGAGAGAGAGATTTATATAGTAACCCTATATATTTCTAAATATATATTTATACGTATATTCTAATAATTATAAATAATGATACGATAAGTTTACATAGTATAATAAATATGTATATAACTACACATATACTACATAACTATCTGCTACCTGCCAGATACAATCAATTCGATAATTCTAACACCTTTTAGCAAATTTTCACACCTTTTTCTTCCACTATACTAACGTATTGATCAACACTATAGACATATCTTCTAACCGAGATATTCTCTCTCTCTCTCTCTCTCTCTCTCTCCTCTTCCTCTCTTTCTCTCTCTCTCTCTCTTTCTTTCTTCTTCCTCTCTTTCTCTCTCTCTCTCTTCTTCCCCTCTCTCTCTCTCATTCTCTCTTATATTCTCTTAACTTAAATATCATCAAAGATAATTTGAGATATGTATGTACTAACGTGTTCGTGTCTCAATTTTCTGCATTACAGATCTTGTGGACGGGAGTATGTTTCGCGAAGAAGGTGTGACGACATACTCGCAGCTGCTTTTCGACGTTGCTAGACAGCAGGTCGTCGTTGGTGCACGGTAAACTTATCTTTTTCTCTTTCTCTTTCGTTCTTTATATATACATAAACATATATACATACATACATACATACATACATACATACATACATACATACATACATACATACATACATACATACATACATACATACATACATACATACATACATACATACATACATACATACATACATACATACATACATACATACATACATACATACATACATACATACATACATACATACATACATACATACATACATACATACATACATACATACATACATACATACATACATACATACATACATACATACATACATACATACATACATACATACATACATACATACATACATACATACATACATACATACATACATACATACATACATACATACATACATACATACATACATACATACATACATACATACATACATACATACATACATACATACATACATACATACATACATACATACATACATACATACATACATACATACATACATACATACATACATACATACATACATACATACATACATACATACATACATACATACATACATACATACATACATACATACATACATACATACATACATACATACATACATACATACATACATACATACATACATACATACATACATACATACATACATACATACATACATACATACATACATACATACATACATACATACATACATACATACATACATACATACATACATACATACATACATACATACATACATACATACATACATACATACATACATACATACATACATACATACATACATACATACATACATACATACATACATACATACATACATACATACATACATACATACATACATACATACATACATACATACATACATACATACATACATACATACATACATACATACATACATACATACATATATACATATATACATACATGCATATATACATGCATACATACATACATACATACATGCATACATTCATACATACATACATGCATACATTCATACATACATACATATATAGATACATACATACGTATATACATTCGTATATACATATGTACTTACATACATAGGTATATATACACGTCTTATTTTGACACGTTTACTCCCACGATCGGTCGAATACGACGTGCCTCTTTAATTTCCTCGCGATAACAAGTTCGCGATGGGATAAAAGCAACAAATTCTCTATACGTGGGATAGTAGAGAGCGGAAGTACCGAATAAACGAGCATAGGCTTGTAAACGATCACGACATCGACGGTTTATTGGCGGCAAGCCAGAGTTGCTACCCGATGCAATTTCGTTTTCCCCAAGCGTATCGGGAATAGATTCGATCTCTCCTTAGAAGAAAGAGAGAGAGAGAGAGAGAGAGAGAGAGAGAGAGAGAGAGAGAGAAATAGAAGGAAAGAGTATTCAGTAAAACTGCACTCGCACGATGCATACCAAGACTTACTTATTGTTAGACTTAAACGTTTTCAAGTGAAAACGGAAGGAAAGGAAAGTTTAACTATATATACCTTTTGAATCTGAGAAGAAATTTTTTTAGTTTTTTTTTCGAAATCGAATTTAACCGTTCGTGAAAGAACGATTAAATTACACGCGAATGAGCGTAAAGTTTTTTCTTTTTTCTTCTTTCTATTCTCTATTTTCCTCTTTTTTTTTTTTCTTTTAAAGAGTATTGATTATATCATTACGGAACAGAATAATCCATTGAAAATTATTTATCAACTACGTAAAATTTTTATTTCGTCACCATATCAATCGATTTGACAAAGATTTTTGGAAAATTTAAAACAAAATTATTTTATTTTTTTCGAACTTCCAATTGTTCTTGAAAATATTGAAAAATGAAGATAAAATTGACGAAAAAATTTAGAATAAAAATTTGGATTTATATTACGAAATTATAACTTAAAATATTTTGTTCAATAAAATTTTTGATGTAATTAGTGCATCATGTAATCGTGGTAAAATCATCAAAAAGTGTATTTTCGGAAAGTTATCATATTTAAAAGAAAATATTTTGATACACCGTTTATGTTAAAGAAATAATAGAATAGGCGATTGAAAAATTTTCTGTCTACGAAGCTGCATGCTGAATGAATTTCATAATTCTGTCGTATGGATATATATATATATATATATATATATATATATATATATATATATAGAGAGAGAGAGAGAGAGAGAGAGAGAGAGAGAGAAAGAAAGAATACAATAATATAATATAATATAATATAATATAATATAATATAATATAATATAATATAATAAATAAAACAGATTCATTAAACTGTAAAATCTTACAAAATCTATACAAACAAGACCTTATGTTCTTATTTGATTCGCCGCGATATTGTAAATTTTAAAAAAAGAAAGTCAAACGAGAAGGTATTCTTTAAAGGATCGGAACATGTGAACATGTAAAAAATTAAACATATCGATTTTGTCGAAGTTTCAAATATCCTTAGTTCCCCTTTAACGTTACATCGTCTAGTGACATTTTATCATTCGATCTATTTGTTTTTTTTTACATTATTTTGACGTAATCATAATGGAAAATGATAGATAGACAGATAAACTATAATATATTTATACGGATGAAAACTTTTTTGCCGTAAAATGAGAAAATGTTGACAAAAAATATATAATAAAAAATAAAAAAAGAACAAAATAGAAGAAATTCGATTTTGTAAAAATTCCAAATCTTCCTAATTATCTTAACTTCATCTAGTGATAAATTATAATACGATCTATTTTATCGTTCTATATTATTGTAGCGCCAACACAAATGAAAATAATAAATAAATAAAAATTAAGCCATGAGATATTCATGCAGACGTAGAAATTTGTTGTCGTAAATTGTGAGGGTGTCAAAAAAAATAAAAGAAAAAGATGCATAAAAAGAAAAACTCAATTTTGTCGAAATTTCAAACCTTCCCTAGTCCCCCATTAAAAGTGACATCGTCTACTGACAATTCATAATTCTGCCTTTTCATTCATTCTGTAATATTATGACGCAAACATTAATGAAAATAAAATACTGACGGATAAACCGTAAAACATTTACACACATTTAAAAATTTGCTGGCATGAAATGAGGAATTGTTAACATAAAAAAAAGTAAAAAAAAAAGAAAAGAGAAAAAAAATAAATAAAGGAATAGAAACTCGTGCTCGTTAACATATACATTTTCCTGTATTTTATATATATGTATATATATATATATATATATATATATATTTTTTTTTTTTTCTTTTTTTTTGAATCAGACAATTTAACGTTACATATTTCATTGATAATATTTATAATCCGACCTATTCATTCATTCTATTAATATTTTTGCGCGAGGCGATATAAAAACAAAAAAAATGATAAATAATTAAACCATAGGATATTTACACGCACGTAAAAAATTTATATGAGATATTTATATTTATCATTATAATTAAATACGAGGGACTGTCGACGAAAGCAAAAAATAAATAAATAAAAAAATGAGAGAAGAGAAAAGTAAAAAGAAAAAATAAGAGTGAAAAAGAGAAATAAAGGAAGAGAAAACGCGGCGACGCGGAGATATACGCGTGGGAGTAGACGCGCGAACAATTTTATCTCGTCTCCCTTGAGGTTTAAAGCGGTAGTTTGCAAAAGGTTGCCACCAGACAAAACACGACCCAATCGAAGAGAGCAACGCTCCGTTTTCTCCTTCGAGTACGTCGCGGCACGACTTTTAAACGCGTCCATTTGCTTTGGCAGCCGGCCAAAAAGATGTTCACCGTCTATGGATCTCTACATCTATAAAAGATCTCTGATCTCTACGTAAGAGATCAGCCGTACTCAACCTGCTACCCTGACGAACTTCTATAAAACACTTTGTATTCATTAACAGATATCCCTTCATCTTTTCTTTTCGTTTTTTAATCTGATAATACAATTTTATAAATTATAAACAAATTGTGCTGCTCGTTTCTGCTGTTCGTTTTTTAATTTTAAGTTTTTTTTTTTTCAAATCATCCTGTTCTACGGTGAAGATATACGAAAATTATATAACATTAAAATATTATTATTAACCCGTTATATCCGAAAATTGTCGAATGTTCGTTTTAACGTTAAAAGTTATCGTAATTTTTATATTAAATCTTATATACATATGGATTTGGAAGTTTCCTTTTTACGTGAGATATAGCGTAAGAGAGATCGTGACAAGTTGATAAATTGAAATTATCTGGACACTGTGTATATCTAGCTCGAACTCTAGTACTAAACGTTTTATGTTTATGGTTTATCCATTTCCTACGCTGACAAATAAAAGCTGTTATTCAATCGTTTTCGTTCTTATTGAGAATAAGTAAATATTCGTATTCGAGTTTTCAATTCGTTTAGGTTACGCCATGTAAAATTTTATAACCATTCAAACGTCATGTAAAATTTTATGTCCTTGATTATTGGTATTAGACAGTATAGGATGAAGTAATTACATTTTATTACTTTGTTTATATGCTCCATATATTTTTTATGGTATTTTTTTTTTATAAGAGTAGTTTGATAGTAGACAGTATTTTTTCTTATGCATATTGATACTACAGCTTATCGATTTGAAAAAATGACAGCCGTTGGTAGCAGTAAGAGGAATATAAAGAAAGAAGAAAAAAAAATCATTTAAAAAAACTAACCAATAAAAACCCGATACCCACGATAAAAACGATTCATTCTCCAAATTTGAATAAGCCGAAAAATGAAGTCGATACGTAACTTGTTGACAATTGGTTCACGTAAATTTTCACTGAGATATTTTAATTATGAATGAAATAACATATTTTGTATAATAATCGAATTTCATGAAAGAAATATTCTCTAATTCATCTTATATGTATTTTCTCTCAAAAGTATCACTTACGATACGCAAAGAGGAAGGAAAGTCTAAAAGTATATTATAACATATATACATTATATTTACATATTATATATACATTATATATACAATATATTTTAACAAATTTTTTATTATGTAAATAATTCGAACACAAATTGTAAAAATTAAAAACTCAGAAACGTATCATGTTTGCAATAAACATAACCTAACAAACATGTTATACAGTATATGTGAACAAAACAAATATGGTCGAAAATTTTAGGAGGAAAAGTCGTGAGAACTGTGATTTTCATCATTCTTAAACATTTTTGCTGATTCGTAGTAACGTTAATCGATTGTCGATGAAATTTTCAGTATATACATATGTGTAAAAGAAATAAATCTTCAAAGTATGTACTTCAAATTTTCTATTATAGGATCAGATAAGAAAAAAGAAAGATAAAGTTATACAAAGCGATCTTCACATATTTCTTTGCGATTTCGATCAAGTACAAATTCTTCAAGTGCAAAGTCATCTGCTAAACTAATCCTGACTTCTCTAAATAAAAAAAAAAAAAAAAGAAAATCATTCTTACAAAAAAGTTCTACTGTTGTAAAGAGCACGCATTCAATTTTGTTCTTTAGCGTATATAAAGAAAAGAAAAAGAATGAGTACGATGGATACAATCTATTGGATTGATCTATTGGATCTGTTGGATAAATAATTACATGATTAAAGATTATACTTGTAGATATTGCAGATCGATACTTGCATATAATACCTACGAATACTCTGGAAAGATGTTTCAGAAAAAAGACACAGTTGTAAAAAGTGACCTTTACTTATTTCTTACCTATTCCAACCAATAGCAATTAAACAAAAAAAAAATTTTCTTTATTCGCGTGTCGTTTAGTCCTTTAATCCTTCTGATTTTACAAAAAAACAAAATTAACAAAATCAAGTCGTTTGGTCGAATCTTTATTGTTGTAAAAAAGAATTGTACTCTTTATCGTATGTATGTGATCCAAAAAAAAAACAGTTACAAGAAAAAGACGAGTATGATTGGTCCAGATTTATAAGTTATTCTCCCTGAAAAAATAAGTGGACAAATAATCGAACGAGTAAAGTTTACAATTGAATTATTTAAAAGTCTGTGGATTAGCCATAATGCAAATTGCAAATACACTTATAGATATTGCAGAACGATGGATATACCTACGTATACTCTAGAGAGATCGTTCAGAAAAAGAAGAAGTTGTAAAAAACGACGATCGCTTATTTCTTGGCTATTCCGACCAGTCGCAATTTAAAAAAAAAAAAATGTTTTAATTAAGTCGTTCGGTCGAACTTTTATTGGTGTAAAAAAATTGTGCTCTTTATCGTATGTACGTGATTCCTGAAAAAAAGAGTTACAAAAAGAAAGACGAGTACGATTTATCCAGACATATACGTCTTTTTCAAAAAAGTATCGTCAAATAATTGCACGACCAAAGTCGAATTATTTCAAAGTCTGCAAGTTAGAATTGATGCACATTCGAAGTATCACTTGTAAATATTGCGGATCAATGTATATACAGGGTGTCTCAGCTAAAGAAGACCACCTAAATATTTTCTTTATTTTTTATGATGCGACAAACTTTTGTGGCATACTTTGAATGGCTTAGAAAGAGGTATGTTTTGGAAAAAAAAATTAGTTTAGGTCAGTTTTTATGAATTTTTTTAGGTCATCGCTATTTTTTACCCTATAAGCATGTTTTCTTTATATTGTACCTTGTAGCAGGTAAAAAAAATACATTTGAGTATACTTGCATCGTGACCTTCAAATTACCTTAAACGCCAAAAATGTGATAATAATGTAAGAAGGCTTTCGCCAACCACGGTCAGGTGAATCTTAGAAATATGCACTACTGATCTGTAGAAAACCCACGATGGTTGAGAGAAGTAGATAGGCAAAGACCATGGTCAGTGAACGTTTGGTGTGGAGTTATAAATGACAAAATACTTGGACCTTATTTTATTAACAGGACATTAAATAGTGAGAAATACGCGGAATTTTTATCGAATGATCTGAACGAATTATTGGAAGATGTACCACCAATTAGTCGAGCAAATATGTAGTATCAACATGATGGCAGTCCAGCTCATTATTCACGAGCAGCTACTCAAACATTAAATATAAAGTATCGAAATCGTTGATTGAACGTAACGGGCCCATAATTTGGCCAGCACATTCATCTGACCTAACGTCATTAGATTTTTTTCTTTGGGGAAAATTGAAAGAAAAAGTTTACCAACAGTGACCTACTAATCCAGAGGGAATGAAGAATCGCATAATTAATGCTTGCATTCCTATAACGCCAGAAACAATTAAAAGAGTATCACAATCTGCGATTGTTCGCTTCAGAAATTGTATTACTGTCAACGGACAACAGTAAGTTTAAATATCATCTTAACATTGTCTTACAATATTATCACATTTTTGACATTCAAGGTAATTTGAAGGTCATGATACAAATATACTCAAATGTATTTTTTTACTCGCTACAAGGTACAATATAAAAAAAGGCATGCTTATAGGGTAAAAAATACTGATGACCCTAACAAAATTCATAAAAAATGATCTAAACAAAACTTTTTTTTCCAGAACATGAAAAGCTATTTAAAGTATGCCACAGAAGTTTGTGGCATCATAAAAAATAAAGAAAATATTTAGTGACCTTCTTTAGTTGAGACACCCTGTATACCCTACGTAGTAAATCGTTACTCGGTAGTGATCGTTCGGAGAAGAAGAAGGAAAGGGAAACAAAAAAAAAAAGAAGAGAGAAAAAAGATAAAAAATGTTATTCACCCACGCGAAAATTTCACAAACCGAAACGAAATAGAGAAGTGTCTCGCGCGTGCTTAGCGGATTCGAGATCACGAGCAAGTCAACGATCGATCGAAACGATCGAAACGAACGATCGATCGATCGATCGATCGATCGTTCGCTCGCTCGTTCGTTCCTTCACTCGTTCGTTCGTTTCGACCGATACGCGACAAAAAAAAGAAAAAGATAAAAAAAAAAAGAAGAAGCAAGAGGGTTGTAGATACGCGCAAATGTTCGTGCGCGGTTTCTATTAATAGAACGTTAAGTTATTAGCCGTCCCTGCCCACGCCTATACTTCGAAATGTACGCGTACGCTTTTTATAACGAGTCTGAAGCGTGCAAAGTGTATCGACTTTGGTACGGTTAGGTAGCTTACGTAGGTAGGTTGGTAGAAATAGATATATAAGTAGTGGTACCAAACGAGAATCGAGTTTTGATCACGGTTAAGAACAACCTTCTCGAGATCAAAGATAAAAATTTACATGGCGATCGTCCTCTCCTCTCTTTCATGACGACTTTATTTTAAGAACTCATATACAGGAAAATAGAGAGAGAAAGAGAGAGAGAGAGAGAGAGAGAGAGAGATGTATGTACATATGTATGTATGTTTGTTCGTTTGTATGTATGTATATATGTATTTACGTATGTTGGTATCTACCTACCTACTCTTATCTCAATCGGGTAATTATTCGCTTCCTCGTCCGATCTAAGGATCTAACGGTCGATTTCGATCGTTAATGTAGATCTTGCAGTATCATCGTGTGTCAGTTATTCACTATATGTATTTATCATTTATACGCCATCTTATAAAGATATTATTGAAATATGGCTATGGCGTATGTGGTCTTGAATGTTACGTTCTTATCGTGTCGTGATATTAACTATCAGGCCTCGATTAATTTTATTTCATATAAATATATATGTGTATACATATATATATATATATATATATATATATATATATATATATATATATTCTATTTAATCGTGTTCGAAATTGTTCACGAAATTTCGACTTATAAAGAAACCGGACGTGTCAATAACAGTACAAGGAACAGAAAATGAAAGAAGCAAAAATGTGTGGTATTCGTGGTAAAAGCAAGGGGGAATTAATAATCAAGTCCATGAAATTTTCGGAGATATCGAAAGTCTGAAAAAGTTTCGTACGATCGTTGAAACTCTCTCTCTCTCTCTCTCTCTCTCTCTCTCTCTCTCTCTCTCTCTCATTTTCTTCTTTTTTCTTTTCTTTTTCTCTTACGAAAGAGTATAAGCGTTATACGAAGTGTCAGTGGTATATAACATGCAAGAAGATAAAAAAGAGAAAGAGAGAGAAAGAGTAAGAAATTGTGGGGTGTATAACGTGCGTGAGATCGTTCACGATGGTCGACCACAGGTGTTAGGAATTTCATACGTGGTCATCGACGTATCATATTTACGATGTTGTCTCCTGAAGTTGCGGAGTTAAGCCTCTGGACCACCTCTCTCTCTCTCTCTCTCTCTCTCTCTCTCTCTCTCTCTCTCTCTCTTATTCTCTCTCTATCCCTTTCTTTCTACTTTTCAATCCTCCGAACCACTACTTGCAGTACCTTCCCACCGTGAGAACGAACAAGCACATAATTCCTATATTTTCTCCGTTAACACAGGATATATACATATGTATAATACGTATTTACACTAACCGCATTCGCGCGCACGCGTTTATAACCGCTTTTGACCATATATAGAAATGTTACAACGATTTAAAGAAACCGGGGTGGGCTAAGGTGAGGTGGGAGAAAGTTGGAGGGGATAATGTGTAAAAAAAGAAATATAATAATAAACTATAAAGCAATAAAATTCGTTCCTATTCTAAAGTATCCCGTAATTTCCGTAATGACTCGATAATGAAGTAATTGAATTGCATTGAAATCATGGTGCAATTGATTTATTAAAAAAAAAGAGAGAGAGAAATACAAAATTTATTATTTTTCTATTTATTAGAAAATATAAAAAAAAAATAAAACAAAGAGATTATTATCTTTGTCCTTCGAATTGTATGCCAAAGCGATTCGATTAATCATTCGTTGGAACATAAGTTTATAACGTTTTCTTGCTGACACATCTCGTAACCGTCATTTAATATAATCGGTAAGAGATACAGGTACGGTGTATAGTAAAACGAAAAAAAGAAAAAGAAACAGAAAAAAAAGAAAAAAAATTGTCTGGTGAAATGGGTAACACTTCTTAATATAAACGGAAGATCCCGTTGTTGAAATATTTCTTTCGTGAGTCTTGAATATAGTTACATATGTGTATATGTACTCACTTATGTATTATATATATATTATATATAAAATAACGATTCATGAAAATAAATATATGAATAACGTTGGAACGGATCCGAAATATATAGATATATACATACATACATATATACATATATACATACGTTTGATCCAAACGATTTGATCTATCAAGGAACGCGTGAACTTTTTTCATGGTGCACATTGAACGCGCGTCACGGTGCAACGCGTGTCCCGTGACAAATCGTTACCAGTAGATTTATCTTCCTTGCAAATAAACTCTCTTATCCGCGCATATATACATATATGTATACATACATACATATGTATGTACATATACACATACACATACACACATATACAGAGTGTACCCAACGAAAAGTGTCTATCAAGATTATTACGAAATTTATTACTTTTTTGCTAAAAAAAAAAAAGATCAGAACAGGTCAATATTATTTTCGAGATGGGAAAATCCTTATCATAAATTCACTAAATTTGTATTAACCCACTTAAAAAATGACAAACCTCCCCTTACCCAATCTAAACAATTTCAATTTACAAAATGTGTCGTTTAAAAGATCTTTTAATTCCCTTTGTGACGTAACTCCTTTTTTTTATATTTTACGTCAAAAATTTCCCATAAAACTCGTTCACTATTTTTAGACACAATAAAACGAAAATTCGTTTTTCGAAAAGAACGTTTGTTTCATTACATACTTTAAATATCCACCGTATACACCATCATCACGAAGTAATAAAATGTTTGCTCTCGTTTCTGTTTTACACTCAAAGATTTTCAATTAAATTCGATGTAATCGAAATTTTGACGGTATATTGTTTTCGCGTACTATACTATGCCATCGAAGTTTCATTGAACGTATTCGGGGTAGCATATTTTATGGATTTTAAATCCCATAGAAAAAAAAAATATCGAAGATAAAAAAAAAAGAATTGTCATATCGTATTGAAGCTATATAGTGTGGAAAAAAGAGTCGCGTTGGAAAAAAGCATTATAAATATGCTTCTTCCGGCACGTTCAGAATATTTTCATGATTTCTACGATCGATGGATAAATGTAACTTCTCAAATAAGCGAAAGTAGGATTCTCCGATCACATTATGCGATAAAAAATGTGGATCAATAATTTTGTTACCCAAGATACAAACCCACGCATTCGCACAAAATAAACCGGATGTATTGCAGAATGTTCGACGTAACGCCGAGCGAAAACTTTTTTTTATTTCTTTACCAAGCTCGACAATATACATATTTTGAACATTTAATGAAATAAAAGTTGTTTTCAACCTGACCACTTCGAAATTTATTGTCTGAAAAATTGTTCAATTCAAAATTCAAAAAGGAAAGGGAAAAGAAAAAGAATTACAAAAACAGCAACAACGTTAATAAAATTAAAGGACGAATTTTCGAACGACGTACCAGTTGAATCCTGTTTCTGTTTAAAATTATCGATGGGGTAGTTACCTCTTCCCTATTTTTTTTTTTTTTTTTTTAATTTGTGATAAAAACCTATTCACCTCAAATACAAAATTTATCTTGTTTATCTTATTACAAAGAAAAATAAAATAAAATAAAACAAAATTACTAAATCTCGTATTGCCATTCTGATGATGGACACTTTTCGTTGGGTACACTCTGTATATATTTACTCGTCAGTATAGGCATCCGCGTTGGCTACATACACGTACACACGTACGCACAGACACATATATACAAACGTCGATCACGAAACGTGTCCTTCGGGCTCGCGTACAGGTTGCCAAGAGAGAAGTGAATGCAAAGTAATGCTGAGATAGTTCGGATCACTCGATCCTGACTCTCGATCTATCGTTCGAATCGATCTACGATTTACGAGACAGACTTCGACGCGATTAGACGGCATCGTATATATTCCGGAAGTCGAGATTATCATACCAACTGTCCGCTTTTATTATCCCCCACGTAGTCGACGTACTTATAAGTTGAGAGGAGTGTTTAATTTAATATTTAAGGGTTTACACACGTACAACGATGGACAAAATTATTAGGAGGGTGTCGACGGAGATATGTAAAATAAATGGACGATAAAAGAACTTTCGATAGATTTTGTTAAAAAAAAAAAAAATAATAATAATAATATATAGACCGTGAATTAATAAAACGATTTAAAAAAATAATATTATCATTTATAGTCATGAAGAAACGAAAAGTAATAAATTTCTTGCATTAAATTAGATTAACATAATTATAGGCACAAATCATAAAATTTAATAATTTTATTCTGATTAATATCTCGTAAAGCATACTTTTTGTTTCATTACACCTGTAAGTCCTTTATTAATTAAAAAAAATAATAATCTTCTTGAATGTTATATAATTTTTTTATCAGTTTATTTTGCAAATCCGTTTTCTTAGTAATCGAATATTTTCTTATTTTCTTATCAAGTCTATTCCACGCTATCTCGATCTGATTTAAGTCCGGTAACTAACCTGGTGTATTTATAACTTTTCGGCAATTATACAACGATCATTCTTGAACGATCATTGATTTGTGTTTGGGGTCGTTGCCTTAGCAAAATTGATAGGTATTCAAAATACCTATAATTTTTTCCAGCACTCTCTTTTAAATTATTCTTCGAAACGTTTAAATGCGTCATTCGTATTCGTAATTTCAGTAATAAATTCTAATTTTTCTTTACCTTAATAACTGAAACAACTACACACCATAACGTTGCCGTCACCGTGCTTAATCATTGAACGAAGATTCTTAAGGTTCATTTCTTCGTTTGACTTTTTTCACACTTTATGGTGACCATTCGATCCTCAAATATTGAATTTGCTTTCATCGCGAAATATTACGTTTCTTCAAAATTCAATAGGTTGAGAAATATACTTCTCGGCGAATTTTACACGTTTTTTTTTTCTACACGTCATAGCATTCACATACGGCTTTTTTCTGTTCTACGCGACCATTATACGAATTTTTTTACAACACATTTTTATCAGATAAGTTTGAAAAATGAACATTAATTTTCGATGCGCTCATTTTCCAATATTCTGTGACTTTTCTCTATTTTTTCCTTCATTTTCAAATCTTTTAATAATATTTCTTACTGTTGTAAAATGTGTATTTATCGTATTTCCAGTCTCTCCGTACAATTTTCCATTCTTCCAATGATAAATAACGAAATTTTTTATGTCTAATGTCGTTTTTGTTCTTCTTCCAACCATAATAGAACAATATTGTATTCGGTTTTATTACATTCTATAAATTAAGCATTCTGATGTTGACTGAACGTTACAATAACTTATACTGAGTCTATGAGTAGTGGAGGAAATCATAAGAAGTTCGGAATTGTTTTATATAGAATACATTACGTGAACCATTAATTTTGTAACCCAATATACATTAAAACAATAAGGAATTGTAACAATTTATTTTTTAATAACTATACATGATAACATTGTTGTTTCATGTTAATAATTTTATTAATTTAAGGTCTATATATTATGTTATTTAACATTAAAAGTATCGAACGTCCTTTCATCATCTTTGGATATTTCATATTTCAATGCGTGCCAATAAATATTGTGACTCGCTGTACAGTTCTCGACCCTGAACATTTGACGTATTTTGAAAATTATTATTTTATTTTTTTCGTCAGAAAGGAAATAAAAATAAATTGAAAAATTAATAATTTCACGTTGCTCCGCTATATTTTATTTATATGAAAGAAATTTTTTCCGCGAGAAAACAATTTCAAAATCCCAGCAGCATCCTAATTTCCTTTGCGTAGAAAGAAAAAATAATTAAAATTCCAGTACTGTCCCGTAAAATAATGTTCGGAACTATAAGTGCCGTCGATTGAATTTTTTTTTTATCTTTCTAATTTTTTTTTTTTTAATTTTAATTTTTTTTTTTAATAAAAGTCTAAATGTTAGACGCAAAAAATTGACAATTTTCTTTTCCCTCGAAACACCCTCATTTCCTCTTACTTTTTTTTCTTTTTAATTTTAATTTTTAATATTCTTTGATTTAATTAATTTGAAATGAATTATTAATATTGCCCTTTTACCGAATTCAATAATCTCAGCGGAATTGGACGTGCTGAATTCTTTTTATGCAAATAAAACATCAAGTGAGTGTCAATTATTTTACTCCGTCCTTGAACAGACAGAAAAGAAAGAGGGAGAGAGAGAGAGAGAGAGAGAGAGAGAGAGAGAGAGAGAGAGAGAGAAGGAAAATAAAAGAAAAGAAGAAAAATAAATTGCCAATTTTTTATGTACAAGAACGTAAAATGAAAACCCTTTGATTACGACAAAGTCATATCGAGAGTGGCAATCAGTTTACGGAACTATCCTCCGTATAATCACTTTCATCTAACTTATCGTTTCGATTTAATCTTTCAAAACTTCGATTGTTAATTCTCGATCCGACGAACTGATTAAATAACTGTTTAATAGAAAACCGTTAATGAGAGAATGACCTCGTTGCCAGATTCGATAACTTTAATCACTCAACGATCGATATTATCACACTTGCGCAATGTTTATTATTCGTTCCATATATACTCCATCTCTCTCTTCCTCTCTCTCTCTCTCTCTCTCTCTCTCTCTCTCTTTCTCTCTCTCTCTCTCTCTCTCTCTCTCTCTCTCTCTCTCTCTCTCTCTTTCTCTCTCTCTTGATTCGTCTCACAAAAGTAAAAATGAGATAGATAGGTAGATAAAGAGAAAGAGAGGAAGAGAGAGAGAAAGAGAGAGAGATATATTGCACTGACTCATAAAGTTTTTCTTCTTTTTCTGAAACGCACGAAACGTTAAGTGAAGGAACGAATGAACGAACGGACGGACAGACGAACGATTTTACGGACGGTTTTATTTGACTTTTGAAAGAGTAATGGAAGTTAATGAAAAAGAAAAGAGATAAGAAGAGAAGAAAATGAGGAAGAAGGAAAGGAAAAAGAAAACGAGAGGAAAAGAAAATTAGAGATAGCAAAAAATAGAGAGGGAGAGAGAGAGAGAGAGCGATATTGAAAGAGAGAGAGAGAGAGAAAGTTATACACGCTCGCTTATAGGGAAAAGAGAAGTTAATAATAACATTTGAGAACGAGGTGAACACAGGATTCTAAACTACCGACGGGTTCGAGAACTAAGAAGGGCACCACCGTTTAGGAGGGAAGGGAAAAGGAAAAGAAGAGAATGTCACGAACGGCGCCAGCTTGGTCCGCGCCTATAACGCAATACGGCTCTTTCTACTTGGACAGTGAGGAAAGAGAGAAAAAGAGAGAGAGAGAGAGAGAGAGAGAAGAGCGCGTTGTGCACCCTCCCCACCGCATCCCTCACCGTCACCCCTCGCTTCTCTCAGTGATCACGAACACGCATATATAAAACGCGTGTGAACGCACGTATTTATATTTTCGCGCTTGCTAATCCAGCAACCGACGCAGTAAACGGCGCAGCAACCGTCGCTACGACGTTATGTTAACGTTCGCCTCGAGAAACGAGCGTAGGATTTTCTGAGAGACAGAAAGAGAGAAGGGGAGAGAGAGAGAGAGGGAGAGAGAGAGACGTATTAATAGATTTCCGATAACCGTTTCGCGAATACGGTTAGAAACCGTCGTTTCTATTTGACGGTTCGTTTGTAATTAGATAGGAAAAAATAAAAAAAAAAATAAGAAAGAAAAAGAAAGGAAGGAAGAAGGAGAAAGAAAGAAAAATATCAGAGTCGATGAAGGGAAAGAGAGAAATCCTATAATTGTTTCGGTCGTTTAGTCAATTCATCGTTACATCTGTCAAATACAAATAAACTGTTCGTTTCTACGTATTATCTTCGTTTTAATCAATCCATCGAAACGATCGACATTGTTCGAATAACATTTGCCAGGGTAAAAATGATTTTTTTCTCCGATAACATCTCCGTTTAATATATTTATTGTCGTGAAAAAAATTGTTTCCATCGAATTATCTGATACAGAACTTGAATATTGAGTGCCCATTTCTGTGCGATTCAATATCGGGAAATGGAAAAGGGGAAAATATTAAATGTGTCGATACTACTACTATATTTCGCGTTTCTTAAGAAAAGTTATTACCTTCTCTTAGGTATTATTATTTATTAAGAAAATAGAAAAAATGTAAAGGAATGCGAGAAATGCGTTTAAAAAAAGAAGAACTGTTCCTAATGCAAAAAAGCCTTGAGAGCTTGAAATTAAATTAAAAATTGAAATCATCATCTTGAAAAGTCATTTATTTTATATTATTGTATTTTATTTTTATTTTATTATTATTTTCTTTTATTTTCATTTTTTTTTTATTTTTGGAAAACAATTTGGGACGTTTATAGTTAGCATCGGTAACACCACAATATTTACGCTCGACCCATTATTGAATCCACTGTTCACTAACCTGATTCTTAGAATAGAAGTACAAACAAAATAAACATTTTCACGTTATCCAATACAACATTCCTTATCGATTCTTATCAATTAGCTCTTCTTCAGTATTTTACAAGTACCTCGTATTACGAACGTCGTAGGTTCTCATATTAGAAAAACCTTAGATTCGAAGAGAAAAAGTTAAATTAATCTGATAATGATTTATTTCAAAATGTTTCGTTTCAACGATAGAATAAATTAATTGTACTAAGATTCGAAGCCAATAAAGAAACTAATCAAATAACTCACCTTTAACGTTGTACATAGCTTCTTTGTATATGATTATAAAAAAGAAAAAAGAGAAAAACTCGCGACGAGAAAAAACAAACTCACAGGCGTCTTACTGAGACGATCGTTTCCGCGCGAACGGTAATCTCATGCGGACGACATTATTATGTTTGTTTTAATAGTTCTAAACATTGCCTCTATATATTGCAGCCCTTCCTTGTGGAAATATTATGAGGGACGAATATTAACGCACACGTCTCATATTCTATACCATTACCCTATTGATTTAGTTAGCATTCACATAGAATGCGATGGAAAGTGCAGTTTTGGTTTAATATAAGGTAAACTGCAGGTTGACGCGTTTTTCAGTTTTTAATCTTTGCAAATATTTGTTTGAGGATTATTTGCTTAATCAAAAAAAAAAATTTGCTAAAATATACCTCGGCCTTTTTCTGTTTACAAATCTTAAGCGAAACTTTTGAAAGAATATAAATTAGAAAATATTTACTTTCATGAAATCTAAAATGTATTAATTTATTCCAGTACGCGATAAAATTGTGAATTATTCTTTGATTATTACAAAGGAGTGAATTATTTTTGAATACTTTTATATTATTTTTCTATATTAATATTATTTTGAATATTCCAATCGTGTTATAATAAATATATACCCATACATGATTGAAAGGAATATAAAAGAAGTGTACAATAAAAAAAAATTAATCACTTTTCAAGTTTTAGTCAGAATAAATTAATGTAATGTATAATTAAAATTAGTCTTTGACGCATTTCATATGAACCGATTTCCGTAAAAAATACGCATATAGATATATTCTTCAGCTTGGTCAGATTTTAATAATGATTCATTCACATCGTATGCAGGTTATTATTAGTTTCTCTTTAATTAAACTTTCTTTTTCTTCATATTTTTCTTACCACTACAAACAGCCTTCATTTTTTTTTTTAATTGATAAGCCGTATCAATATGACCTAGAGATAACGTATCAACCTGCTCCGCAGGAAGTCGTTGTTTGAAAACATTTTCATTAAAAAAA
>OU427013.1:422500-425000 GCA_911387935.1 Dolichovespula saxonica
AATACATTGTAAAATAAATGATCGGTAAGTATGAATATTTTGATTCGTATTAATAATAAAGTATGATTACGTAATATTTAACATTTATATATATAGATAATTAAGTTTCAGGATTGTGTGTCTGAATTCATCATAAATACTGATCATCTATTTAAAATAAATTGTGTAATAAATGGTTAATATATATAAATATTTTGATCAATATTTATAATAAAATATCAGTACGTAACATATAAACGATCAATATAAATAATAATGTGTCAGAGAATAGAGTTCGGATTGATTATAAATATTAACCATCTGTTTAAAATAAATTGTAAAATAAATTATTGTCAGTATATATGAATATTTTAATCAGTATTTATAATAAAATATTATTACATAATATGAACGATATTATAAATAATTAAGTATCTGAGTTACGTTTGAGTTTATCATAAATACTAATTATCTATTTAAAATAAATTGTAAAAAATGATCAGTATATATGAATACTTCTGGTCAGTATTTATAATAAATAAATATAAATATCTCGTTCAGTGTTTGTAATTAAATATCAATACGTAATATAAACGGCAAATATAAATATAATAATTAAGTATCAGAGTTGCGTTCATGTTTATTATGAAAACCGATCATCCTTTTAAAATAAATTGTAAAATAAATGGTCACTATATATGAATATTTTGATCAGCATTTATAATAAAATATCAGTACATAAGCGATCAATATAAATATTAAGTATCAGAGTATTGTAAATACTCATTATCTGTTTAAAATATTGACGAATTATTACATTATTATAAATTATTACATTACGTATTAATTAAAATACTGGCTGTCAGAATTGCGTCAGAGTTGATCGATTTGATCAACAAAGACGATCACTTATATTTACGTACTATATATATATGTGTGTACATTTTATCTCTCTCTCTCTCTCTCTCTCTCTCTATATATATATATATATATATATATATATATATATATATATATATATATATATATATAGGAGCAGTACTTGCTATTATTACTGGATTTATTCATTGATTCCCATTATTTTTTGGATTTTCATTAAATTAGAGAAAGGTAAATGGGGTTGAGTGAGAGGATTAAATCCATATTCGTATGGTGATGGTTTTTTTACGATCTTTAAAGAATATGTATGTATATATATATATATATATATATATATATATATATATATATATATAGAAAGAGAGAGAGAGTTCGTAGAATATATATAGAGTAACTAAATATATACATATATATATATATATATATATATATATATATATATTTACTTATTTTATTTATTTGTTTATTACTATTATAAATAGAGACCATCTATTTAAAATATCGATCAAAAATGTTTAAAATATTGATTCGATAAGTAGCAACCATTTAAATATTCGCTTTAAGGATTAGCCTAAGAACAGATCCCGGAAACGATCGCGATCGACTTTAACGGAGAAAGTAGAGAGATTTTTCACAGGAGAAAGCATTTCTCTTGCTTTACAAGGGAGCCGATGCATCGTGCGAAGAATTTCTTGTTGGAATCGTCGTAGTCGATTTGTTTTATTTCTTTTTGTATAGTTTCTGTTTTTTCGTTTCTTTTTTTGATTTACATGATCGACATTATCATTATCATCATTATTTTTCTTCTTATTTTTTTTATTTTTATTATTTTTATTATTTTTATTATTATTATTATTATTATTATTATTATTATTATTATTATTATTATTATTATTATTATTTGTAGTAGTATTATTATTATAATCATTATTATTAGTATTCAGATAGGCTATTATTAATCCAGACGCAAGCTCTCTCAGGTGCAGAGATTTGCCGTAGGACGTTTCGAAAGCTCGCTAGACCCGTCCGTATTCGTCCGAGCGTGCGCGACGGCGCCACGATTTACATTCCTATTTGTTTCTCGTGCACGCCTAACGTCACGTCGCTGGATCACAGCTTATCGAACTGCTCGCGGCAGCGTTGAAAGGTAGAAAGGAAGGAAAAAGAAAACGAAAAAGTAGAAAGAAAGAAAAAAGAATATATATATTTATATATATATATATATATATATATATATATATATATATATATATATATATATATACAGGGAATCCATCCATAGATGTCCGATGCAATATCTCGAAACTGGTTGTATTATGATAGCAAGAAAATCCATTAAGAAAAAAAAAATTTACATCCCACTGTATCAGCTTCAAAGTGCATGTAAACATCTCGCCTTCTTCATCTTTTTCTTTTTTTCTTTTTATTGCATATTCACGAAGTAGTAGTCATTGGCTCTTCCTTACCATCAATTTGTTAAACAATCGTCGGATTACGTAATATACTGAAATCGATTAACGCCAAACAGAATTATTGACTCTTAGCTCATCAAAATACATGACAAGCCCGATTTGTAAACAATGTATTTGTATTGGTACGGGATATTAATTAATTAATCAGTATGAATTCATTACTCAAATCG
>OU427013.1:430000-472993 GCA_911387935.1 Dolichovespula saxonica
CACCAATAACTCTAAGAAGATGACTTATTGTTTTGATTTTTGTTTTGTTTTTGAAAGGGAATAATTTTGTTATTATTAAAAAAAATTATTTGCAAAAGCAGATCATAAAAATTGTCTTTTTGAATCCTTTAATGTTTCTCATTTGAACTTTAACAATCATATCGACCATTGAAATTTTATTTTTTCAGATGGCTGAACGATCCACAATTCGTTGGTAGCTTTGAGACCGAAGATCACGTGTACTTTCTGTTTCGTGAGACCGCAGTGGAGTATATCAATTGTGGCAAGGTAAAATCGATTTATTCACATTCCTTTTTATTTTTTTTCCATTTTCTCATTTTTTACGTCCATTGTCGACTACATCGTTGCGTGCCATTGCGTACAATTGTGAACATCATGTCTGAGGAAGATTTAACGAAGCGTTTCACATTTTTCGTTGTAGAAAATATATTCGAGGATAGCTCGGGTTTGCAAGAACGATCGAGGCGGACAGATCATGATGAAGGATGTCTGGATGACTTTCAGCAAAGCTCGCTTGAATTGTTCCCTTCCGGGCGAGTTCCCTTTTTATTACGATGAGATTCAGGGTGCTGTCTATCATCCAGAAGAAAGGATAGTCTACGCGACTTTCACGACTCCGATGTACGTTAAAAATATGAATATTTTTTTTTTAAGCAAAAAATAAAAAGGCAAGACGAACGAAAGAAAACAAAAAATCTTATTAATGAAACGTTATTTTATGTCTGTTCATAAGTCGAGTACGAGGATGAATATGAGGGTAATATTATATAACAAAGTGCCGTATCATTCGCGCGAAGCTAATTTTTTGATAAATATCAAAGAAAGATTAGAGAGATCGAGCGAGCGAATGAGAGCAAATGAGTGTGTGAAAGATAGAGAGAAAGAGAGAGAGAGAGAGAGAGAGAGAGAGAGAGAGAGAAAACGTTTTTCAATCTTCTTTTTGCCATATTAAATCGTTGTTTTTACAGTAACGGCATAGCTGGCTCGGCAATCTGTGCCTTCAATATGTCCAGTATCGTAGCAAGCTTCAATGGGCCTTTCAAGCATCAAGAGAACTTAGGAGCCGCATGGGAAAGGCGACCTGTTCCTCATCACAACAGAGAACATTGTGCATCACCATCAAACACGGCACCTCATTTGATAATCGATAATCAAAGGTACCAATTGATGGACGATGCTGTCCAGAGCTCAACGTTGACGCCGTTGCATACCGTAACATTGGAAAGATTCACACAGATCGCTGTCGATCTTACGCCAACTAAATTACATCGTGGCGTAACCGTACTATATGTCGCAACGACCGAGAGATTAATAAAAAAAATATCTGTACTTCCGAGGACTCAGGAAACTTGCGTAGTCGAGATATGGGGTCCACTTCCATCGATTCCAACCACATTGCAATTCTTAAAAGACACGCAAAGTTTATACGTTGGCATGGAAATTGGTCTATTGAGGTAAAAACAAAAAAAAAATTAAATTCAAAAGACACATTTAATTACGGGAGACGTGCTTGATATCTTGACACATTGATTCTTATTTTTTGTTTGAATTCAGATGTGATTTTTATTTATTAGAATACCAGCAGTTCAATGTCATCGTCATCGCAGTCGTCAGGCATGCCTGAACGCACAAGAACCATATTGCGGTTGGAACGAACACTTGATGAAGTGCGCCCAAGCACCTAAGCAAAATCATCTTGCCACTCACTGGCATCAGGAGGTTACGAAATGTCCGGTACTCACTGATCCAGTCGATGGCGGTTGGAGTGCCTGGAGTGCCTGGTCGGCCTGTCAACATGGCACTGGAGAACAGTCGTCTCATGGTCATTCTCATACACACTCCTACTTTGATCACGAAGAGGTATACTGTCCTATCACGCGAGGGAATTATGTTAGATACCTGAGACAACTTACGTTCTAATTCATTTCCAGATCACCGATACTTGTCAATGTCAGACCAGAGAGTGCAACAATCCACCTCCACAGCATGGTGGTACAAGTTGTATCGGAGCACGCGTCAGAGTGACCAACTGTACGGTTCATGGCGGTTGGACAACCTGGTCAGCTTGGTCAGCCTGTTCTCAAACTTGCGGCTTCGCTATGAAAACACGTAGACGTAGTTGTACGAATCCCTCTCCAGCTTTCGGTGGCCGAGTTTGCGTAGGACACGATCACGATGACATCGTGTGTATCGATCTACCACCTTGTCCCACACCGGCAAAAGTTACTCCGCCACCTCAAAATGGACAGTGGTCTCCTTGGGGCGCATGGAACTCTTGTTCTCGGCCGTGCAACAGAGGTAAGACATTTTATTTCATTAATGAAATAACTTAGTTAACGAAACTATATGATTATTAATCGTAAGACGCAATCTGTTATTAAAAATATCATTAACTTTCTCTCTCTCTCTTTCTCTCTTCCGTTTCATAGGCATTCGAATTAGAAGAAGAACCTGTGACAATCCGTCGCCTAGGAAAGGTGGTGCCGAGTGCGTCGGATGTGATTTTCAGGTGAAATATATTAACATACCGCACAACTTTAATAGAATTGATGGATGGATGGATGGATGGATGGTTGGATGGTTGGATGGATGGACGGATGGAATGCAGATAATAACGTTGATCCGTACGTAGGTCGAGGAATGCAACACTCAGCAATGCGAAGAGACTAAAAGACATTCAGGGTGGACACCTTGGTTAGTCGTGAACGCATCGATACAAAATGGAAGCGTGGGTTACACTGAAAAGCGTTTCAAATTTAGCTGCCGCGCACAAACGGACGATCCCTCAAGCATGAAAGTCCAATTCGCGAAAGAGGAGGAACGTTATTGCAAAGACGATGGTTCCTGTTTGGGAACGAACATCGAAAGCGGTTGGAGTGAGTGGTCAACATGGTATCCTTGCGATCGACCTTGTGGAAGAGGCTCACAGAGTAGAGTAAATATCGAAGCTTCGTTATTATTATATCAACAAGATCCTTTTTTTCTTTTTCTTTTTTATTATACATCTCTCATAATTTTTCCTTTAACACATTTGATAACGTCTGCTAATAAAATATAATTAATTCTTAAAAATTTTTTTGAATGAACGCAGAGAAGACAGTGCGAGTCACCGCCGTGCGAGGGAATATCCGTACAAACGAGAATATGTAACATTCATCCATGTAGAACTACAGCTTTCGGAAGTGGCGTAATGGAAGGACAATGGTCCTGTTGGACCGATTGGTCCGAATGCTCGGCTTCTTGCGGTGTTGGTGTTCGTACGAGGACAAGGGAATGCATCGGACCAGAAAGTTGTGACGGACCCAGACTCGTAAGAGAAACCTGCGAAATGCCTAGTTGCGAGTCCTTACTTGGCTGGGACACGTGGTCCCGTTGGACCCCATGCGATAACGATCGTCAACAACATCGAAAACGTCAATGTCTTCAACATGGTAATGGAATGTGTCAAGGGCTCAATCGGGAAACTCGAGATTGTCCCACGGATTGCACGGATAACGGTAAGCGATCGAATCCTTCAACGAAAACTAATTTTCTCGAACGATATTTAACCTCTTAATTAAAATGGCATTACTAATTAGTTCGTCATTTGAGAAATATTACTCCAATGAGCACGACGACATTTTTAGTCATTATGCTTCAAAAACTAATCTCTATTCGACATTAAATTTCACATCATTTTTGTTGTCACCTATCGCAATGGATTGCTAATTCGTATTATAAGTGCCGATTATATATATACAAAAATAATTCAAAAACGAATGTAAACGAAACATGCACTTGATGCTTTTCGAAAGATTTCTGGAAAGAATTTAAATTTTTGTATCTCGATTATGTAACTTTACTTTCGTACTGATATACTTCAATGTTTCAAGGAATACCAATTTCACATGTTATATTTCACATTCGTTTTATTGATTTTTTAATATTCGAGAAAAAAACATATTTCAGTTTAATATATTTTTGTTAAAATATATATATTTTTTTTTTATTTTTATTTTCTCTTTCTCTCTTCTCGTACTGTAGATCCGAAATAAATAATAGCATGCAATTTGCGAAGAAAAAATAACTTTTTCACTGTGAAACGGGATTATTTTTAATTATAGAAAACAAATTAATTCCCACTTTTACTTTAGGAGATTAAGATTAATTCTCATGATAATTCCAGACGTAAACGCTTGGGCATCCAGCGTAGAAAGTGCCAGCGTGTCGGTAGGAGCGGTCGTAGGTAGTTGCATCGTTGGATTTTTCATCGGATTAGCATTAACGGCGGTTCTCTGCTTCTATTATTTGAAACGAAGAAAACCTCGTGTACCTGGGAGTCCTCATTACATCAGTAAGCAAAATCCTTACGTCACAGTGCCATTAAAGGAGGTATGAAATATGCGATAAAACAATATTAGTCCTTTTATATCCTCGATTCGAATGATCTTTTTACGATAAGTGATATTATTATCGACAGGTAAACGCCAAGAGACAGCCTAGTTTTTCCGGTAGTACGAACGGAAACGGTACTCTTCGTGGAAAAAGTAATCCGAACGTGAACGGCCTTGGAAGCCCAAAATTATATCCGAAGAGCTTGGAATACGAGTCTGCGACATTGAAACGCAATAGTCATGGTCAACAACATATTCGTGCTGATCTAGATCAGGACAAGTACTATTGAACGAACGATCGACCGTATTAACGTTGTTTTGATAGTATTATACTTCGTTTGACACTAACGAATAACGATCATGGAGGAATATTGATAAGAAAAAGAAATAATGTTTTCTTTCTTCTCTTAAAACATTCGATACGTCTCCAAAAAAAAAGAATAACAAATACGTTCGCTAGGTGCGGTTTACAATTTTGTTTTTTTTTTTTGGATTCAGTTTAGAATATTGTTTATGTATTCCGCCAAACGAGGGGTCACGCGCATCGTAGGAAAGTAAACAATTTAGTCAATTGTTTCGCGTTATTTAAATCCTGAACAATCGGACGAGTGCGTTAATCGTCAGGTCACTGTGAAAGGAACCAACAAAAAGAAAAAACGCAAATAACAAAAAAGAAAAAGAAAAACATATCTGTTATATTATCGTTTTATACAAGAACGTAAAAGCAATACTTTAAGTGCACTTTACGCAGAGTATCTACTTAATTAAAGTAATTACTTACAATAAGATGATTTGCGTATGATAAGGAAAAAAGAAGAAAAGAAATTAACGATGAGTCTAATCTCGTGCACTTTCTTTTTCACGAGAACAAATGAATAAACCCCGAGAAGCCTAATCTTATGGATCATCACGTAGACGCTTTAGACGGTTGATACATGGGACAACTATTTTTTATGAGAGAATATTTACATATCGTTTATTTTTTATTTTTTCTTGTAAATACTTGAAAGAAAGAAACCGTGTGTATGTGCGTGTGTGATACGAACGTGCGTGTTATAAAATAAGTAAATAGAACGTGTCTTTGATATGATAAATATATATTTGAAATTTATATTTGTACAAAGAAGTTTCGGGCGTTTTATAGACAAATCGAGGTTGAGGTTTCGTCAAACGTAAGGGATGTACATACATACGATAGATTAACGAATATTTTCTTCATTTCTTTTTTTTTTTTTTTTTTGTTAATTTTTTTATGATAAAAAGAAAAAAGAGGATATTTTGATACCGAATAACGTAGTGCCATGAGTTTGTACATACAGGACGCGTTTTTAAAAATATTACTTTTGTGTATATATATATATATATATATATATATATATATATATATATATATATATATATATCGACGTGAAGAAACGATTTAAGTGTATGTTTGACAACATTTATATATATGTATATTGCGTAACTTGACGTTGGTTTTCGTCTGGGTTACGTTTCGCTACTGGCTCATATTGAGTCGTAAATGCGAATTTTGAATTACATTTAAGGGAACAATCGCGAAAAAATAAAAATGAAAGAAAAACGATATGCCTTATTGCCTGTCGTGATTGATCATTTTATGCGAGAAAAATGTCGAATTAGAATTTTATAACGATTGCATTTTGTAAGGGTTGCGTATTATTTAACAACTTGTTTTTAAAAAATGATTAAAACTCTTTGTAAAAAGAGAAAGAGAGAATGCGAGAAAGAAAGAGAGTTAGATAGAAAGAAAAAGAAGATATGCTTTCATTACGATTAGACTGTTAGAAAGATCTCGGCGGTCTTTACTTTTTACATCGATATTCTTCTAAGCTCTTTTTACGACCTTTAATGCAGATAAAATATTAACAAATATTTGTACTCCATGCACTTAGTACCACCCCACTCCCCGTCCACTCCCCTGGTCCACGATATCTCCCAACACCCGTACCCAAAACACCGGCCAAACGTTTACATTAATAAAGACAATATTTCCCTTAGTCGTTGAGTGATGTATCGGATTCTTTTCATTATTCTTATTTGTACCCACCGATCGAACGTTCGTACAATCCTTCGAGATCCTTCGGAATCCTTTGGAAAACGAAATGATCATGAAATCATCATTCGTTATACTTAATGTAACGTGTTTATTGTTCTTCGATGGACGACAAAATGATACAAAAGAAGATACGATAGGTGAAGGATGGGGAAAAGAAAATAAGAAAAGAAAAGGAAAAAAAGTGAAATAATTATAAGAAGGATTAGCAGGTGAAAGAAACAGATGGACGGTGGGATAAGAGACGTGGAGGTATCCTGTGTGCGCGTACTTTTTTTTCTTTTCTTTTTTCTTACAAATTCGCTCCATACTTCTCGATTAGATCGATGGCATAATCCATGGAAGCACGCGTAGGTGGTGGTTGACAGGTGACGACCATACGAAAGAAATTTCCAAGATTTTTAGAAGTCAGAGGCATGTAGCTGATCATAAGGGTTCCATCGAGTATCATTCGTTCTTTTATTAATGTTGTAACGTTGTACAATTTTTGCCACCAATCATCGGTCTCCTCTTGGCCGCGCATACTAGGTGGTACGTACCTGAAATATTAGATAAATATAAATATATATATATATATACATATGTAGATCATCGACAAAATTAAGAATTGAAACGTTGAGATATTTTTTCTATTTCTTTTTGTTTTCGAGAAAAAAAATTAATATTACACATCATATTTTTTTAATTAATTTTTCAGATGTCTTCTCTATATGTGTGTATGCATGTACGTGCAATAATATATAATAAAGACATATAACGAGACGAATAGTCGATCAAAGTAGCATGACCTCCTTATCTAACGTTCGCTCTCATATGTAGGTTATCTCAGCTGTGATATTGACATCTTGATTTACGTCTATAATTGTATCCGCTGTGAAACATATTTAAGATTAAAGTTGACTTGCTTCGAGGGGGAGCATATAGATATATATATATGTAACTTTTTATAAGTAGATCCACGTGAACGTCACGTGAGAGAATTATTATTAATTTCTTATTAAGAGATATTTTAATTTAAATATTAATATGATACCATCACTCTCTTCCTCTCTCTTAGTATTACTTTTATTATATTTTAGTCGATGCTATATCTTAGCAGTTTATATTTTACAGGAACTATCGATACGAGCTGCATCGATTAATTAATTAAAAAATAAAGTTAACCTTCTCATGACCTTTATACAAAAATATATCATCCTCTAAATCGTTAAACATTTTTCTATACGGATTAATCAAGATGTCTCTATCATCTTTAAACGTCTCGTATATGTATGTACTTGGAATGAAATTTTTTTATTTGTAAATTTCAAATAATTACCAAAAACAGATGTTGCAGCACTCGTAACTCGGTAATACGAGCCTATAACCATCCAACAACTTTATTCTATCCAGAAAATATTCGGCTGCGGACATTGCAATATCGACGGATTTTCTCAAACCGCTGGTACCTCGTGCCTTCCACATAAGCCAAAATTTCATAGCATCTACCTGAAATTAATCATGTCGAATCAATCGAATGATTAGTTCATTAAAGTGACGTATAGATCTTTTAACGGACTTTTCTACCGCATTGCACGCTCTTGTCGCCCGTGTCCCAGGACACGTCGTAAAATTTGTCCTGTTGAAAGAGATACTTAGCGCCAGCGCAATTGGTCTTGTGCAACGCTTCCTTACCCTTCACCAAAAATATAGAACACTGAAGGGGTACACCGAGCATTTTGTGCGGATTCCAAGCTACCGAATGGGATCTGAAATAAATGGAAGGATCGATCGTGAGACAAGATCGTCAGATTAACTCATAACTAACTCATATATACGTTCTTGTTGCCGAAAAATTGACTAGAGAAATACTTTGACGATTTGTTGCTTTTATTTTTTTTTAAAAGAGGAGTAAAATAAGTTAACAAAGAAAACTACGTTGTTATTTGATGTTCTATTTGTATGAAAAAAAAAACATTTTGTTACGTGTAAGATTTATAATCGGTCAACCTCTAAACGAAAATACAACCATGAGTCAATCTCTGAATGAAAATACCAGCTTCACGAGCGACATCCTAACTTTCTGTGTGTAGAAACATACAATTATTAAAATTTCGGTACTGTCTTTTAAAATGATGCTTGTAATTAAGAGACCGTAGAGTCAAATTTTTTAATTTCGTGAAAAATAAGAAAATCGGGTCATTTAAAAAAAAAAAAAAAGAAGAGAAAAAGTATCAATTCGTCGTTTAAAATGTGAATTTTTAAACTTATTGAAAACATATTAAAAATTGAAATTAAAAAAAAAAAGAAAAAATAAACCAATGGCCCTTAGATAGAAGACATTATTTTACGATACAGTTATAACGTTCCCTTTTCTGGATCTCTGGAGAGATCGATGCAAGTGCAGATTACAGAGTTTATACCTAACCAAATTGTAACTATACAAAAAAAGAACATCAAGGAACAACGCGGAATTATTAATTTTCCAATTTATTATAAATCTCTTTCTGAAAAAAAAAGAAAAAAATTCCAAAATACGTGAATATTTCGGTGCCGAGAACGTAACGCGAGTAAATTTAACTTACGTTTATTAAATAAATTAAATTTAATAAATCAATATTTAGCAAATTAATATCAATAAATTAAGTAAAATAAATTAAATTCAATTACGAACAATTCGATTCCACGTAAACGTTCACGATACTTTTCGGAAAGCAATAAAGTTCCACCTAGGCAAGCCTGTAAAAAATGATTTCGTTGATGAATTTACGACGAGCAATGGATTATATCAAAATGATTCGTTACATCGTACGAGTACTAACGTCAACGTGCATCCAAAGGGACTCCTCCTCGCAGATCCTTGCTATATCTGGCAATGGATCGAAAGCACCGAGAACCGTGGTTCCGCACGTTGCATTAACAAAAAATGGTAATTCCCCATTGGCCCTGGCCTCGTTTATCGCTCTCTTCAAATCGTTTGGTAACATTTTTCCTAACTGGTCAGACTTGATCTACATCGAATAGGAAGAAGAAGAAAAAAGATAGACGTAAGCTAGAGTTTTTTAATTAGATTAGAAATAGAAATGATAGACGTATGATAGATTTTTTGAAATTTGATTTTTTCTTCTTTTTTTTTTTAATGAATTAAATGTATAAAAGAATATATAAGAACCTTGTAAACATGCTCGGTGCCGATACCCAACCAATGAACACCTTTCATTATAGAATAATGACCTTCTTCGCTGGAAAAGCATGCCAAAGGCGGAAAACCACTGCATCCCATTCTCTTGATTTCCGGTAATATCTTATACCTGGCCATTACCATTGCGTACATGTTGGATAAACTACCACCTGGACATAAAATACCATTGGCTTCCGGTATCGATGGATATCCAACGAGCTTTAAGGATTCCTCTAACACTTCATGTTCCATCAACGTAAAAACCGGTGCTACTTCGAACGTATATCTAACAATTTGAAATGACATTAGACGTGTTAAAATTTAACTATAATGTTTTAATGGGGAATACTTACTGGCTCGTATTAAAAATTTCGGTGAGCCATGAACCGACGATTCCGTATTCGTCTATACCCGCGAAAAGTTGATTGTGAAAGTTTGGACTAAATGTTTTCACCGAATATTTTATTATTTGTCGTACGATAATATCGATTTCCTCGGAACTAGCACCGTCCTCATTTAACGTTAACGATATTATATTCTGCAAATGTAGATGTAAATTTTAAATGAAATAACGATATCTCAGAAATGAGAATCGTAAATACGTTACGAGCAAAAATGTTCAAATATGATAGTACTCTATGTATCAAAGATCACCGGTAAAACGAGTCAGATAAAGAAAGAAACAAAGCATATGTATTACGAGCGGAGTTCATTGAACGAACACGGACAATAATGTTATCCATTTTATTTTAACTTGAAATTGATCCGATATGATTAATTTTCAATCGATAGACGACGTTCGTTGTTCTATAAATATCTCGAGAAACATATTGCCGGTCAAAAATGAAAACTTTATCGAACGTTCGAACGATTGAGAGATAACATTTTTCTTTGTTTTCTTTTTTTTTTTCATTCTTTGAAACTAACAACACTGAAGAGACAAAAGCGTAAAGAATTTTTACAACTGACCTATACCATTTTTTTAATCGTTAACCAAAATCGTTATCATTGACAACCGACGGACACATTTCTTCTTACGTTTGTTTATTGTTCGTTCGTTTCTTTTTTTTTCTTCTTCGAAAAGATAATTCTTAAATTTGATAAATATCGACGCAATCCGTACGCCTTTCTTACCTTGAGATCCTTCGGATGACGAAAATTAATCACCGATTGATTACATCTCGTATCGAAGAGCTTTTCCTCTTTGAGAATCCTTAAGAGATCCTCGAGCAAGTTGATGGTACCGTTAGAACTACCAGTCTCTGCCATCGTGAAAGTCGTACTGAGTACTGCCGAGTATCTCGAAGCAAGAGAGACCCATTCTTACTAAATGTATTTAACGTAAGTGTATGTGAGGGTGTGTGAGACTCTGTATGTGTGTGTAAGAACTATATTTGTGAACGTGTAACGCGCGAAACAGCTGTTGAAAGAGAGAAAAAGCATGAGATAATTAAATGTGCATAATCATTGAAATGTCTCATCACTCAGTATCATCCTTTCTCTCTTCTTTTCTTTTTATTATTTTTCTCTTTTTTTCTTCTTCTTCTTCTTACGATTTTATAACTAAATTCGACTTTTTTTATAATTGCCAAGAAGATAAGTGACGCATATCGTCGACTTAAACAAAGTGAAAGGTATTTCCAATAATTTTACGTCTCCGATTCGTCTAATTCTTCTAATTATTCTTAATATTATTATACTTTAATCTTTTTCAAACACTTCTTTGCTTAATATTTTATTAATTAAGTATAGTTTAGAAAATAAATGATGTCTATGTGATAAATGGTACGTATTTTTTCGATAAGTATAGAAAATAATTAAACGTCTCTATCTCGTCTGAGTTCGACGCGAATTTATTGATATTTCATCATAAATATTTACTGACGATTCAATTCAAATACCGATCTGAATAAATATCTCTAACAACTCAACGAAAAGAATTTCATTCTCATTGACAAGCTTGAAATAAGAAAATGATTATATCTAAGATCAAACGATAGAACAGTTAGTAAGTCGATTTTTTTTATTTTCTTCTTTTTCTTTTTTTTTAATCTAATTACTAATTTTGCGAAAACAATTTCAATAACAATCTTCATGAAATTATTAATATACCGTAAACGAAACAAAATATCAGGTGAAAAGATAAATAAAGCAGCAAAGATCTTCAACTCAACAACGAAATTATATATCATAAAAATTATTAAAAAAAAATAATAATAAATATCCAATAATTAAGAAATAAATTAATAACGTGTTTAGCTAATCAGTATATATCTATGTATGTCTCTAATTGACTGCCATATTGTCTCGAAAATTCCGATTTCTTAATATAGGAATATATGAAGCGTTGCAAGTACAAAGGGAGAACTCAATATTCGAAAATTTATTTCTTTTTTCATTTCTTTTTTTCCTTTACGAAACCGATTTATTGCCTTCAAGGAACAAGCCTATGTAGGGTTCTTCTGTTGAGTTAACCCTTTTATTCTGTATATGAAATGAAGCTTGAAAAATATTGGATGACTCTTTGTAAACGATAGCTTTACCATATATGTAACACAATACTACTATATTGGCCAGGCACGAGTACTGACGATATCATTCGTTCGTTATGCGCGTGCGCTACAATTTTCTCAATAAAAGAAAGTGGGGATGCTTAATTTCGTGCTAAAACTGGCTAAAACTCGCTAGTTGAAGGTTGAAGCAATAAAAAATTTATCACTGCTATTTATTTGATCAGTATTATTTTTATTAATTGACGCGATACATTTTTTTTCTGTAAAATAAATGTACATTATACAGGGTGTTCACGATATTACTAACCAGCGTTTTTCTTGTAAGTGATAAGTATTAGAAAAAAAAAAACATGTTGAGGGAAATGATCTTGTTTTTTTTTTTTTTTACGTAGCTACGTAATAGAACATATCATATTGTCTATATCTTCAATATTTTTCGAAGAATCACTTTGAGACGTGATCTTGAATGTCAAGAAGAATATGTCAAGGTGAATTCGTTCATCTGAACGAATGACGAAGACCTTCAAGGTTATGTGAGGTCAAAAATTTCACCTTTGAAAAAGTATTCGATTTTATGGTACTTTTTTATTTATTTTTCTTTTTTTTCATGAAATTCATAGTAAATCCATGCAATATTTGCCTTCTCTCATACTGTATAACTATTCAAACATCATTTCTGTTGAATATCACTGACTGGACGATCTGTTAAATAATACTGAAATTATACTTTCAACGGAATTATACTTTCTTATAATGGAAGAAGCATAATTGATCACAATTTGATTTCACAAAAAAAAAACAATCATATTTAACAAGATAAATTATTACAAAAATAACAAATACTTCTAATCGCAAAGATACGTATTATTCAAATGCATACAATTCTATTGAATATCACTAACTGATTAGTTTGTTTAGTAACATTGAAATTCTCTTATAGCAATAGAAACAGTACTTTGATCATGAATAAAAAGGAAAAAAAAAACAAATAGTCATATTTAACCCGATAAGTCGTAACAATAACAAATACTTGTAACCACAAAGATACGAATTATTCAAATGCATACAATTCTATTGAATATCACTAACTGATTAGTTTGTTTAGTAATACTGAAATTCTCTTATAGCAAGAGAAACAGTACTTCGATTATGAATAAAAAAGAAAAGAAAAAACAAATAGTCATATTTAACCCGATAAGTCGTTACAGTAGCAAATTCTTATAACCGCAAAGATACGAATTGTTTAAATACATACATTTCCGTTGAATATCATTGATTGGTTTACCTATTAAATAATATTGAAATTGCCTTATTACAATAAAAGCAGTAGTGAACACACTTCGATTGTGAGCAAAAAGAAAAAAGAAAACAGTCACATTTAACAAGATAAGTTGTTACAAAAGTAATAAATACTTGTAACCGCAGATACGTATTATTCAAATATTTCACATATATTATATTCATTTCTATTGAGTATCATTGATTAGTCTGTGAAGTAATACTGAAATTCTCTTATAACAGTAGAAGCATCAGTGGACACACTTTAACCATAATTAAAAAATAAAGAACAGATATATTTAATGTGATAAGTCGTAACACTAAAAAATATTTCTAACCGCATTATTATTCAAATACATATATTTCTGTTAAATATCACTTACTGGTTGGTCCGTAAATTGAATTGCGGTCTGTGAATTGAATTGTGGTCTGTAAATAAATTGTGATCTGTAATTCTCTCAAAAACAGCAACGAACACACTTCGGCTATGAACAACGAAAAAAAAAAAAAGGAAGAAAACAATCAAATTTAGCGTGATAAATCGTAAAAGTAAAAAATATTTATAACCGCAAAGATACGTATTGTTCGAAATGTTTCTCTCATTTCTGACCATATATGTCCTTGAAGGTCATGGCCATACGTACGAATGAATTCATCTTGACGTACGATTTCATACGATATTAATATATATAGTATTTTATTTAAAAAATTAAATATCGTCATTACATATCTCGTAAAAAATAGAAAATTATTTCCGCATTATTAACTCGTAGAAAATAAAAAATATTAAGATGTATTATAGTTTTTTTTATAAAAATGTTTAAATTGTGCTATCTGCATGACCGAAAAATATGAAAACCAGATAACATTTCATTACATTGGTAAGAGAGTGTATAAAAAATATTTATATTATTTAATAAATAAAATATATATCAGTTTCCAAAGGATTTGACTATAAAATAAAAAGTGATTAAATGTTTGAGGATGTAACTTGCAATCTTGTAACTTGTAAATCTACTTATTAATGACTATTGTTATATAAAATTTATTGTCATTTTTGTATTCTCCATTTTGCACGCATTTCATTAATATTATTTAATGTCAATTAAATTTCATAATCTCATTATCATTATTTTAATGTTTTTATTGTTAAAATTTATTTTTTTATAGAGTTCAATTATTATTTTTAATTTTATATTCCACAAATATTATTTACCTGTTATTAAAAAATTGTCTGAAGGCTTAGAATTTTATTTATATGTTGTATTCAACTCTTACGTGTATTTACAACGATTGTATAATTCAATTTTATATTTCATCGCCTGGATACAACAAACTGCGCAGAATAAACGAAGTAAATGCTTCTGATCTCATTTCATCAATGACTGAGAATTGGCAATATAGTAATTGCAGTATAATAAAATTACATGTGTAATAAATATGAGTAAATTTCCTTTTGCAGAGTAAAAAAAATAAATATAAAACATTTTTATCAATTTCGTCCCGTAACAAAACATTTGAAATTATTTTTATCTCAATTATTTAAAATTATTTTCAAAATCGTTCTTTGTCAAATTCACCGTTAGTATTCGTAAAAATATTGTTATATTACAATAATAAAGTTCTTCGGATAAGTACTGTTACCTTACATTGTTTGTTTCAGTGGATATTGTGCACAGATCCTAATAAAGGATGCCAGATACGATAAATAGATGGTGTCTCGGTAGATGGTACCCCTGTAAATAACGCCAGGAGTGTATTTCGCTAAACTATAGCTAGATGTCGATAGTCTTTGTGGCGGTCGCTACGTTCCGTTCAAAAAAGAATATACATATAAATTGCCACAATTGCTGACGCTTTGAATGACATAAAACGATGCCTTTCACTTTAGAGATTAATTGTTTTTCCGTTTAATTCTCTTTATTTTAACTTCCAACCACACACTCTAAACATTCTAAAAATATTTCTTAGATTCTAGATAGGCTACAGAAATTCGATTCTTTGACTTTCCACGCAAATGGAGCGCCACACACTTGTGATGACTTCGTCACATTGTCACTAGATGTCTCAATGTCATTAAAGTTTCTCGTACTCATCGAGCATCGTATAATAAAAGTAAATATGAGTTTTTAAATAAACTCATAATATGTAGAGTTGGGTAGGGGCTTTTAAACCTTATTGACTTTTTAGTACCAGTGTTCGCAGCGCCCTCGCTGAGGAACCTCTCTCATAGACAGAACTAATCTTCAATATGTGTAAACTTCATATTGCGTATCGAGCATCATCCCATAAAGCATTATCTGTCATTATCATTATTCTACGTTCGTGGCAGCAGGGTGTGGCCTTACGTGAAACATAGCACGTTGTTAATATTTTAACATACAAATGGGAAGCGCGTGTTGTGTGCTCAATTGTACATCAATAGTTACTATACCATTGTATAAGTTTCCAAAAGATTAACAGATACGTGAAAAGTAGATAAAAAAAACCAATTTTGAAACCATATAAAGAAAGCAAAAAGCCTACTTCGAGCGTGCTACAAACATTTTAAAGAAAGTGATTAAATTGCACCATTTTATAATAAAATAATGTGCAAGAGTGTTAAACATAATATTGTGCACATTAGTACAGTGAAAATGTACTATAGACAATTCTTCTTCATTTAATATTTTTATAAATTTACTTTTAATTTCTATTTAATGACAAATATTATAAAATTGCTGCTCGCCAATTTCTATAGTATGCTCTAGCGTTTCTGTGATTTTTTTATCTTCCAATATTGCAGTGTATTGAGTGCAATCTGCTTTGATCTTTTTCTTAACGTTATTAATTATATTATTCGTATTTATATACAAAATTCATGCCGTAACTAATCTTTCTGGAATAGCGACTTCTTTGCATTCCACAGTTGTTTTATTTTGTTCTATACTTTCTATTTCTTCTGTACGCATTACAGTATTTTATGTGATAATGATGCTGAATCATTGGTTAATATTTCCATTAAAAGAGTCAAGTAAATCATCAAAAAAATATAATACTACTTTGGTTGCAGTGGCGTTTTTTGACAAAGTCATTGTTGTATTGTTTATTCTTATGGTAACTATAATAAAATATTCTAGTAATATTGTTTTCTAACTGAGGACTATTTTTTTACATATTAAATAATAATTGTACCTTGTTTTACAGATAATATTATGCCCATAAAATCTCCAACAGAAAGAAAAGAATTATAAACAGAATAAAACAAGAAAACAAAATTAAGAAAATAATATTAAACAGAAAAAAATATAAGGACCAATAGAATAGAATTATAAAAGTACGATATAATTATGTGAACTCACTTTATTTGCTGCAAATAGTTTTTTTTACATAATATGCATCACATGATGAAAAATTCACGTTGGCGCCTTGGGCAAACCAGTGAAAATACGCCTGGCAGTCAACGTGTTAAGAAATAATGATGTTGCACCACAGATACATAATTTTATATTCTTATAATTTTCTTATTTTTATAATATTTTGTACATACATATTTTTTATATTATTTCTATATTTCTATTTTATTCACATTTTTTTTAGGCAAGACAATATTCAATAGAAGAGAAAATATTTTACATTGAAATTTAACACAGATCTTGTTCTTGTTACAATTATATATCTAAATTTCTATTATGTCCATCTTCTAATACTTTAAACACGCAATTAAAATGCATTCCAATTGATACTGGGTGTAATAAAATTATTTTAAAATATTTGACATCGACTAATGAAAACATTGATTTGAAAGAGTTAAATGTTGTGCTTTCTTGAGACAAAATGTCTCTTCAAGCTGGTCTTACTTATGCTGGTAAAAACGACAAAATTGTTGATTTTGAAGACTGGGGAATAAAACGATCTAGAATATTCGCAGATCATGCTATTTTATTTTATATCAAATATTTAGCTTCTGGTTGAAAAATGCTTATTGGCTATGGCTTTAGTAACAGCACAATATCATTTATTCAACTTTATAGAAGTATTAAAACATTACTTATATTTCTACAAAGATGTGGTTTTAAGCCTAAAGCTACTGTTTGCGATCAGGGAGGATCAAATATTGCAGCAATTAACTCATTAATACAGAAAACACGAGCACAGTATTTTAGACATAATAGTAAGTAAAATATACATACAGATTGTCACATATATTTATTAACTTTTTTAATTATGATACTATTTACTATCTTTTCTTCAGAATTGCAGATAGAAAATATATTTTATGTGGGACAAGAACGTATTATATCTTTACATGACTATGTGCATTTTCACAAAGGTATACAGAATAATCTTCTAGAAAGCAACTTACTTTTAGCTAAAAATGCAAAATTGTCTGAGTGTGAAAGTCAATGTGCTTCTGGAAACCATATAAAATGAGCTTATAAAATTGATCAAAAATGTTCTCAAAATTGATGAAAAATGAAAAAGTTAACAGATAATTGTTCTTTGCGTTATTTCTGCCAAATTAGGCCTTCTTGCTTGTGAATCATATAATTGTGTTGTAATTGATATAATTTCTTTAACTACTTCTTGTAGTTGATTATAATCTTGTGCTTGCTTTCAAGACAATTCTTCTTTATTGTTTATTTGTGTTATCCACATTTCTGTTCCAGTCATAAAGAGAATAAAGTAAACTGTAGGGAAGATAAGACAAGCTTTTTACCTTTATTTACTGTAATGCGTACAAAAGAAATAGAAAGTATAGAACAAAATGAAACAACTGTGGAATGCAAAGAAGTCGCTATTCCAGAAAGATTAGTTACGGCATGAATTTTATATATAAATAAGAATAATATAATTAATAACGTTAAGAAAAAGATCAAAGCAGATTGCACTCAATACATTGCAATATTGGAAGATAAAAAAATCACAGAAACGCTAGAGCATACTATAGAAATTGGCGAGCAGCAATTTTATAATATTTGTCATAAAATAGAAATTAAAAGTAAATTTATAAAAATATTAAATGAAGAAGAATTGTCTGTAGTACATTTTCACTGTACTAATGTGCACAATATTGTGCTTAACACTCTTGCACATTATTTTATTATAAAATGGTGCAAATTAATAAATAAAATCTTGCAAAGAAAAATAAAAATAAATTAAAATACGATTATATGTATTTCCAAGTACATAGAATGTCATTAAAATATTGTAAAAAAAGAGGTCAGACTAAAGTGACAAACAAATAATTATATAACATACATACATATTTATATGTATCATATTATAATGACACATTGTAATGTAAAATTGATATATTGTAATTTTTTATAATATAATAAGAAAAAGATGTTATTTTTAAAATAAATAATGTGTTACATTCTTTTTTATTTTCTTTTTAATTAAAAATTAAGCAAATTATATATATATATATATATATATATATATATATATATATATATATATATATATATATATACATGAAAAGAAAGTACACTTTCTTTAATTAGACTTGCCGCGCTCCTTACGTTGCGCGCGTCCTCTGATCGACAAATGTAAGATGAGATGATCAGTCCGATCGGCAGTTCGAGAAGATACAAATAAAGATACACAGGACGATAACGAAGAGAGAGAGAGAGAGAGATAAAAGGTATAGAAATAATTAATAGATTTATTTAAATAGTAATTTAAATATAGTATAGTTTCATAGAAAGAATTAAGTTATTATTAAGTTATTATTAAAAAGAATTAGTTACTCGCTGTAAAGAGTAGACTTTAATTATCGTTTTGTGTTGTTTTCAGATAAGATGTACATAATGTAATTAATGTAAATAAGTAATTACCGTAATTAAATGTTCTAATGTGTTATTTTCAGAAAACATTTTAGTCTACTTTTATTCTCCTGAATATGTTGTCATATATATATATATATATATATATATAAGACAACATATTCATATATATATATATATGTGTGTGTGCTATGTATGATATAGCAAACGCTGCGTATTTACTTGATAGCTCACTCTATTTACCAACACATTAAAGATTAGTTCTTGCTATGAGACTCTCGCTCAGTGATGGTACTGCAAACTGTGGTACCAAAAAATGTATGGAGGTTTATAATCTCTGAAATTAGCCGAGCTTGTTGAGTAATCCTAATAGTATTCAAATTTAATTATATTGAAATAAAGTTTCTAAAAGCCATCACCATTATTAATAATAATGTCGAAATATATCATAATAGAATATTTTCAGTTATATCTATAGAAAAAATACTTATAGTTGAAACATTTATTACACTTATTAGATAGATTAGCTTTTTAAGGTTAAAGTTAATGTAACATATTATACTATATAATGTATAACGAATTTTATCTATATATTTTGTCAGAAACTAAAGGGAGTATTTAAGAAGTTATATAGTCAATGAGCCTTTATAAATTTTTAAATATAAAGGAAAAAAAAAGGAAACATATTTTTAAAGGTTTAGTTACAGCTTTTCTTACTACCAACACTTGTATCTTTTAATTAATATTTTAATTCGTCGAATATGATGAAGACAAAAGCAAACACGTAGAAGACTTTGACAGTCACTTTTACAGTTTAGTTTATATTCTGACGATAGTAAACTAACATTCTTAACATTTAAATTTATTGTTACCACTATTCTCCAATATGAATCAGTCACAAGGATGGACCATTTAGCGTACTGGAACCAATTCTCAAATATGATCACATTACATACGATTCGATAGCAAAATAGTTTATTTATACTTTTTGTTTTGTGTATTTCTTTTTAATTAGGCTATTAATTGAACAGAAATATATATATCTTGTATCTGCATTAAGTGAAAAGATATATTTTTTGAATATTTTTATTATTATCCGCTAGATGGCGCCCACGGCGATTTATACCATGTTACAACAAACTTTCACATCTCATGAAAATTATATATTTTAGAAATGGCGGGAGAATGGTTTGCAATAGTTTAAGAATTGAGTTTTATGAATATGATCAATCTATTGCCGTATTAATTATCGAATAATGGAAACTTCGAGTAGATTACCCGGTACCAGTCGAATAATGTTACAGGCACCGTATAGTACACCTAGATTAAAATTTAGTTTCGAAGAATCGTTAACTCCAAATGAAGAAGGTGACTCAATATTAACAGGTACAGTAATTAAGATAATGTATTTTTATTTATTTATTTATTTGTTTGTTTGTTTTTCTTTTATAATCATATATTTATAATAAATTTAACAGTTTCATACTAGTTTCATATTCTAGAATTGATATCTTTAACTTGGAATATTTATGGGGTATCAGCATTATTTGGATTTCAATATAATGATAAAACTACTCTTAAGTTGTATGGAAAACGATTGAGGGAAGAAATAGCTACTAATTTGTCACAAGAGAATGTATCATATAATGCGCATTTATCTATTATAGAAAATACAATATCAAATACTACAGATCTACCTCTGCTAAAGGTTTAAATTTTATTTATTATATCTTTTCTCTGTTTCCTCTTATCCTTATATTAAAATTATAAGGAAATATATGAAATTAATCAAGATAGTTTATAAATTAATTTCAGGTTGAAGTTAATGCAAAAAAACTTGATGAAGAGAATAATATAGAAAAGTGTATTTATACAGGATTTTTTCTCTCGTTGAAAACAAATGAAGATCTAAATGCAAGCAATTCTATCAAATTTCCTTTGTTATTGTGCCGTGGTACTCGTACTTGTATGAATGTTGTACATTCTACATTTAATCGAATGTTTGACTGTCTTATAATTGCATTACCTATTGAACAAGACGATTTAATGTGGCTACTTCCAATTATAATTTTACCTACTCCAGAAGAAAAAAAACCAAACAATACTGAAGAAGTTCGATTACAATATCTAGTGCCTGGATTACCAATTACAAATACAATTACTGCTAAATTTAGTACTTTAGATCTAATAAATATTTTAAATGTGTAAGTTTTAGTATTAACATTTAAAAGAGCTATAATTATTCTAATTATATATATATATATGTTTTTTTTTAACTAAAAAAATTTACATCAAAAATTAATTTTCAGAATAATGGAAAATGAAAATAATGAAATGCAGATGGTTATGAATCTAACTATTGAACATATACAAAGGTTTCGTAAGTGTCTGCACATTCAAATGAAAACAACTGCTGCATTAGAATTAGGACTCTGCACTTTACATAGAATCAATTTACCTAAAGGAACTTTAATGGACAACAAGGTTTGTTGTTAATTATAAAAAAATTTTTAAATGTATTAATATATAAATAGAATTAAAATTAGAATTATTTTTTATTCATTTATTATTTTTATTATTGTTTAGATGAAGATAATGAATCCAGAAACAATGAAACGTGTTTTATTATACATGACAGAAAAATCTATAGACATGTTACATGCATTATCTTTATAATTAGTCATAATATATTTAAAATATTTTTATACAATTCTTTTTATTTCTTTTTATTACATTTATTGTATGTTTATTACATAGATAATAAATTTGTTATAAATGAAATATAATTTAGTTATATTAAATTAAAACAGTAATTACTTATATTTATATTGTACATCTCTTCAGTCAGAAGGTCGTCTACTGTAGTTAAGGCTAAATTTATGTTCCTTCAACATCCTCTTCCACAATTTCCATCTATTATATAAAAGAAATGCACGCATCATTGGATAAAATTTATATAAATAATTATAACGAATGTTTTAATACCATTAGTAATGACTCAATTTCATTATCAATTTTTAGTGATTTAATATTTTTCAAACTTACATCATTTATCAAAGTAACTGATTCCTTCAAATGCTTCCTTGCTTTGAAATTTAACAAATAATGCCTGATGTCTATGTAATCATCAGGTTTTTCATCAAATGGAGGTGGTAAAGATATTCCAAGTATTTCAGGTAACATAAAAGTCTTCAACCATGTCACAAGAGGTGTGTGACCCCGAGTGTATAATCCATCACGATGATAAAATAATAATCCATCCAAAGGTGCTAACTCAGATAAATTTGCTAAAGCTGATTCTAGATTAGAATCAAAGTATATGCGCGGTAAAAGTAAAATAGAATAAGTATTATTAAAGATGCCACCTTCTTGTAATTCTTTTATTTCTTGAAATTTTGATTTCAACCAAAAGAATCGAAATTCTGTCTGAAATTACAAATATCATAAAAAAGAAATATTCAACTCTGTAATATATTCGATAATATAAATTATATATATATTACATCACAATTTAAAAGGGAGTGATTAGACCATGCTAGCACATCTAAAACAAAATATGTTTTTTCTTTTTCCATCCATATACAATCCAAAATAGTGCAACGACTGTGATGTTCATCGGAATTACCTCCAGGCAGCACAGACTGAAATTTTCCTAACCTGTTACCACGTCTGTTAAAAGCTTCTGTTGTATTCTATTAAAATAATTGTAATATTTTTATTTTTAATAAAATGTTTTACCATTATTTAGCTAATATCAGTATATATGATATATTATATACTTTGTATGCAACTATTAAAGTTCTTTTGCCTTGAGGGCAAGGTACTATAATCCATTTTTCTAGAATATCCTGAGGTGCTTCAAGCATCCATTCTGACAACATAAATTGATTGGCATAATGTTTGAATCGTTCATATTTTCTCCAAGGTTTCTTATTATATTCAATTTCCATTTCCTCTTCATTTTCATTGTCAGATTTTAAAATTTCAAATATTTCTCGTCCAGCATTAAATGTGATATCTCTATTTCTATATAAATATAATTCTTTTGATTATCGAGAATGAAAAGGATTCATCATCAAGAATGATATATATTTAAATAATATTTTTTATTGACTATAATCGTTTTATTTCTTTGTACTTGAGTTACTTCTTTCTGTAATAGGTTTTAATAGTTCTTCTAACTTATGATACTCACCTTTTTTGAATTTCTAGAAGTCTTTGACGTCTTAATTCCTGAGGACTATCGTAATCAACTTCTAGTTTATTATTATCTTTTTTAATTGGTTTCTTGTAAAATACTGATCGAGCATTTTTACAATGTTTCTCCTCAATATTTGTAATGCTGTTATCTGTCATTGTTGATGTCATATTGTCACTTTTTAAAATTCTTACTTTATACTATAAAAAAAATACTTTATACAGTAGAATACTTTATAACCTATAACTATATCACATTGATGTAAAGTCTTCGTTTTTCATATGTACAATTGTTATTTCTAATAAAGAAATATTTAATAAGTGCTATCACTGTTTCTGTTTTTCGTTAGATAATTTAATTTATAAACATGTAAATAAATACATCACTATCACACTCTCTTTAATCAGAGAATGATTGATCACATAGAAAAAAAATTTTCTTTGACTGAAACGCCTTCTAGTGGATCAATGATTTTTTCTTCCATAATTTTCTTTGATTGAAACGCCTTCTAGTGGATCAAAAATTTTTACTTTTCACATTCGCTTATGATTAAATTTGATATATTATATCTTCTTTTTTTTTTACTGATTATAAGATATAAGTGAGAACAAAGATTTCGCCACTTTGCGTAATCAAAGTAGTAGTAGTAACCATTAATATTATAATAAATGCAGTGACATTCCTTTTTTTTATTTAAGAGTCCAATCCTTTAGTTCATTGTTACGTTCTTTGATTTATTAATTTTTTTTTTTTTTTTTAAAGCCATTTTGCCCTTTACTTCGGACTTTATCTGAAAATTTTTTAATATTTTACAGGTAAACGTAAATTTATAAAACATTGTGCAAAATTGTTGAATTTTTCTTATGTCTTTTTAGATCTAATATTTTCACTGAATTTTCATTAGTGAACAGTATGTAGACCAGTAAAAAATAGAAACATTAAAAGTATGCATTAAATTCTATAATAATCTACATATATCTACAATTTTAAATATATCAACAGTTTTATGAATTTTTAAAACACAAACATGACTCAAAAAAAATGATATACTTATGAAAAGTATCAAAATTAAATTTCTTTGGTTTTAAGTGATAATATTGTTATTTAATATGCTATGTATGTGTATGTTTATTCTTATAATAAATGTTATAAAAGTTTAATTTTAGTAAAACAAGTGAACGCGACTTGATTTGATTATTATTATTATTATTGTTGTGAAACAATTTCTGATTTATTCTTTACTTTCTCTTAAAAAAAGAAAACGAAAGAAGAAAATATATATAGTCACCATAATTACAAATTTTGATTAACCAAAAAAACATTAAATTATCAAAAAAATTTGTATCGCTAATTATATTATCGCTTATATTTGTATCTATAATTACAGATAAATAAAAAAACTGATGTATTTAAAACAGTTGACAGGAATCCCGACATACAAACGTAAAACAAAGCAGTGTATAACTTTTAAAACATGCTTATCAACATTGCACATTTAATATCAACAACATGAAAAAAATATATATATATTTATTTATTGACGTTTAAAGGATGGCAAATTAACGTTAAACAATCAATCTAATCAATGTGCATTTGTTGATAACACATCAGAAGATCGTTTTAATTAATTTACTCAAGACAATGTAATATATTTTTATTTCCCACCGACTATTGTAAATATCATTTTAATCTTCAATTTCTACAAAGTATTTAAAATTGCATTCCGATCTTAATTTAAAGATCATAGTTTAATAACATAGATTATCTTCGTTGAAAAAAAAAAAGAAAAAACACGTTTTAATGTTTCAAACACTTTTGTCGGACATATTACTTCTGATGCTTCTGTTACTGTCCCTCCTCTGTGCTCCACGAGCTTGTCTCGTGGTACGAACAGTCGTAGGTAATTCCCTGTCGCTTCCTACTCTTCTCAAACTCGTGTCTCTGTCGATCCGAGATTTGCTATTTTTTTGTACTGGACCACGTATATTCGTGTATACGACATAAACTGCCAGAATACCAACGACGAACATGGCAACGCCCACGCCACTGACCGTACCGACCTATTTATTGAAAAAAAATAAAAAAAATAAAAAAATGAAAACGAAAAAAAACTGAAATGCTAAAAATCAATATTTACGAGTGAGGTAAAAAAAATGATAAATTTTCTTTCTTATTTTTTTCTCTTTTTTTTGTTTCTTTTTTCTCTCTTTTATCTTTTTTTTTTCTCAAATTTTTGATCACTTACCATGGTCCACCATTCGCTATCGTCCATTTCAGATACAAGAATGTGAGTCGTGTCGTGTTCGTTCTCGTGTAACATTTTCATTTCCTTCGTCGCACATCCAGAACGAGTACCTTTTTCCTCCGATACGATTTTCTCAAATGCATCGGGTATATCGTCATTCTTTCCGTCGTCGTCGTCGTCATCTTCCTCTTCCCATTGAATCTTCACCGAATTCTTTTTCACGATCACGCTGCCAAGATTTTCTAATTTGGAACCTTTCATTTTTATCAAGAGATCAAGAGACTGCGGGGCATCCTGCGATTCAATATTATGAGATATCAATACATTCGACAGAATGTTGTTCCAATCTACGGAGTTCATTGGGTTCTTGCATTTTTTCTTTTTGCTAAAAATAACAACGTTGTTATCAGTAAAATAGAAAAAGAAAAATTATAACGACATACCATATTTAATATAATAAGAATGAATTGGATCTATGTATTTACCAAACCAAATCGATTGCCTTAATATAAATTTCAATCGCATTTTCAAGCCATCTTACTTCTCTTAACGCTTCGGCGTCATATTTATCGGTTCCATCGCCTCCAGGCCACCATTTTGATTTATCGACTCTTTCTTCGAGTCCAGGTAATACTTCTCTTTACGTAATGAATCGTTAAGTTTATTACAACGTATCAATATATACATGGTTGATTATAAATTAAGGATCAAGTTGAATATCTCGTTTCTTATGGACAATAAAAAGAAAATCTACTAAGAAAAATTTTGTGATTTCACGTGTCAAATATTTTAAGAGTACGAAATAAAACGACCGATTTTCGATTAAATCAGAAATTTAACATTTTTAAATTTTTTTTTTACGAAAATCACTTTTTTATTATTATGGATAAGATATTTTATTCAATTTTCTTGACAAAAAAATTATTAAACAAATTAATAATTAACGAGATACTAGCTTATATAATTATATTTAAAATGTAAAATTAAAAATAAATTGACCATTAAGATCATGAAGAAATAAAGTCTTACAATAAGTTTAATTACCACCTTATTAAGGTTATTAATTGATAACGAAAGACTTTAAAATTAATTTATAATAACCAAAAAAAAGATAATAGCTTAGTTAATTCAATAAATGTTCGAAGTATTCACGACTATCTTGTTATGCACGATCAACTTTTAATCTTGTAAACGTATTGCTTTGTATTTTGTAACATTTCAGATGTTATTTGATTAACAACGTTTATAATTTTCACTTGTAGTTCTTCTAAACTTCTAAACGCTATCGAGTATACCTTATTTTTTATAAAATCACACAAAAAATAATCTAAAGCTGTTAATATGATTACGTAAATAACCATCTAATAGGACCTTGGTTAATAATTTAACGGCAACCAAACTGTCCTCTGTATCATCAGTTTCATTATTTTTTAGTATTACTCTTTCTAAACACAGTATAATTGACACATTAATATCTCCTTAATTATTAGCTTTTTTCAATTAAACCACCTGTTTAATTAATTTATAATAAATTAATCTAGTTAATTATTAATTATACTCGTTGATTAATTTTTTCACAACAATTGATTAAAATATCTAATTTTTAAAAAAGAAGAAAAATACATGATGTTCCATAAGAAAAATTAAATTAATCGTTTAAACTTTCGGTTTAATCGAAATTCGGATGTTTCATCTCATATTCTTAAAAAATATTGACATTTTCTTAATGGATCTTTTGTTTTTCTATTGCACCTGACAAAGGAAATATTCAACTGGCCGTTAATTTAAAATCAACTTAATATACGACGTTAAAAATGTATAGATCATTACCTCGAATCTTCCAAAAGCAATATGGTGTTAGATGTATCAATGGCATTCAAATGTTCATCGAGATTTCCTTCACTAACAACAAGAACAGTCGCATTTACAAGTTTATTAAAAAATCTTTTGTCGGGTTGTCCAATATGTACAACATGGGACGTGTAGTCTGAAGAAATAATATTTAATAAAATTAATAAATAAAGAAATATAAAATAATGTCCAGATAAAAATTTTTTTGAAATGATCAATTACTTTTTTTGAGAACGAAATTTACTTTACCTTCGTTTTTGTCGTTACTGTCGTCTTCATCGTCATCGTGAACAAGAACGCACAAGTTCTTCGCAATCGCCGCCATAGTTAATTTCTTAGCGATATTTTGAACATCGTCGTCTAATTCTTCTTCAACGTTAGCAACCAATGTGAACGATTTCCATTTTAACAATTCAACGACTTTCAAAACTCCCTATAAATAATAATATCATATTTCTTTTATATTTGTGTCACATCGCAAGATCATTTTCGAAAAATCCTCGTTACCTCGACCAAATAGGAATCAGATTCGTGAACGAGCTGATGAAGATATGGAGCGTTAGAAGCTTTTCTAACAATGTGTGGTATCTTTAATATAGAAGTTACTTTGTGAACAGCTTCGGCATTGGTTGTAGTATCGGGACCGATTATACCTGTAAGTTAAATGAGAGGAAAAAAAAACAGAAAAAAAATGAATGATCGGGTATAGAACGTGTCATAAAAATTATCGAAAAATTCGATCGTTTCGCGTTTAAATCATTTCTCAGATACGAAATATTTACCCAAATAATGAGGTGCTTGCAAACAATTAACATCCGCTGAAACTAAAGCTTTCATAGCTGCTTTCAATGCACCAGTGATGCTATCGCACGTATCAAAAACAGCTATTTCTGTAATCGCAAGATCGTATCGCATCATTTCATACCTTTAATAAGTTATAGCAATTCTAAAATTACCTATGTCCATGGTATTTGATTTATTGTTATGAATTTCCGTCAATAATTTAGCTGCCTCGTAAAGCAGAACACCTTTTGTAGATAATTTTTTACAGGGTGCGTCATCGTGAATGCTCGTCAATAGGGAGATGTGCCCTCGAGATTCACATTCTGTACGCACTCCGCAAGTGCATGCTGCAATGATCGCGCAAATGAGACCCCATTGTCGGAATTTTTCCATTATCTTATTCCTTTCCTATTTCTCTTTTTTCGATCAATTACTTCCTCTCGTTAAATAACGCGTAAAGCCAAAGAAAATTCTCCTTTTGTTTTGTTCTTTATTTCTTCCTCTTCCTCTTCTTTTTCTTCTTCTTCTTCTTCTCTCTCTTCTTCTTCTTCTTTTTTATTCGAATTACAACACTGAACTTTCACTCACAAGCTTTATCATATCCTACTTTTTATTGTTACTCGTACGATACGTTTTTAAAATAATAAAAAATATTATTTACGTTCGATCGAGTTTTACGCGCTTGATTAACGATATTTCAAAGTAGTTGATCGAAACCCGTTATATTCGAAGACTGGGATCTTCCTTCCGAGTGCAGACCTTGGTATTGAAAAATGCTAGCTTTATAAGGAAGCCATGACATGTATTATGTGAATTTCTAGGGTTTTATCTGTGCGTCCGCAAACCAGGCGCTCTCAAAGCAAACCATTTTTTTCTCACAATTTTCATCGAGTTAAAGATTGAATTTCATACTTCGATTATAGATATCCTACGACATCTTGGATGAATTTTTATTTTCGTGGAAAATTTTTATTACGAACGAATTGATTTCGTACAATAAAAACAATTGGTTTCATGCGAATCACGAAAAACAAATTCTTCAGAATCTTTCGTATGTGAATGTTCTTGCAAAAAAAAATCATTCCGCGATATTAGACGAATTATAAAATCTTTACTTTTGTATATTCGTAAAAACGATGTGAGAACCACCTTTAATAATCTTTAAGCTTCTTATCGTAGTATATCGATTGTCAGATGACATATATTTAATGCTCATTGCACAACTAACCCTTGCATAACTATCGTATTATTTGTTAAATCTGGTTGATGTACAAAATTCGTTGGTAACACCGCTTAATAATATTATTACAGGAAACGTCGAATCTCCTTCTATTATCTGTACCGATCTAAAATCCAACACACAGATTAATCTTGTTGACTTTCATCGTTAAGGATTGTACACAATCGTAATTAATGATTGATAATCCTTGTTAATTCCTTATTGTTACAAATTATTTCGCGTATTTATAAAACTTATTTTAATTTAGTCTTACGTACACACGAGAAAGTACTATAGATAATTTAAAGCTATCTATACAGGGCGTACGTCCATAGATGTACGAGGAAATATATCGCGACTGATTGAAATTATAACATAATTTAATAAGAGTAATTTGCACGTGTCCGAGTCAGGTGTAAAGATCACGTAAACATTTTTTTTTTACTCGTGACCTCCTCGAGGTACAAAGATCATTATAGTTTCATTTTTAAACGGTTACCAATAATTTTTTTTACATATTTATATAATAGTAAAAAATAGCTTCTATGCATTGTTTATGAGATACTCGACATCTTAACGATTGATTGAAAGATTCATACTATACTATAGTTAATACTCAATCCTATACAAATACAGTATTTACGAATCAAAAAGTTGTGCATTTTGACGACTTGATCTATATTTGACATAACAAACCTAAAAATATTATATAATTTGACGATTTTTCAAATTATGATATGAAAAATTGACTACTTTAATACATATAATGTTGATTATTTCGTAAACAACGCATAATAGCAGTTTTTTACTAGATATGATTTCGATTGGAAATGATCACTATTATATAAATATACAAGAAAAGAAATTATAAGTATCCACTTGAAAAGACTATGTTAACTTTCATAATTTGGGAGATAAAAAAAATTTACATGCACTTTGAAGATGATTCACATTTTTCTTTATAAATTTTCTTTTAAGTTTAACCAGTTACGAGATATTTGCTCGGACTCGTATATATATATATAATGCTAGGAGGTACTAGCGACAATTCAACGTTAAAAAAATAAAAAACAGATATACCTATATACGAATGTAATATATGTAAATATAAAAGTAATATTAAGTTGAGTTAATATATGATCGATATTGAAATTATTCAAATGTGTATTCTAATTTTTTTTTTTATACAATCGGGCGAATATCATTATATACAAAATAAAATACCAGCAAATTTGAAATTTGAATTTCAAATCGATCATCATATTCATCATATTAATTTAATTGTCAAGAACAATTACGGAAATATCGACAATTTTATTTCCTTTACAATTTACTTTATTTCTTTTATTTCTTTACTTTGTTTACTTTTATTTTATTTTCGTTTAAATTACACATTCTATTGATAATCCTTAACATTCATGATATAAATGTTTATCAATCAAGGAATACAGCATTAAAAGAAGGAATGTAAGAAAAACAATAAGTTACATATGTAATTATTAACAATAAGACTTTTAACAGTCTACATTATACATTTAAAGCAGCGTTTCTCAAACTATGTTTCGCAAAAAGTTAATAAGTATTCCCTGAAAAATTATGAAAATAAATATTATTTTACTATTTTCCTATGTTTTGTTTAACGCAATTAAAATTTGAGAATAAATGTTTGTTTTTTTTCTTTTCTTAACTCATATATTTATATTAATTTATTTAGTATTATTATTAGTACCTATCTATCCTATAAAATAATCAAAGTGTTCCGTTAAAATACTGAAATCTTTTGTCATAGAAATAGTTTGAGAAATGCTAGTTCATGGCTAACATTGGGATCTTTCAACTTTTTAATTTGAATGGGAGTATTAATGTTATTACATTCTTTAGTAACTATGATTGATTTTGTACTTTTTTGTTAATACACATTACGTAAACATTACCGTACGTAAACATTACGTTACGTAAACATTACAATTAAAAGTTACAATAAGTAAAAATACATTGCGAATAATATATGTAAATATCGTCATACTCAACTCACTTCTTAATTTTAAATGACATTTTTAGTTTGTCACCTGCAACCTTCAATTGTATCTACCGAAATCTCTTACGAATACATTTTAGACGTATCTATTTATCCACGAATATATTCTATAGGTATGACGAGGATTGTATAGCACGTATATGTATGTACATATGTATGTATACCTGTAACATACTTTAAAGAGAAAGGACCATAACCGTTTATAGTGCAGTAGTTCTATCACGCAAGGGTGATTTATATGTTAACAATTTTACGTCAATATTATACAGATAGATAAATTTGATTTTAGGAATAACTCGCATCGAGGAAAATTATGTTATGTAATAACGAGCATATTTATTAAAAAATTATATATTTTACAATGATTTATCAATATTTTTCTTACTCTCTCTTTCTATCTTATGACACATAATAATGTTTATATTAAAAAAAAAAAAAATACAAATTTTATACTCATTTATCAGCATGTCTCTCTCTTTCTCTCTCTCTCTCTCTCTCTCTCTCTCTCTCTCTCTCTCTCTCTCTCTCTATCTATCTATCTATCTATCTATCTTTCTCTGTCTTATATATTTGAAAAAACTTTTATATTTAGAAAAATATATATTTTACACTGATTTATCAACGCCTTTTTCTTTCTTTCTTTCTCAATTCTTTCTCCCCCCTGCCCCCTCTCTCTGTCTCTATCTCTTTTATGATACTGAATAACGTGTATATTAAAAGAATTACAGATTTTACACTGATTTATCAAAATTTTTATCTCTTCCTCTCCCTCTCTCTCTCTCTCTCTCTCCCCCTCTCTCTCTCTCTCTCCCTCTCTCTCTCTCTCTCTCTCTCTCTTAGAAATGTGCCTCATAAAAAAGAGGAAACGGATCCGACGAAACGTATTAACTTCAATGAAAAGGCAAAAATCTATCATTATTCTGTCACCATGTAAATTCCGTTAATCTATTCGCCGTGATTCAAAGAAAAAGAAATACGTGTATACGTGGTCTGGCTATCGACCAACAATAACACAGAAGAACGACTTTTAACAGAAAGCTAGAACGCTTCTTCGTTTCCGATTTTCTTTAGTACGAAAACAAGCTCGCCTATACATATACACATATATCCATTCGTCTGTCAAACTTTTCGATAAACCATCGATGTATGTACATAAGGGTACTACATATACACACATGTGTGTGTATGTGTATCCAAATGTGAGAAGCTTGAAGAAAGTATTTTTAAAACTTCAATAACGCTAGAACCATGAAATTTTGTTCGTTTGCCGAATAGTTTCACATGATTCGTAAAAGATAAAGGTTTCCTGGTAATTTATAAACCTGTTTACGAAAGGATAGATATTTGATCAACTACCAATCTTTATCTATGTATATCGTTATGTTCGATCCGCTATGCGGTATATAAAAATCATCAAAAGAAGGACGTTTATAGTCACGAATGACGTCATTGGCTATGATAATCATCTTTCTAAGAAAGCGCAAATGTTATCGAATATGTTCTTGTTGGCGGTCGTAAGTGGTTTTTCTCGTGACAAAGGAAACAACGTTATGCATGCATCATTTTACGTTGAATTCGTTGTTTAATTGCAAATATTGCAATAATCGACAATGAAAATCTTTTTGAGTTGAAAATTCTCTATTAGTATTGAGAAAAAATGAATGTGAACTTAGTTATCGCTACTTACTTAGAAAATTTATGGTATGATGTTGGCACAACTAAAGAGCACAGGAATACCGAGTCATTGTTGACAATTTTTTATTTATTGTTTAGCTGAATAGCTTGTTTAAAGTAGTTGTCACGTTCATGTAACGTATATTTTCATTACAGATTTTGCAACACAAATTTGACTTTTTGCTAAACAAAATCACCTTCTTACGAATCAAATTTTCATCTTGAAATTCTTGCTTCGAATTATCGTCTTTCAATTTGTAAAATACAAAATAACGAAAAGAAATTGTTAAGAAATGCATTCAAAAAGAAAAATTTCGAATTTACCTCATCCTCTTCATTATTTGCATCTTATCTTTCTTATCTTAATTTCTATATTGATTATCTATTGAACAATCAACGATGTAATGAAAATTTGCATGAATTCATATTTTGAGATAAATGAATTATAGATATGAGATTAGAATTCTTACAATTGATATTCTTACAGTTTACAAGAAAATTATTCATTCTCTTAAATCATAAGAATTTCTAGAAAATTAAATGTCGATAATCAGATCATTCTAGAAATTTACTCATTTAATAAAAACTAAAATTGTTACAATTTTACTTTGCTGCACGAAAAAAAGATGTAATGTTGAGTTTATAATTAATCGCAATTAATTATTTATTAATTTAATATTGCAATAAATTTTCAAATTTTATTAAAGTATTATTGTTATTTACGTAGAAAAAAATTTTTTACTTCTTAACAACAAATTTATATTAAATTTTTACTTTTTATTACGAAACATTAAAGAGAAAAAAGAGCAATTTTGTAGAAAAATTTGATTTGCGAAAGGTTAAATCTGGAGTGCATAATCTGCATGAACGCATTAATTACGTTTACGTACGCAATTAAGATATCTAAAAAAAATGAGAGCTAATAAATAAATTCTAAAGTCATATTCGTTATTTTTCCCCACGCTAAAATTAGAAGGACTTGATTATTTTAATTAAAAAAAATAATAATAATTTCAAAGTATAGTTTTACTTTATTAAGGGTTATCGATGTAAAAAGCATCGTCAATGAAACGCAAAGAAAGAAAAATTTGTGAGATAAAATCATCCGAAGAGGCAATAAATGTTAAGATTTTTATCACCTTACAATTAGTTTTCATTGTATAACATGATCATTTTCTTATGTATCTATAGTGATTTGAATAACAAATACATTCGTACGTAATGTAAATAAACAAGCCAATCGAAAGTAGAGTTCAGCTGTAACTCCTCCTCTTGTTTCTTCCTATCGTTTAACAAGGATATACTCGGAAAAAGATACTGGTATGGGAGAGTGGCTGGTAAGCACGCGTCGTATAAAAAGCGCATGCTCGAAGGAAAGGAGAACGCCGTTTGAGAGTTTGTGGCGGGCCGAGTATTCCCATTCAGTTTAGCGGTACAATTTGTAAGCCACACTTCGCGTTTCTGACATAACACCCTGTTTGCGGTACGATTTCGTCACGAGTCATTGCATCAATAGGACGATTGTCTCGACATCGTTAATAGTAAACTTAGAAATTTTCTCGGAAGATATAAAAAGAACTAAAGAGAATGTCGAATGAACATTAAGTGAAAATAAATGGATAATACGACGGATCGATCGAAAGAAGAAAGTGGATGAATAAAACAAACGTAACGGATTCTGAAGAAACGTAAAAGATAGGAGGAGTCCGTTACTCTCGATTTCAGTATTGTTCGAAGAAACCAAAAGCATATAGCCGAGAGAGAAAAATCGTAAACCTCTCTGGGCGTGAATGATATCGAGTTATCTCAAATACAACCATCGATTCGTAAAGTGAAAAACGACGGGACAGGAGTAAACTTAATCGTCTATGATGATCGACGCGAAGAAGCTATCTCTCTCGCACCGTGAACACCTTTTTCATTTTATAGTTACACTAGGAAGAACTCGATCTCCCTCGTAAATCATCTTAACCATTAATATTTTGTCCTTTTCCGATTGAGATAAATTAATTATCTCGATGATGTTTCTTTATTATTATTATTATTATTAATTAGTCAATTAATGTACAATCGTAAATGAAAACGACCGATTGGCATAAATTCAAATCGATTCATTATATATGGGAAGTTAATCGATGTTAATGAGACGTGCCAAGGTAACCGGAGGAGCTTCGAGGACTCGCAAAGAAGTGAAAAGAAAATTTGAGAAAAAGAATTCTGAAGATATAATAATAATCGGCATTGGATTTATCGATTTAACCCGAGAGGATATAGCGAGAGAGTCGACAGCTATTGAGTTACGGGAAGCAGTTTATAATGTCACTTAACACTCCTGTCTTGATGCAAGCGGTGGTTACTTCAAGATCGAGACGAGCTCTACCGTATGCCATCACTGTTCGCACCTTAACTTTATTTTCTCGATGGGATTACATCGGCCTGGTCGTTAACCGTTCTAAATTTCTCGACACTTGTGTAGTATCGTATTTAGAACTAACACGAACTAAAGACATATCGATGAGTGTAATGAATTTCGAGTGTTAACTGAGTAAATTAAAAGCGTTATCAACTATATATCGTATATCGAAGCGTATAGGAAGATGGATCGTTCGGAACGAAAACAAAGAAAACAAGCTAAACCGATCAACATAACGTCCTTTCTTGTTCGACGATCGTCGAATTAAAGTGATTAATCGTTTGATCGTTTAATTAGATACTACAGTCGTATTTTGCCTACTTTGTATAAAATCGAATTTTCATTAATGCACGTACGAATATAAGGTAGGCGCAATGAAAATTTTTTAAACCGAGATAGGTGAATATGCAAGACGCGTCCGTATTGCATGGGGCATAGAAATTCTTCGCCGAGGACAAAAAAAGAGATAAAAGGAAAGAAAAGAAAGAAAGAAAAAACGTGAAGAGAAGGGAAAGGTTTGAGAATTTTTCTCGCGAGAAGAGATGCTTTCTACGATGTCGAGCGTCGCACTTGAATTAAATTCATCATTTTATACGACCATCATTAGAAATGCCGCTTTGGATGGATTTTCAGGTAAATTTTTTAACGTGGAAAATAGAACAAAAATATAAATCCATCTACATACGTATCTTTAATAGAAATCCCATTTTCGTTTTAAGTTTCAGTGATCGAACCTAAAAATGCAACTTCGACGCTTTACATGTTACCTATGTATATTAGGACAACGTCTATGGTTATTTGCATAATTGTTATGGCACTTGGCATAATAGGAAATCTCATGGTAATTATTTCGTCATTAATGTTAACATTAATTCCTAATTTATATATTTACGAGTGGGCTTTTTTAAAAAAAAAAGTTCTTCGATGATTTTAAAAAATCGATTTGTTCCTTTTCATGACTTTTTGGGTTTACGATTAGATTTGTTGTTTTAGAAATTTCGAAAAACGAGCAATTGATTTTTAAAAATCATTTTATACTCCACCTAAAGACTTCTTACTCGTCCTTTACAAGGTATTACATTTGTATGAAATTAATAGGTACCTTTGGTCGTTCTACGAGGCAAAGATATGAGAAACAGCACCAATATTTTTCTCGTAAATTTGAGCGTGGCCGATTTGTTTGTCCTTTTAATATGCACACCGACCGTATTAGTGGAAGTCAATTCTGGTCCTCAGGTTTGGCCACTCGGTGAACACATGTGTGAGTACAATTTTTTTTTTAAACCCACGATATATATTTACCTTTACCATACTATTATCGTCTTCCCATCATTCGCACAACGAAGAAAGACGAGATGAAGGCGCATTGACATCGATGATATGTCGGTCAACAATTCCAAAAATATCAAACGCCGCACATTTTCTCCCCGAAGCTGTCATTGTTACCTTGGAGTTGGGTAAAACCATATGTCGTTGTTCCCAGTTAAAAGAGTCTCAGAAATGTAAAAAGGAACAATCGATTGTTCGAAAGACGTAATTACTATCATAGAAAATGGCATTTTGTTATATGATTGGTATATTTAAAAAAAAAAAATCGTGCAATTTTTCGGAATTCAATCGTCGAAAATTAACCTTTTATTTTTAATAGTTCATGGCAATTATACTCGACGTGCAATTATACGATAAAATGTATTTAAATATATTGAAGCACTTTCGGAGCATGTTATCCTTTTATGCATTAAATTTAAAAATGTTTCGGTACACGATTTATGGAAAAGATAATGCACCAGGGTGGATGGCATCCAAGAAACATTTTAAGATATAAAATCTCGTTAGTTGGTCGTAGAGCACTCGGAGTACTCGGATTTCATGGTAACCGTCGGTAAATTTTCCAAAGCAGAGCTTGGCGAAATGAGTATATATGCGTGTGCGTGTGCGTGTGTATATGTCCCCTTTTTATTCTATATACCTGTCGATAGATTAAATGGTTCTTATCAAATCACATAAAATAACGCAACAGTTGAATAGACGCGTACTCACGCATGACAAATAAGATATATCGGGCTTTTATCCTTTAAGCCAATTATTATTTTGACTTAATTTAATTAAACTTTATGTATTTATTTATTTTTTCTTCTTTTAGTTTTTATATAATTGGCACTATTACAACGCAAATATCGAGAATGTTTAAACGATTTCAATAATTATATTTAAATAAGTCAAATTTTTTAATTTTATCGTTCGAGTTTAATGAAGTATCCATAAAATCCACCATAAGTTTATTCACCACTTTTGTTTATTCTTCCATTGCTTCCCGTCGGAGTGTCTTCTCGACATTCCTCTCATTTTTTCTGGGTCTTCGCGTCGACATACCGTTTATTGCAACCCAAGACATTCCTAAGTGCGATCCGGATGGGATCCATTAGAAGTGAAAGTGTAACTCAGACACATACACACACCGAAACGGAATCGATTGTGCTGTTTCTAACTACAAGTAAAGAAACTTGAACGTCGGAAAATCCTATTCTTATTTGCTTTTTTCTTCTTCTTCTTTTTTTTTTTTTTTTTTAATCCAATAATTTAAGCTATATCAATTATCCGATAGTATGATTATTTAATCCTCAATCATTAAGCGCGTTCATGTGCTTATATCAAAGAGTGATTAATTCCACGAAACGAGAAGTAAATTAAATTGATCAATTTATAAATATCATTTTTTTTTAATTTTTTATAAAATATATATTCAAAGATATATAATAGTAAAATGTATTATTACATAGACGTAAGTTTTATGTTAAAAAATGTAACGTAATTAATTCAATATAATTTCAATTGACTTCTATAATACAAAGTTTCGTCACGATTATCAATGATAATTTATTTTAAATATGAATGTTAATTAATTACACCGATCGAGTGTTTTGGTAGTAAAATTAAAAAAATAAATAAATAAAAATAAACGAATTCAAAACTGAACGATTAAATTATAATACTTGTCGAAATTGGATGTAAAAATAATTTCAACTGTATTTACTTATGTAAAATGAATGCTCGAGAAAAAAGAAAGAAAAATGGAAATCGTAAAATTCGTCCTTTATTGTAATAGTTTAAACATTTTTACGAGTATCATTCTCAAGACGGTAAAGTTCCGGGAAGATTTTCATCGTGATTAGTGTCATCGGGCATGATGCCAAGTCTACTTTTTTTCTAAATCGCACGCATTTCCGAGTTAGTAGCAGCTGTCGTTGTATTCTCAAAACTTTTTTCCCAAATGCCGTCCAATGGTAGGACACTTATCGAATCGTGACATTTGACGCCTGCAAAAAGTTACAAAGTGAAGAATATTAGTAATACGTCTATAGTGTCATATATAGTTAAAAAAAAAACAAAAAATAGAAAAGAACAGAAGGACTCTACCGCGTGCAATAAATTTGAAAAATCTATATATCCGGAAAAAAAATTTGTGTCCAAACTCAAACATTTTGTTTTATTAATTAGCCCGTAAAAATGACGTTCCAATTCATATACCCGAGCTGTTCCTTTCGACAGTATTTTAAATTTAGCACGACGTTGCATCTCTTAATTTTCTTCACGCATTTTGCTCGTAGCCCTCGTTTTTGCATTCAACTCTGCTCTTCGGTAAATCACATTTAACCATTTGTTCTCTTTTGCTACCCACCGAGTTGTTCGACAAATTTTCGCAGTAGAGATTCCATTAAGAGATCACATATTACTGTTATGAAACGCGAGGAGAACGATTTGTTAATTTCATCTGCTAAAATTTCTTTTTCGTTCTTTCTCCTTCCTCCATTTTATTATTTTTTTATTTTCTGTTTTTTTCTTTTTTTTTTATTTCTCTTTATTACTATTCTCTGATATATTCCGCGTAGAACGAAATTTCAGAGAACGTCAGATATTTCGTTTTAAATTTTTATTTTAGCTTCGCTTGATCATATCAAGCGGAAGGATACGCATGGAAACTCATTCAATCGGAACATACTGATCGTTAAACGAGTACGAAAGATATTACATATTTCGTCGACATAACGAAAATACAAGTACGAATCAATAAACACTCCAAACTTTAACTCCCAACCCGTCCACTTACCATTTCTTTTTATAGATAAACGTAAAGGCACGAGATCTCGATTTCTCGATCGTACGGTTAGCTAAGACGGTGAGATGCGTTAAAACAAGCTCCGTGAATTTTGTTACTCTCTTTTTACACAGTCGACGTACTCCCGTAACGATGCCAAAAATATAAAAGATTATGCACGTTTTAACGATTATACTCTTTACATCTACTACTCGTGATAAAATACTTTTTAAAAATACGAAATTTACAATCTCTCTCTCTCTCTCTCTCTCTCTCTCTCCCTCTCTCTCTCTCTCTCTCCCTTTCTCTCTCTCTCTCCCGGTCTCTGTCCTGGAAAAAAAATTATTATTTCCAGGACGATTCAGGACAAAAAAATAAACGTAAATGATTATAAACAATTGTCTTTTAAAAGAGACAAGAGAGAGAGAGAGAGAGAGAGAGAGCTTACTAATAAGAATTCGAAAAAAAAAAGAAGAAAAGAAAAGAAAAGAAAAAAAAAAGAAAAGAAAAAACAAAGATTCTCAAACGCCCCTATTTGAGTACGCGTGTAACAAACAGTGATTAGAGGTGTTACGCGTAGGTGAAGTAACCCAAATAGATAATGAGAAAGCAAAGCGGGTTCTATCGTTGTTGGTGCTAGCGTATAATAATGCAATCTTGTCCTTTGTGATAACGAGCTAAATTTAATGAATGCGACGCGTAACGGAAAAAAAGAGGAATGAAAGAAAATAGAAAGAAAAAAGAAAAACAAAAAAGAAAGAAGAAAACGAAGAAGAAGAAGAAAAAGAAAAGAAGAGATTTGGATAGGTCCATTTAATATTATGGTCCACTCGTAGGACCGCAAGAAAATGTCAATTCGAAATTTAATCATTTATTAGGGATGAACGTACGTGTCCATACATTCGTACGAGCGCAAGCGCGTGCCTGTGTATGTCTTCGTTCGTCTCTCTCTCTTTCTCTCTCTGTGTGTATGTGTGTATGCATATATATATATATATATATATATATATATATATATATATATATGTATGTATGTATTACTAACACGATCATAAAGTTATCAGAAGGAAAATCACGTAGGTCCGGTACTATTAATCGCGTTCTCTACTCTGACACTCGATTCCATTACGCTCGATTCCACGAACCTCAACGTAATTAAATTTGCTCCTTTGTCGTCATCACCGAGTCATCGTTTCACGAATGAAACAGACGTAAGACGTAATAACAATCATAAATAGCTTTAATTCACTACGTGGATCTTTTTAATTGAGAAAATTCAAGTATTTAGATACGTACATATATACTCAGTGAACAAAGTTCTCTGATGAGATAGATCTTTTTTTCTTTCTTTTTTCTTTTTTTCTTTTCATCATGCCTCGTTGTTAAAAATTAATAAGAAGAGAAAAAAGAAAACAAAGAAAAAATAGAATACACACTCACACACATATATATATATTCGATAGTTTCAAAAGAATTTGGATAAAGTTGCTCTAGACATTGAAGTGTCCTTGAAACACCGGAGGTTCTAACATCGCGAAAGCAAGGCTAGGGCAGGATAGAGAACAGAGAGGGAGAGAGAGAGAGAGAGAGAGGCACTCATTTTATACAATGGAACTACGTATACAAGGTAGAACTTGTTACTGGATAGGGTTGATGGAGGTTCACGGGGATGAAAACGAGTAGGTGAACTTCTACTCCCCGTCGCGAATTACCGTTGCTCTTAGCCAATACGCTGTTGGAGCATTTAATGCTACGGGCCGGTATAGCACCTTCTCTGTCCAACCGGTTTCCTTCCAATATCTCTTTAACCTTCGTGGCAGGAAATACGATAAAAAAGCGCCATGCTCTCTTTTTCACTTTCTCTCTCTCTCTCTCCCTCTCTCTCTCTCTCTCTCTCTCTCTCTCTCTCTCTCTCTCCCTCCTCGAATTTCCACTGTCCATGTTCACTTTTTAAAGAAACTTTGAAATTCAAACTCTCCGAGTTCGAAATTATTCGACATTTTTATCAAAGCTGAAAAACAAAAAAAGAAAAAAGAAAGAAAGAAAAGAAGAGAGAGATTTTATCAAATATATATTCTGGAGTACATTTCAACGGACAAACATCGGCAATATTCCAATTTCAAAGTAGCTCGTGCCCGAGCAAATTATAATATTTCCATTCTGTCCTCTTGTATTATGGAATGGCAGCGAAGTGATCCCGGCTATGAGAAGACTTCGCCAGGTTAGATAGAAGGTATAAGGAAACTCCGCAAGACCCGGAGTTAATAGAAAAACCAGCAACGAAAATTGGTAAAGGGAGGTCTAACCATCTTTGAGGTTGGGTACTCTCTTTCGTCGTCTTTCTGATCACTCTCGGGAGCATCTTTTGACAGAGTAAAATCTATTCGACGAAAATTTGCTTTTATTTTTCGAGTCGCTCATATTGAATATATATATATATATATATATATATATATATATATATATATATATATATATATATATATATAAAGAACAATGAAAAAAATTCTCTGATAAAGTTTTCTATAACGATAAATCTATCTCTTCGATAAGAGAATTTCCCGAAAATATTTGATTCGACAATACGACGTGGGAAAAGGGGGATGAATGCATCGTATGCCGGCGCCGTGAGAAATCGATCGTGGAAAACAAATCTCAACCCTTAAGCGACCATGTTAGAAGGGATAAAACCATCACCGAGAAGTATACCAACAGGTTCTCGCATTTTTCCTCAGAATTTCTAATACAAATAGAAAATTAAGTGAAAGCAAACGTTTACCGTTTTGACACAACTATGTTCTCGCATTTCGCATTTTATCGAAAGCACGACGTGTCTATGTATGTATATATGTACGTAAACCAAAAAATATCATTTTTATATACAATTCTATCGTAGGACGAAGAAATTTGAAAAGAATTTGAAAATAATCTTAAAGGGCTTCCCATTGAGCTATCGATAGGTCAATTGAATGCTTAACCTTTCTCCGAAGAAAAAAAAAAGAAAAAAGGGGAAAAAAAGAAAAAATTCTTTTCATCATTCATACGTTTCTTATCATCCCCATTATATTTCTCATCTTCTCCTCCTTGGGTTTTCTTCTTTTGGATATCGTGTAGCTCAGTCGAGTTGGTGAAATCAGAAATCCCTTTCAATTCCAAAGGGACGTTTTCTTCTTTGTGTCACTTGGGAAGTAAGAAAGAAATAAAAATAAAAACGTTATCATAGTTATCACAGTATCGGCTGAACTTTTACTCCCGTAAGATTTCCTCTATTTTTCCCGTATGAGAA
>OU427013.1:473193-538193 GCA_911387935.1 Dolichovespula saxonica
TCTCTCTCTCTCTCTCTCTCTCTCTCTCTCTCTCTCTCTCTCTCTCTCTCTCTCTCTCTCTCTCCCTTTCCATATACCACGAAATCTGACAATGAAAAGACCAGAAAAATCTATATTTCTCTCTTTCTATCCTATTTTGTTGAACGGTGAGTGATTTATCTTAACCATCAACGATTAATTTTTTTCTGATCACATTTTACGACGGTCAATATATCAAGGTCATTGATAATCAAGTAACGCTACTTTAGATGATATAAAAACTGTACTTTTTTCCTCGTCCTAATTCTCCCCTCCCTCCCTTATCCTTTCGTCATCGACATTTTATTATCGCTAAAAATATGATTAATATCTTTTCATCCGTCCCGTAGTGTCACTTAAGGGCTGTAAGTAAGCGTGATAATTTCGTACAATAACAAACGAAATATTACCAATCTGCATATACAGGGTGTCCCTGTAGATTCGGAGAATCGCTTAGGATGTGGATTTGAAAACAACTGTTGAAAACAATACAAAAAAATGTTTTCATCTAAACATACATCTCATTCGACCTTATTTTCGTATTATTATGTCGGAAGAATTCTATCGGAAGATGGAAGTAATCGAACTAATTTCATCCACCTGTATTTACAAACTGAATTCAATATCCGATGTTGAACCAATGGATTAAAGTAATAACTTTAGGAGTTATTTGAAATCCATCTTGTACAGTGCAGTACTTCACGATAAAATACTTCAGGAGAGAATTTTGAACGAGGCTGATCAAAAAGTTCAAACAATATCTAAATAAATAGAAAAGGATAAGAAAATCAACGATAAAACGTCTTCAGGCTCGTATTCGCATGGAATAAGAACATATCGAACGATTCTTGCGAGTGTAAGCAGATACTGTGTAACGAAGAAGAAACTTGCTGTAAATCGAAAACAAGGTCAAATAGGGCATGTATTTATATGAACATTTTTTTTATTTTTCTTCGTGTACATAATTCAACGTCGAAGCGAGTCCACAAAACTATGGGACACCCTCTATACAATCTGCTTCAATTTACAATTTAATTAATGTTTATTTACAATGAAGTTGATCCGAAACAATTAAAGAAAAAAAAACATAAAAGGTCGATTAAAGATGATACAATAAGCTTATTAAATACGTATACTTTTGATTGATTGTAAGAGTGCATATGAGATATAAGAATATATTCGATTGTTGTCGACTATAGTCAATGCTCGTATCGATGTGATTGAAAATATATTTGAATATATTTTTTGTTTCAGGCAAAGTCGTTCCATTCGTGGAATTGACCGTAGCACATGCCTCGGTTTTAACGATTTTGGCAATTAGTTTCGAACGATATTACGCGATTTGTGAGCCGTTGAGGGCAGGGTAAGAAAAACTAAAGAAACGTTTCTTTTTTTGTTTTTCTTTTTTTTTTTTAACGAAACGTATAAAATACACACACACACACACATATACATACATACGAAATGTTCCAACGAAAAATGTTCACTAAGATTATTATATAATCTAAAGATATTTTCGAAAAGCGCCTGTTGCCATTTAATATTTTAACCGAAAGAGGTTAAATTTATGATAAGGATCTATCCCCTCTCGAAAACCAAATTGACCTACCTCGGCATTTTTCGAACAAAATCACCAAATTTCAAAATAATCCTGACGGACTATTTTCGTTGAGACATTCTTTATACACAGTACATATATCTATATATATTTCAAAGGCTCGTTCTATTACATTAAAAATTTCTCAAAACGTTTATATCATCCTTAGATACGTTTGCACGAAGGCCAGAGCAACGTTTCTTTGCTTCCTTGCCTGGGTGGCAGCAGCTCTTTGTACAAGGTGAGAAGACTTCGTAGTATCATTTTTTTGTCATTAGGCAAATCACGTTTCGCTTTGCTTGTCCGCTTGCACGCTTTGCTATCTACTTTCCTACGTCGATTGTTCTACTTTCAATTGAAATACTTCCTTTTTCATAATTCTTCGAATTCAACGTGAAATACCATAACTCTAATAAAATCTAACATCGTTCGATCATAATAAGCTCGTTCACTTGCGAAAAATATTTTTATACAAGGAACACCTAACATGATTCAATAATTTTTATATCATGACGGTTAAAGTAAGTAAAAAAAGAGTGACCGATATTCACCTTTAGCAGAGATCATTATTCGCGTCATAAAAAAGAAAAGAAAAGAAAAGGTCCTGCCAAGTGCAAGGGTGGGACCCTGCCGAAGAGAGCTCGATTTTTTACCCCATCGAACGTAACGTAAGGAAGTGGTTCATCCGACCTTTATATACATACATTCCAAGTCAACCAGATGAGGGAAAACTTAGGATAGAGGAGAGCCGAGACTCAATAAGTACTTCTATGTGTGCGTGAACGTATCTCTACGAGAACAGCACGTCTCTCTCGCGTACTTAAGTACACCGCCTACGGGCGCATACAGCTGCTGCGCGTCATAAAAAGCATATTATCCGTAAACCACTTTCCACAGAAACGTTTTATATACCGTATGTAAGAACAGATCACTCGTGCTTAAATCTGTCGAAGGGGAGTTTCTTCGAAACGTAACCAAAGTGAACGAGCTTTGACAATTTCTTTTTAGGAAATATTATCTCTGAATTGTTTAAATTTAATTTATCATCATATGGCATCGGATACTAATCCGATCATGATCGAGGTTAAATTATGTAGAATATTCTTTTTTCTTCTTTCTTTTTTTTTTTTCTTTCATACATATTTCTTATTTTCACCGTAAATAATTTGAAACATTTACGGTTGATTTACGGTTGATCTACGTGCGGTCGCATCGAACGCTGCAACGCAATAGTACAGTGATGGATCGCTACAAGATATATGTCAACCTCTTACGTAACAAGTGTTCTCTATCGACAGGATGATATGTGACCGTTTGAAAATTCTACTTCTTTAAGGGCTGATTTTAATATACTACCGATAAAATATGTCAAAATATTCGCATGTTTGATAACAATCAATCAATCAATAACTACGTGTATCTGTGAATTAAATGCAAAATACATGAGTAAACAATGCAAAATACATGAGTAAAAAAATATATATATCAATGTGATTAAATAACAAAACTCCAAAAATAAAATTTTATCGAACATTGATAGTAATATGTAATCACAAAATTTTTTTGACGAATCGAATACAAATTTTTCGCTCTAAATTCAACTGTTTGGAAATCGAATTCATACATTTGCAAATCAAGTTCGACCTTTAGCAAATAAAAAAAAATTTATTAAATTTTATTAAGTGTTATGAAAATTTATAAATATTTATTAAAAATTTATACAAATTTATAAAATAAAAAATAATGGAAAGAATTTCAGGGAAGCTGAATATCGATATAATTGAGGTTTGCTTTAAGATTATCCATTTAATGCTCCAATTTTACTTTGCTCTGCAAAAAAAAATATTATAATTAATTATTTACAGCGTTGTAAATACTACAGTACGTCAAAACCAAATTCAGTTGTTATTTAACTGTGATTAATATTTCAACAGATTTTCAATGTTTAACTGAAGTACTGTTGTTACGTAGGTACAAAAGATGTTTGAATATCCTTACAATAAATTCACATTTGATTTTTTTGATCTATTACAAAATCTTAAGAAAAACAATTTTGTAGGAAAACCTTAATTTGCAAAAGGGTGAATTTAATGTGCAAAAAGTTATATTTGCAGTGCAAAACTCACGCGTGAAACTCTTTAGGAAATTCAAGTATCTCGCACCCTTTCTTAATCGATGATATCCTATCCAAGCTTTTGGGTGAATCTCACAAAGTGCCAAATAGAAAATAAGATATTACATTTCGACGGCAACCCTTCTATCACGACTATCCTTCTGTGTTTTTTCTTTTCTTGAGAAAAAAAAAGGAACTCGTTTCAATATCTTTAACAATTTCGCAATTAACGTGCGCGTTTACGGAAAAGTTAATCCGCAGTAAAGTTAATCAACGGAGAAATTCATTAATCTACGAATTTTGTTATAAAAAAAATATAACAATTACGTAGTTATTAAAAATTACGCTATTATTTGAACATTTCATTTCAATAATATAATAACTATTGCTTGCGATAATTATAATATTTATTCATTATTAACAATTATATATCATAGTTTACAAAATAAATTTAACGTCATTCCATATCTATCTGCAGCCCCATACTCTTGATGGTAAACTACGAGTTGGAAGAAATCGACGATACGTTTATACCGACCTGTTACACTTCCGCCGATGCCACATGGATGAATGTTTTCGTCCTTACAACAATAATCGTCTTTTTCGTCGTACCTCTGTTAATTTTAATGGTTCTCTACACGGTGATAGCGCTACACCTCATGGCAAATCCTGCGATAAGCCGCGGCCCAGCTAATAATTTGTTAAAGTATCGTAAACAGGTAGTGCTAATGTTGGGCACCGTTGTACTATGCTTCTTCCTGTGTTTATTACCTTTTCGAGCATTGACCTTATGGATAATTGTAGTACCACAAGAAATGATAATCAATCTTGGAATCGAGGGATATTACAGTCTCTTATATTTCTGTAGAGTAATGCTGTATTTGAATTCAGCAATTAATCCTATTTTATATAATTTAATGTCTACCAAATTTAGAGAAGGTTTTTTGAGACTTTGTGGATTGGGCCCTGCAAGGAAAAGAAAGAAAAAGACTTCGGACAGAACTGGAACATACACAACTGGTTCGACGAATTGTAGTAGCAGTAATCATTCTGATTTCTGGAGGAGGCATAGCAGTAATAAAAGTAGCAATGTAAAAGTACCCAGTAATACATGTACTACTGTGTCCATTGAAAAACAAATTAATATTCCATTACTCACGGCCGTTGTCACTGGAAATATGGTTAAAAAAAAACAGGAAAGTTATGTTTAAAAACAATTCAAAAATTGGTAGTATTCATTAATTAGAGATATTGTAAAAGTATATATTATATGAATTTATATTATTATTAGATATATATTAAGATGTACAGGCTGTTTCAGACAACTGAAACGAGTTATATCTTGTATTTGATAAGAGATAGAAAAAAAACTGTTGAGGGAAGAAGTTGAATAATACTCTAACGTTTATTTTCTTCATAATTGCAACAATGCACCTGAAAAATGAGAATGTACTTTCCTGTTTTATACAATTGTATAATTTCTTTCTTTTTCTTTATTTTTAACTCATATCAACTCATTATCATTACATCTGCAAAAAAAATATAATCGTAAATATGTAGCCCACCTTGAACCATTCATCTTTGTTCTCTAACATACTTTTAAACTTTGACCAAAAAAAGCTTGCGTAAATCAGCACATATTTATCAAAATATATCTAAGAACTAATTATTTTTTGATATTGTACCCTAATACTTTTTCACGCAGAATGTGTTGTGGAGTTGAACAAAAAATGCGATTCTATTTAAAAAAAAAAGCTGCATTCATATTTTTCAAGTGCATCGTTGCATTTATGAAGAAAGTGAAAAATAGACGTTACCATATCATTCAACTTTTCCCTCAACAATTTTTTTTCTATCTGTTACCAAATTTAAAATATAACCCACCCCAATTGCTCGATGCACCTGATATACTACTTCTATATATATATGCAGTCTATACATATATATATGAACACAGTACTATTCTACATCTAAAGGACTAAGCATAAAAAGTCTCAACCAATTTTTAAACACCAAATACTTAGTTCTTTTCTATTTTTTATTATCAGTGGATTATAAATAATTGTATCGTTGCTATTAAAAGACTTTTGCGTTAACTTTAATATCATTCCAGATACAATGAAATTACTACGAAATTCCACTAAAAGTATTGTATGTAAACTGTTATAATATTTAAATATTCTTTTGTAATTATATAAAAAAGTAGACTATTGTAAAGTATTAAGTTTGTAATATGTACAAGAAAAGAAATAACTAGTCATAGATTTAAACATTTATTAGAATTTAAATGCAAAATCGTTGGAAAGATCATTGCTATAAATAAAAAATAAACAAAAAAGAACACGAAATATAAACAATGCAATGAAGCTAAATTACAATTCATTTACCCATTAACTTTAAACTTCCAAATATTATGTGATTATTTACAAGATTATTATAAAAAAAGAATTATAAATTTTTTTATGACATTGCCTAAAAGAGAACATACATAAATTTTAGACAGTTGAAAATAAGTTCAAAAAGAAACATTATAAAGCATACATTTGAGATTAATTTAACTCTAGACCATATGAATTTTTATACTTTATCGAAACAAAAATATTTTTTGAAAGGAAATTATCCTGATACAAGATAAAAAAAAATAGTTAGAAAAAGAAAAAAGAATTTGTTCAATATAAGATAACGCAATATATTTATTAGCTCATAATAATTAAAAAGAACAATTAAACTCAATCTTTAAGAGATGTTACATTATTATATCTATAAGAACAGGAATAATTTATTTGTTCAAATATGAAATTCTTTAAAAAGATTTCTATTTTGTTGAAAACACAAATTTAATTTATATATTTTATTATTAACATGCATTATTGAGGTTAAAAAATCGCACTTTGAATTTTTACATCTTTGCCTCTCATCAGTTCGTAGTAACCAATGGGCAAAGTTGTTCGATTGAATATCTGCATGAGGATAATGGATTGCAAAATTTTTTATTTGAAATTTTATTATTTCCCCACTAAATGATATCATGTTTTTTGTTTATGCTGACTAATTTAAAAACATTAAACAATTCAGAATAACATTCCATTGAACGCATTAAGCAGTGTTAAATGACTTTTGAGTAATTCGAAAATGGCGGGCTTCAAGATGTGGTAATTTTTCTCTAAAATTCCCTAATAAACAATTTTCGCGCCAAAAATAGTCTAGTTCCGTAAACATGGAGAAAAGCGTAAATCGAAACATACGTTATCCCACGTTATCCTAAAGGATAAGATTAAGAGAGTTGACTTTGTTCAAAGTGTATAATCCTCCATAAGCCACTTTATTCTTAAAAGAAAACAAGAAAAAATATATTAACATATAAATTTATTTATATTTATATTGAAAATGTCGCAGCCATCAGTAACGGCATATTTTAACACGTGTAAATCTAAAGCATTATTGTTGGATCAAGAGCATGTGAAAATAAATAAAGAGAGTGAACTTCAAATGAAAACTGAAACATCTCAATCGTCCAAACTTTTGTTTGAAGAACAAGAAGAAACTGTAGCAACGAGCCCAAAAGTTATATTGATGCAAGGAACAAGCAATGTTAAAAATTCTACTCCTAAAGTAAATTCTATAACCTGCCAAAGTCATATTGATTCCAAATTTTCTGCACAAAAAACAAGTAAAGTTATTACGCGTTCACGCGCAGCTCAAGCACATAAACCAAATGAAGTTGGTCAAATAGATATTCGTGAGAGTTTTCGTAAAAAAAATAATGATGCCAATGTGAAAAAAATATTATTTAAAAAGCAAGGTACTTTAAGTCCAAAGAAGAAGCAACCAAGAACCCCAAAGAAAAATGTACCAGAGGAAAAACAGACTACAAGCAATGAAAAACATGAATCAACTTCTGTTGGATTTACTACACCCAAAAAGACATCAAATAGAGATGACACTAATAAAAAAAATTTGGACTTGAATGAGATTAAAAGTAGGATTAACAAATCTAACAGACTAGCAGAATTAAAAGCTTCTATTGATCGCATAAAAAAATGTGATCAACGTTTGAATGAATTTCAGAAACAAAATGATTTTAATAAACCTCAAATACAGAAATTTGAACATATTCAACTTGAAATACCAATTAGGTAAATGCATCTTCATATTATTTAAAATCTTTTTATATTATATGTTAATTTAATGTTAATTTTTATTTTATGTAATAGTCCTCAAAAGAACTTCAAATCACCAAACAAGGGATTAATAAGTCCTATAAAAAGTGAAATATTACCACAAACAAGTCCACAACGTCGTCTTTTATTTGAACCTAAGGAATCTACTAGTCCAGTAAAGAGTAAACCTGACAAAACTCCAGCTTATCAAAGACATTTGTCACTTTTTGAAAATGCTACACCAGGATTACCATTGCCATATAACTATAGATTCTTAGCAGAAATTTTTAGATCCGTTGATACGGTACATGAATATATCATTTCTTGCATCTATATTGTACTATATTAATTTATGTGTGAAATAATATTCCATATTCTTGATATTCTTAGGTTTCAGCCATGTTGTTTAATCGTAAAGAATTAATAACATTTAAAAAATTAAAGCCAGCTGTTCAAGAACTTTTACGACGCAATTTTACGTTAGAGCACCTAGCACAGATAAAAACTATTTATCCTGATGCTTATATATTTCATCAAGAAAAAGTTAGATCATTTGGTTCGACATCTAAACAAGATAAATATGAATTAGTTTTAACACCGACTGTACAAATAAAAGATCGACCGAATGAATCAAATGAAGACAATGTCTTACAGGCAGCAACAGACGTAAGCATGAGCCCATGCGTACTGTTAGAAAGAAGAAGAAAATTTTATAACATTTTGTTAGGTAATTTTAATTATTTTTTGATTGTTAATTACTGTTATATTGATTATAAGTCATATTAATATTACTTATATATTGTAGATAAAGTTATGGCAGAGCATGAGCAATTTTTACTAAAATTAGAAGAACCGATGGTCATACCTAAAGAGAAAATTATACGTTGGCATCCTGAATTCGATGTTGAAAATTGCAAGCCTATTGAGCATTCTGAATTGCCACAACCACCTGATGTAGAAAAAGCTACTTCTGCTCAACACGTTTTAGGTAAGATAATATTAACAATGATTTCATTAAATAAATATTGCATGTATGTAAGTGTGATGATGTAATTTATATTGATAGAAATATTTGAATTATTGTCATTTAAGTCCTTGATGTGGTATAGATTTAAAATAAAATTTAAGAAAAGAAATAAGCAAATGAATCATAAATTATCAATTTTTGTTCCTATAACTTGGATATAAAAAATCATTTGTACAAAATGTATGCTTCATACATTAAATGGTTTTGAAATATCTTTGAACGAGAAACAAATTTTACATAGAATTTGTAAAAATTTTTTAATAAACAAAACAACTTTAATTGATTTACTAAAAATATATATATAGAGAGATTCTTGTGAGTTGATGTTTTTTAATACATATATTTTTCCTTTTATAGAAAAAGCAAAATCCTTATTCAATTGTAATACTCGTATGGAAAAAGCTTTGCAAAGACTGGCAGAAGCAAAAATGACATCAAAATCTGGATCTTCAAATATATCTTCTACAAATGAATCTACTAATGATACTATGAAAAAAGTTAATATTAGTATTATCGATACTCCACCCACTACACCAACTGTAGAGAAGAACTATCTTTCTACTGCATTTAAAGGCATTCCAAAAGCTCTTCTTGAAAAGGTAGAGCTCTACATTTTGTTCTCTTCTTTTTTGTAATTCAATTAATATTTTTATCGAAATATACAATTTTTAATGTTATCAGGTACGTGCAAAACAAGCTGCTAAAGCATTAGAGATGATGACTCGGAATCCGGATCTAGATAAAGAGGCAACCCTATATTCTAGATTACCCGAATTAGCAAAGATTCTTCGTAGTATTTTTGTAGCTGAAAAGAAAGGAGTTTTACCATTAGAACATGTATTGACAAAATTAGACAATTCGTTTAGAACTAAACTAACTGCAGCTGAATTAAATGAACACGTGCAAAAATTATGTAAATTATTGCCTACTTGGGCCAGTATACATAATGTGCGAAAAACAGATTACTTAAAGCTTGCAAAAGATGTTGATTTAAATAAAATAATTAAAATGTTAGAAATAGTAGCCAACGATAAAGTAACTACATCATGATATCAGTATTATAACATAATTCATGTAAAATTCAGTTTTATTATCTGTATTCATATCTTTAATTTTTTATAATATACATGCATTTTATGGAATGCTGCATGAATACAATAATAATGAATTAGCATCTTACGATTAAAATTGATATTTTTTGATGATAAATAAAAATATATGAAAACTAAAATTTTTAATTATATGTTATGTGTGCATGTGTGTGTATATTCATAAAATAGTAATCATCGTATTATCTTCTTCAAATATAATTATATAAATATCATACAACAAAAGACTAAGAAGTAAAATTACCAAAACAAATATATTATAAATTTAGATTGAATTTATAAATGTTTATGACATTTTATGTGTTATGGAAATATTGTTCTTAAACATCATCCTTCTCATTCTCTTGTCCAGTTTTGTCAGGATTTAGCTATCCCGCCATAAATCTACAGATATTTTTTATGGATATAAATGAAACAGCCATATATATATATATAACACACACTATAGTATATATGTAGTACCAAAAAAAGGTAATAAAAGGGATGAAAAGGAGACAAAAATCCGTTAATTTTCGTTTGAAATCTGTAAGTAAAATAAAAAAATTCAAAGAGGTGGCAACACTGCGCATATGGCCCGCGCTCCATAAAGTCGGTTGGAGTGATGGTTAGTGAACTTGCATAAATAGTGGGGGAATAGATTGATTAATGGTGGGGATCGTGTGGCCCGTAGCAACGAAGACGTTACCCACCTCTGGTTTTAACCAGAGAGATTCCGCGCCCTGACATGGATCTGGCGCCCTTTTTCTTATAACACTCGCGTAACTGTCAATGACTGCTAAGTTGCGAATGGTCACAATAAAAAATCCCTAGAGCAATATTATTTACATTACAATATTTACATTAACATATATACAATATTTACATATTATTTACATTACAATACAAGTACAACGTGTACTTACACTATTTTTCGTGTACGATGCAACGAATGTTTTATAACATACGTTTCAGTGATAACAGTAGAAAAACGGCAGTAAGACCATAAAACGTAACATATACAATATCGAAAGGCAGCCATTGTAAAAAAATATACAATTTTGTTCGATAAATATTCAATCTTTTTCATTTCAAATATTACGATAAACGTACCGATTATTCTTTATTCTCAGTATCTGCATATTCGTATATATGTTTTTTTAACAATTATATATTGATTAAAAAAATATATATATACAAATTATGTCATAATTTGTTTAGTGTTACACGACATAATTTTATTTAACTTAATAAAAAGCCAAACCTTTCCAATCTTTTTTCATGCCATTTATTGCATTTAAAGTTTCAGTTGTTTATTCCACAAACATGTCGAATCTTTTAAGATAAACGAAGATGTTAATTTGTCTTTTAGTAATTCAAAATGCTTATTAATTTATTCTATTATCATGTGTAATATTTAATAAATGATGTATAATGAAGAAAAACATTAGTATAAAAACAAAAAATGATTAATATAATCATCAATTAAAAAACACAAATTATGTCGACATTTATTTAGTGTTACACGGCATAATTTTATTTAACTTAATAAAAAGCCAAATGTACTGCCGTGTCTTTTCGATCAATGTATGTCATATAATATTTATTCAAATGTAATACAACAGAGTCCTTTGATCGAATCGGACATAATGTCTGATCGTTCTCTCTATGGACGCAATTATAGATAAGTTCATTTTTCCAGTGTCCTTGGATAATATTGTGAGATGGAAGATTTTAGATAAATAAATTTGAAAAAAATTAATTTTCATATATTTTTTCCAATTTTTATTAGATTTATTTATGATCATTATTTTCTGTACTATAGCATAAAACATAATTCCTTTATTCTTGCAATTGAAAAAGTTTTGAAAAACTGCGATGCAGATTATTCTCGATCTCGATAGGATCTCTTCTTTTTTTTTTTTTTTATGAATCTAGTCTTTACAAACTATCTTAATCAATTCGAGAAAAACAAAATCGGTATCCCTAGAATAAATTATTAAAATTATTAAGCCTTCCTGTCTCTGACCGATTTACAACGTCAACAACGAAAAATTTAAGCTCCTTTCTTATTGGCCATTACAGACTTACATCGAAATATTTCCACTAATCACATTGTATGTTTCTACATTGTTGAACCGTTAAAGATGCAATGATACCAACGTTTGCAAACGTTTTTAAGATTACGAACCGTTCATTTTAGGAGGGAGTTCATAGCATAGCGATCACGGTGACGATCGGAGTTGAAGAATTGAGATTTGAAAGGAACGAGAGCGTCCATTTTCAGACTCTTGGCGTACGAATATCTAATTTAATGTGCATCCATCAGGTAAGCATATATTGTTTTTGATTTCATTAAACTCTTTTGATCTTTGTAATATATTTATATATTACCAAAGAATGAGAGAGGGAGAGAGAATGAGAGAGAATGAGAAAGAGAGGGAGAGAGAGAGAGAGAGATTAGATCTCTAGATTAGTGTTAATACGACTATGCATATTTTCCCGAGAAAGTATACCAACGCTGTTACTAAATCACAATTTTGAGTTTCTTCCATATTGATCGATTTTTTTACAAGTTGATATTATTTTTTGCTCTGGTAAAAATTCAAAAGCCTTTTCTAATAATCGATACAATATTATTTTTATTACCATATGATTAGTTGTTAGTCATACGTGGTATTTTTAACAAATGTTTAACGTGTTAGGTTAGGACTAAGTAATCGAGAAACCCGCGTGGTTGAAATATTCCCGTATTTCCGGTTATTTCTAAACGAATATTGTGAACTTTCTTTTTTTTTCTTTCTTCTTTTTTTTTTTTACTTTTCATTGAACACTGCTTACTTAAACTTTTAATACTATATATTATCTTATTTTATTTTCAGTTAAAAATTATCTAACGTTTTATAACATTCTTTGTTTAAACATAAAATTTTTAAAAGACATCATATCTTATAAATTTCATATCGTTTGTAGCGTAAACTGTAAAATAATATTTTTGAATATTTTAAAATTTAAATAAATTGTTAATTCAATCAATAAGAAATCTGAACAAGAGTTTAAATATTTAAAGTCATATATACTCCGTTCTTCGATTTCATTGTAGTATTTTTAAAGAAAATTAAAATAACATTGTAATTTTATTTATTATTTTTGTAATTAGAGTATTTCGAAAGTTGTTCAACCCGAATGGAGAGTCAATTGAGTTCATCAAAACTAGAAAACGTATCAATGATTGGATCTTCTGAAATTTTTCATTTGTCTGAAGTACCAGAGATATCAGAAGTATTGGAATCCACGTGTCTCAGTCCATTAACCTCATCTCTGGATCAAACTCTTACATTACAGGCAGAAAATATGACTATCGAAGAAGAATTGTGGTATAAAGAATTTTCTTGTTCCTTATTTATTAACCCATTTGCATCAATGCGCGGAATATTCCGTGAGCCGCGACTGTCTTTTATCACCAAGCTCGGAATATTCCCATACCTGCGACTGTCTACTATCACCAAGCGCGTAATAATCCGCCAACCCGCGACTGTTTCTTATTGTCAGTTGCTAAATAACGTCGTTTCACACCCATATGCCCAACAGCGCGCGGTAATACGCGACAGTCGTCTGTCGTTCGGCTCTGATGTTCAGGCGCGGCGGCCTAAGTAGAGCGATGATGCAAATGGGTTAAAAAACATTCCATTGATATATTATAAGTCAGCAATAATTTAATAATAAATACTAATCCCAAGTCTTTATTTTGAATAGGACAGAAGCAAGTAGCCCTGCATCAGATTGTGCTATCCCACTTCCACCCCCACCTGAATTAAATGATTTCAGAGATGTTGATTTTAGAGATTCAAACACAGATTCAAATGTTGAGTCTGGAGCGTTAGTACAATATGGTCCATTTTTTCCATCTTCTGGAACGCCAGCATTGAACAATCTTTTTGCAGAAACTGGAGATGTTCAGGATGATTCCACCATGGGTAACAAAATTTCTACTTATATTTAATTGAACTAAGATTTACAATCAATAATTTTATAGGTCCTCTACCTGCTCATACAGAGATAGTAGTCCTGTCTGCTGGAGTATGCGGTCTTCGTAATCTAGGAAACACCTGCTTTATGGCTGCAGGGTTACAATGTTTAACTGCGACGCCACCTGTTCTTCATCATTTTTTGAATTTAGAAGAAAAAGGAGAAAAATTACCACCACCTGGATCTTTAATGGCACACTTTAGTGGACTTCTTTGTAAAATGTGGTCAGGCAAATACAGTGTATTAAAGCCGACAGAATTTAAACAGACCTTAGGTGTGTATCATTCCCAATTCAAGGATTACAGACAGGTAAGCTTGTGACACTCACAAAATCATTTGCATTTACGATATCTAAAAGACTTATCGACAACTCGAGGATCCCGGAAGCAATTAACAACGGTTGTCGTTGGCAGCACGACTGCCAAGAGTTCCTTGCGCTACTGCTAGACTCTCTGCACGAGCAAATGAATACGGCAAAATCATCTAAGAATTGCCACGTTCCAGTAACTATGTCAACTCCCAAATCATCCTTTAATCTCATTGAAAATTCAAATGGAAAGAACGTTTCTTCTGCCACTGCCACTAGGAATTCAAACTGTACCAGTGATTTCTTAGAACCATACAACTGTTTAGCACCGTTAGATTCTCCTAATAGTCCAAATATCACAATGGCTGGGTCTCTAAGAGGTATATAATACTACATATATATTTTGTAATATTCTTACTTTCAGGTATCTACTACTAAAGACAATATTTAGCTTTGTATATCTTCTTTTAGATTTCAACTCACCTGTATGTGAGTTGGATAGTACTGCAAATTCACCAAGAAACTCACCATTAAATGATGACGATGATGAAGAGACATTAGATTCGGATGAAATGATGGGTACAAAAACAGGATCCTTTATACATAATGAAGTTAATGAAGGAAGTTCTGATACGTGTTCCTTAATGTTAAATACTTGGAATAAATTATATAAAAATGCATCAGAACTTCATGGATTGTATGATATTCATAAAGAAGCAAAGACTAGTAATGCTAATTTCCTTGTAACGCAACAAGAATGCAATAATGAAATTCATTATGATTCGCAAAAATTTCCGAAAGAAAATGTTCGTAGAATGCCTTTAGATAATTCTAATTTGATGGAGAATCATGATTTTGACAATAAAAGTGTTAGTATCAAGCGTATTAAAGAGGTTAACATACAGAAAAGCAATGGTGAAGTAGATTGTGTTTCAAGTTGTTCTGATTTAGAGTATGATAGAGATTTAGAAAAGTGTAATGTAAAGCGAATGAGATTGGATGATCAAGAGAAAAACCTTAAACATGATGGATTAAGTGGTACTGTGCAATGTTTACATACCCTACAAACTGGTGAGAATGGATCGGTTATTCCACAAGATGAACTTGAGGCAGATAAACATTGGGCTAAGCATTTACGATGTAATAATAGTATTATAGTAGATACTTTTCAAGGACAGTTTAAAAGCACAGTAAGTATTAAAATGTGAAATATGACTTACAAAAATGACGGAACTTACGTTGGGGTGGCACTAAGTATAATCGGCTGTCACCGTGAAAAGTTTCCAAAATGAAAGTACAGCAGTTCCTTCTTGCTCTGAGAAGCATGAGAGACAAGTCTCATACTGCTGTTACATATTACACACATATATATATATGTGTGTTTGTAATTGATTGATATATATATATATCTTCTTGAAGTACTAGATATTTTAAATAATTTTTTTATATTTTTACAGGTCATATGTGCTGTCTGTAAACATGTTTCGGTAACGTACGAACCATTTATGTATCTTTCGGTCCCGTTACCTCGCGCGATGGAAAAGCAATTGACCGTAACATATGTCCCAGCATATGGTGCTCGACCTATAAGATGTGTAGTGTCATTAAATAAACAATCACGTGTAGGAAAGTTAAAGGAGGAATTGTTGCATACTCTTGAGAAGGATACGATCTCATTATCAAATATTGCACTGGCTGAGGTTCTTGAAAATCACATAGCAAAAGTTTTAGTGAGTATTAAAACGTGTCTATATATAGAATTATATGAATTATCTTCAAAAATAAAGAATAAAATCAAACTACTGTATATTACAAGTTTAAAGTAAAGGAAATCTTATATATACAGCAAAACAGATATCAATCTTTCAAAAGCATATTGAAATGTCCGTATATATGCGTAATATAATAATTACACTAAAACGAAATTTCTTTGAGTTTAAACATTTAAGAATAACTAATTATTAGATATAATATAAATTAGATATTTCTGCCAAAAAAATAAATAGATAATGGAGGAAAAAGAAGATGGTATTTTGATTAATATCAATAACCGTTGATACTATCCTCCAATAAAAATTTTATGAAAGAACATTCTCATAGTGTGAAAACTTAACTATGAGGCTACATTCCATAATACAAAATCATATCACTTTTAACTCGATATTTATTACATTAACTAAATTGACAATTAATTTAAATCACTATTTATTATACATTTAAGAATGATGATACACTGTTGAGACACGTCAATGATACAAATCGATCCATATATGCATTTGAATTGACGGATCCTCCTGATGCATGTACTACCGTATCTGACAGTGGTGGAGATCGTTTAGCAGAAGCTGAACCTTGTCAAAAAAGTACAGTTGCAAATGAAGCAATTCATTGTACAATATGTTTCGACGAATCAGATGTTGATATGAGGAAGCATGGAGAAAACAATTGCACCTTCATCATATGTGACACATGCATAGAAGTGAGTATTGTATACAATATTATTTGATTCTTATTTTAATTTAAGTAAAAATATAATTATTTCAGTTGTTTTATATTAGAACATATTATCAAAGGTCATAAATATATAAATCAATAAAATTTAGTCATAGATAGTGATCCCTGCTTTTTTCTAGATATTTTTTACTTTCTACTTTCTTTTCTTTCTTTTCTTTTTTTCTTTTTTTTTTTTTTTTTTTTAACCCGATGATGAATTTGGCAGCATCAATCTAGCAGAAGAGGTTCACATGCAGGGTATTTAATTACCAATATTAAACCTCGGGAAGGTCTGAGACAAGGTCTATAAACATTCTAGCAGGATGGCATCTTAAAGATGTGTATGGGAACTAGAAATAGCTTTGTGTTACCAAATAAGCCGGGGAAGTTTCAATAGAAACAGAGGTAACTGGAAACACAAAGATGGAAACCTATATGACCTGCTTTTTAAGTCCAATCTGCAAGCTGGTTTATTTTTATTCCAGAACTCAATTCAGACTAGTCTGATACTGCCATATACTGAGGGTTTTCTTAATTTTTTTTCTTTTTCTAATTTCTTATTTTTCTTTTTTGCAATTAGCTTTTTGATTTTTTTTTGTTTTTCAAGCGATAGATAAAATATATTGTTAATTCAACAACTCTTGTTTACTTTAGAAATTCAAGGAAAAACTCATTGTTAGAGTTAAAAGTATTGAAATGACAATTGCAGAATATGCACATTCATGTATGATCAAGATTTTTTCCAATTATCATTTCCTTTTATGTTTGCCTTAAAATGGCCTATGATGTGTTCCCTGTTCCTGTATATAATATTGAAGTTACTTAAGTGAGTTTTTCATAATTCACACAAATACACACACTGGATTAATTAAAAATCTTAGTCAAACTGATGCACTAATTAAACTGAATATATTTTGTATAATCATCATGTTTCCTATATTGATACTAATTAATTTACAGGTTTTTCCATTTATATAATTATAAAGTTATTATTTTGTTTATATGTTTATGTATAATATATATATATATATATATATATATATATATATATATATATATATATATATATATATATACATATACACACACAAATTGAGAAAGCAATTACTTCTATTAATCAACAGAGTTACTCCAAAACTCAAGTGGACTCAAATAAGTGCCCAGTATGTAATACCTATATAACAGCTTTTACCAAAGTGGATCACACTGGTCATCCAAGACCTGTTGTTCGAATTTTGAATGTTCCTTTGGTATTAAGACACGATACTACATATGAAGCATCAAACAACCTCAAAAGTACAAATCTATTTGGTCACCCATACTTAATTAGATTACCATCGAGAGTAAATGCTAAAGATTTGTACGATGTTGTCAAGAAGAATGTACCACAAGAAGGACATTATACTGTTCATTTTGTTGATGGGAAGGTGAGGATTTCTCTTAAACTTTTTCCTAGGTATATAATAGGTATGTAATTGACTAATCACAAAGCAAAAAAAAAGAAATAAAATTCGTATAAATGAAATGAAATTATTTTAATAATAAATCCATAAATTCACGAATATTACATTCAATATTTGTCGTTCTTTATAGGGTCACCACTGCTCTCGGTGTATGTATAATAATCCTTGTAAAGGTTGCAACGTCCCAGAGTCCGGTATAGTAACTTTACAGAATAGCGATAACCTTGCTGTTCGTTATACCGAACACGTTCCTAAAATCGCATGCCCAATCGATCATGCTAGTATTACTAAACAACATGATCCTTTATCATTGTATGAGTGTTTACAAGCATTTAGTCAAAGGTAACGTCATCGCAATAACCAATTTTTAAAAGAATTGATAATTAATTAATTAATAAAAGATATAATAACACTCTTTTCTTCTATCATTTATAAATAGCGAAACTTTAGACGAACACAATCCTTGGTTTTGTCCAAAATGTGAACGAAATCAATGTGCTACGAAGACTCTTACAGTTCATAGGTATCCCAAGTTCCTTATAGTATATTTAAAACGGTAAGTAAAATGTTATATAAACTACATACTTACATTACACATGCATACATACATTGCAATAGATACATACTTTAAAATATCCAACAAATTATTGCATATTTCCTAACTCATTGCAGATTCGTATTTTACGAGTGTACGAGTCTAAAACTGGATGATAAAGTTACATTCCCCTTGGTTAATCTTAGTGTAGGTCGTCATTTATATGACCTTTACGCTTGTGTCTGTCATTTTGGAGGTACGTGTAGTAATTCTGCTTTCAAGACGATAAGGTAATAAATATATAGCTACTTTAAAATTCATAAGTGAACATTTCAGGTGTTTCGGCAGGGCATTATACCGCATATGCCAAAAACCCTCATACTGACGTATGGTATTATTATAACGACGAAGTTACTAGTAAACAAATACCACAGGAGGAGGATTTTAGTAACGCGTACATATTATTTTACAGTCGGCAAGGTGTCAGTTTAAAATCATGCAATTTATAACCGCTAAAGTACCTAACCGGTTGGTATAAATCGCCGGTCAGGCAGACAATGAAAAAGCTAAAGCATTTTCAATTGAGCGTCATTCGTTCAGTGCTCTTCTCGAAACGATTTCTAGATCGTCGACGCTCTTTTTTATTATATATTACATTAATCCTTTCTTGTTTTTTTCACTTCTCTCCTCGTTGTTATCGTTCTTTCGAAATCTTAAATTAACATCTCTTTTTATTTTTTTTCAACATACGATATTACAAACAAAATAATTCATCGAGAAAATTGATCGAAAAGTTCATCGAGTTAATTGAGAACATTGAAAAGAGAGACAGAGAGAGAGAGAGAAAAAAAAAGAAATGAAATGGATATGTTTCTCGAAAGTTATTGTATCTTTGATACAAGCATGCATTAAACGTGGTATCAATTTACTTTTTGAAAGGTCTGAGCATATTTATACTGCAGTCTGTAAATGTATATCGAATTTGTACAGTAGTTAATTAATGTATATATTATTAAAAAGCATAATTTATTAGCGAATAAAACATGAAGGTTCTAACAAGTAGACATATATCCTTTTAATTAGAATTTCGAAGTATTTTATTTTTCTTTTATTATTATTATTATTATTTTTATTGTAAATTTTTTTTATCTCAAAACATACAAATGTATTTATGAGGAATAAATTTTCTTTTTTTTTTTTTTTTTTTTTTTTTTTTTTTTAATACAAAGTTGTATACATTTTCTATTTTGATTTTATCGTTACGGTTGCACAGCTTTATATTTCGATATTATATACATATTTACAGAACGTCAAGTGTCATTATTTTTTCTTTTTCTTACTTTTACCTTTCTTTTTGTGTTTTTTTGTGTCAGTTTCATCGGTCCTTCGAATTTTTAAAATCGGAGGTTTAGGAACCGGCGGTAAAGGTAAATAATTTCGTGGTAATTTAAACTCAAGTTCAAGGCCCTTTTTCAAATCGTTATTGGGAGTTATTTGTCTTATCGATTTTAATAAGAACATTTTTTCGTCTGGAGCCTTTGGAGGTGGTTCTTCGTTAGGGATAATGTTCATTTTTGTGCAACCTTCTCGACATTTTTTTCCTAAAATAAAAATAACAGTTTTTTTTCATCATTCAAAACGGACTCACCACTAAATGTATATTATCAACTATATTTTACCGTATGCATCCGCACAATTGCTGTCAATGTTAGAAGATTCTTCAGCACGCTTAGAAACTTTAATGGATATACGTGTATCGCCAATTTCTTGCGAGACTTCGCTGTAAGGAGCCTCAGTATTAATGAAACGATTCGTTGGATGATAACATCTTGTGCAAACGCATTCGTTATTCATTTTTAATCAAAAAATTGTAATGCAACTTTGTATTTTAAAATCGTCACCGGAGTATCGTAAAAGTGTGAAATTTTGTTTTTATTTTTTCCCTTTTTCTTTTCTTTTCTTTTCTTTTTTATATTTTTACTTTTATTCTTTTCCCCTAAGAAAATTGCATTGTATGTCACGAGATTGCAATGTACACATTTGATTTACGCCATTTTGAAATAGTTGAATAACGTTACGTATGCAAAATTAAAGATAAAAAAGAAGATAGAATAATATTATAGAGAAAGGTAGAGAGAAATCGGATTCATAAATTTATAAATATAATCTTTTTTCTGTGAAAGGATAAATCTTTAAAAAAAAAAAATATAAAATGCTATTGATTCATACAAAGGAACTTAACCGAGAAAGCGGCCTGTCTCGTTTTTTGTTTTCAGCGCGTTCTAACAATCTAAACTCTACTTGTACCATACTCGTTGATTAGCCATTGACAACTATTGACAATCGCTCATTGGCTGGCGATTTATCTCAGGGATGTCAACTTCATACTAATGGCTAAGATATAGGTAATCGTAATAACCATATCGATCGAAAAAATATTTAAAAATGTATAGTTTTATTATGCACTTACAATGAATGTGATGCAAGATCGCTCATTGGCTAATGCCTTATCTCAAAAATGTCAACTTCGTTTTAGTTACTAAAAATATTAACTATCGATAAAGTAAAAGGGAAACCCATAGTTTATAATATATCTGCGAAGAAGACAATGCGTTGAAGTTTATAAATGATGTCATCTGATTAGTTCTAAAATATTTAACAATATAGAAACTGTGTATAATTGACGTACGATCATTGAGTATATTAATCCATTTATTGACAACAATATTTAATTGGAAAAAATACATTTTGTTTATAAAGGAAGTATTATTACAAGAAAATATGGGTACATATAGTTTTATATTAATATTATTGGATATAATGAAAAGAATTTTGTTATTTCATTAATATTATTATTATAGGTAATACACATTCTACCAACCACAACGTTCCACAATCTGCATACGAAAAGAATAAAGGAGACAAGAAAAATAAGACACATGAACACAATACTAAATTAGATACAAAGAAACAGAACTCTGTAAATGTGGAACCTATTCTCAGAAATCAAAGTTATGTTGAACCAGTAAGAACACTCAAAAACGATTGTTCTAAAGTAGAAGGCTTACTAAGTCCAAATCTACATAATAATACATATCCAACGAATATGAATCCAAATAATCCATATCCATATAATCCATATCTGAATAGTACATATCCAAATAATACACATTCAAATAATATATATCCAAAGTTACATAATACATTTTCAGATGGTAAGATAAAATATTCTACAATCAATTTATATTATAAAAATATACATTATATCAACATAAATTCCTATAAATAATAATTGGTTTAATCAGTGTCAAATGCCATATTTATGATCATAATGTTTTATATTATCATGATAGCACTTGATTATAATTTTACTTTTCTATTTTATATTAGATACCAAACCATCTTGTCCCAGTAAGGAAGAAGTATATAATGTTAATTTATCTCCTAGACTAACACGGAATGTATCATTTAAGAAAAAGGATAACATAAAAGATATGATTAAACCTCCACCAAATTTAAAAGACTTAACACATTTCATAGAATCCTGGACTGCATGGAAAGAACAATTAATAGTATTTTTGAACCTCATAGATGAAAATAAAGAAAAGTATCATTTGTGGGGAAATCTTCTTTTGAATTTCATGGGTGCGGTCAGCCAAGAAATACTAAGGAAATTAGTATTTAATACAAGCGAAGACAAAAATAATTTCATAATATTAATTAATAAATTTAATGCATATCATAAATTTTATATAACCACTAAATCTGAAAATGAGAGCATCATAGATTATATAGAAAGATTGAAGGTATGTTTTAAATGAAATTACATAGTGTAATTGCGATATCTATATATCTAATAATTTACATTTTTAAGGTCGTTGCTGTTAAAAATATGAAAAATGTTGATGACGTATTAAAACAGAAATTAGCAAAGGACATAGAAAAGAATTGCAAAGAACGATTCATTGCATTAGCTAGTTCTAAATTACCAGATTTCAATTTTAATAAAACATTTGTACTTTTAACATTAGTAGAAATTGCTTTTCTATGGAATTTGTGTAACCAATGTAGTTGGAAAAAAGACAATAATTGCAATTACTGCGGTAAGTCCCATTCAGAGGGACACTGTTTAGCAAAAGGTAAAGAATGCAATAAGTGCAAAAGAAGAAATCATTTTGCAAAATGTTGTCCTGGAATTATGTATATTACTAATTGTGGTTTTTGCGGAGGCGATCATGGAGTGAAGCAATGTACTGCTTTTGGAGAAATATGCTCTAAATGTGGCAAACAGAATCATTTTTCATGGATGTGTTCTAAATCAACGTTAGTTAACAATTGTCGCTTTTGTGGTCTAATTCATGTGAAGGATAGAAACAAATGTCCGGCAAGGAATAGTACATGTTGTATCTGCAAAACTATTGGTCATTATGAAGTAAAATGCCGCGCTAACCAAACAAATAATAACGTAAAATAATAAGAAATTAAGTTTAAGCTAAAAGATTAATCATTTATTTTTAAGCAACATATATTTTCCTATAATTATATAAGCTCTTAAATATATATAAATTTTGGGATTATATCAAATTTTTACTTATAAATATATACTTGTTATACACTTTGTTACACTGTATTAAATAAAATTTTCACACTTTGAAAAGTAAATAATTTACTTAAATCAGACTATAAAAGTATAAAAACAAGTTGACAAATTTTCTTCAAATGAATGAAAATTTTTAATTTGCATAGTTTTCCTGGCAAAAGAATATCGTATTTGATAACGATAATATTGTATTTCACGCGCTTCCTATATGAATAATTATATACCGCGTAAAATAATATAAAAACAAATGAAAGTATTATTTATAAAATAAAACGAAATATAAGGTGAACATAATTAATTAAAATTAATACATTTAAGTTAAATAAATTTTAGTACGACTAATAATACGTTAAATAAATTTTAATACGACTTTCCTGAATAGACCACTCCTTTATTCTCCAGACTTGACCGACCGACCGAATCGTTATCCTTAACCATCGAGCGAACCAGGGGTATGTGGGCGTTTTGTTACGGTATTGGTACGCCGGCGCAGAATCTACAGCAGCATAAAGAAAACGTAGGATCCGTGCTCCTCATAACGATTCGAACAGTATTCTGTGTAGGATCTTCCCGAGTACGATCTTAATAATGCCACCTAAAACCAGTGGAAAAGCTATGAAAAAGGCTGGAAAAGCGCAAAAGAATATTAGTAAGACTGATAAAAAAAAGAAACGGAAGAGGAAAGAAAGCTATGCCATTTATATCTACAAAGTATTGAAGCAAGTACATCCGGATACTGGAATATCCAGTAAGGCTATGAGCATCATGAACAGCTTCGTTAACGATGTTTTCGAAAGAATAGCCGCTGAGGCATCTAGACTGGCACATTACAACAAGCGATCGACGATTACATCACGGGAGATCCAAACCGCTGTCAGATTATTGTTACCCGGCGAATTAGCTAAGCACGCTGTAAGTGAAGGTACAAAGGCGGTTACCAAATACACTAGTTCCAAGTAATTATAATTTTTGTTTTATTTTTACTTCTCTTTTCCTATATCGGACCTTTTAAGGTACTGCCCTTTTCCTTTACGTTGAAATTTCTCGCACGCTTTCTTTCAAGTTAGTACACTTGATATTTTCATGGCTTAATGTTTGTCTGAATTATTGAAAATTTGTACAAATAATACAATCTTTTCGTGTCTTCGTTCGTAGTTTTTTTATATTAATATTCTTTCACACACGCGCACACACACACACGATATATATATATATATATATATATATATATATATATATATATATATACATACATATTTATTTATTTCTTATTGTATCATCTCGAAGACCAACAAATACTGCTATAGATGTGACTTTATAATATAATATTAAGTACATTGTATGTAAAAGTTTAAAATAATCAGTATGAAAAATGATAGTATTTGCTAAAGCTACAAGAATTCGATACAAAATTACTACATCGTATTTCTTTAGAATAGTACGTTCTGTTATTAAACCGAGATAAAACGTTTGTAATAATTTACAAGTAATCATTACTTAAAATAAGTTTCATACAAATTGAACCGTCTTAAGTTTCTATTATTTCTAATAATATTAAGAGGATCATGATAAAGAACTTCTGTTGAACGAATCTAGATATAATTTGTGAATGGATAGATTATTAATGATCTTAACAAATATTACGTAACATTGATGTGAATACCACAAGTAAAACTGTATTATTATTTTCTTCTTTATTAATGTTGCTTCCATGTAATATGTATTATTATGCATTGACATAATACCGTATGGATAAAGGAAATGCAGAAATAATTTCAATTTATATACAATGTCATAGCGGATTGTTCATTATCTCATATTTGAAATACATATTTACATAAATATTATTATTTTCAAGTTGTATAACACATTATCTGCTCTTCTATCCTCTAATTTAATTAAATTACTACTGTACTGCTATATATTATGCATTAACATTAAAATATATATGAAAAATAATGGATGGTAGACTTTTAAATTATAGCTCGACTCAATAATCATTGGAATCATTAAGTACTCTTACGATAAATGAAAACCACCACAATTTTTTGATGTAATATAATACACATGTATGTACATATAACGGACATATTTATTTGTATAACTATTTGCTTGATATAATAAAATCTGTAGAATTATTTCAATTGCATGGAACTTAAATATATCAATATTTCAAGCTGATTGGCCAAGTAATGTTATATACTACACTAGTATGTGAATGGTCGATTCTTTCAATGCGCGTCATATTGTGAAAATAGCGATCTCTGGTGTTAGAGAGAAACAACAGTTAAGTCCTTTTAACAAAGGAGGAAAAGGGAGAATAACGAAATCAAGTATTATTCTAAAAGAGTCCATAGCAAAAGTTAATCATCTATTAGAGAGGATTATCGTTGAAGGTGAAGATGGTCGATGAAACTTCGTATTCGCCGGTCGTAATAGCAGGCTCAGGTATTGGAAATTCAGCGAATCAACAAACGAATACAAGCACGTCTACAACGAGGAAAAATACGGTACCGAAGGCTAAGAAGCCACGTAGCAACCTACCCATCCACGTACACCGGATGTGGTGACCGCAGCTATAAAGGCTTTCAAGAAACGTAATGGGTCATCTCTTCAAGCTATTAAAAAATGTATGTCCACGACGTACAAACTCGACGTAGAGAAGCATGCACCTTTCATAAAGAAATAATTTAAAGAGTGCAGTAGCATCCGGGGCATTGGTACAGACTAAGGGAAAAGGTGCGGCAGGTTCTTTCAGATTGGCCTCGTTGAAAAGCGGAACGACCAAATCAAAGTCCAAACAGTCGGGAACTAAGAAACAAGTACCAAAGAAATGAGCCAATACGAAGAGAACGACGTCAACGAGTTCGAAAAAGACGAGCACCGTTGCGGTTCCTGCTACGGGAACGATAGCGAGTACCGCACCAGCACCAGCACCAGCAACAGCAGCAGTAGTGGTGGCGACGACGTCAGGTAAAAAATCACCGGTGAAGAAAGCCGCTGTAACAGCGGAGGTCAATGAAGCTAAAAGCGCCGTTCACAAAGTACGAATTTGGTCGAAATTTAAAGTAACCGCCAAAGCAACGCTGAAAAAACAAACAGTAAAAAAGTCGACTACTACAGCTAAATCAAAGAAAGCAACTACGAAGAAGGTAGCGGCTAAGAAAAAGTGAGCCAATAATCTACGATCATCCACATCGGGATAGTTAAACTCGAACGGTCCATTTTAGGACCATCGCGTTCCTAATAAAACGCAAGGAAAAGACGCAAGTTGATACTATGGTGCGATTTGTACTTTGAATATGGCGCCGTTCTCGTTCAAAAGACCGGCAGAATCGAAGGCGTATCCAACTTTGACGTTTCTATTACGAAAGAACGAAATTTAATCTATGCCGAGAGACCTCTTTCGTAATTCTTTTTCCTTCTTTTTTTTTTTTTCCTCTTATTATCCTTTTCTTTACGTGATATAGACACAGTATTTTTTTTTCTTATTTCGCAATCTGTATTACATTTATCCTTTGATTTTTGATTAATTTTTGGTTTTTTTATTTATTTATTTATTTTTTTTTTAAGGGTAACTCGTCATTTAGATTTGTCTTATTGTCGAAATAAAATGAATTAATTCATATCAAATTTGCGGTAAATATTGCTTGTATTTGTTTTAGGTAACGATAAATCCTACTTATATATTATTATATATAATAAAATTAGATTATTATTGTCATTGAGAGCAAGGAGATATTGCACTTAGCGATCTTATTATTTTTTGTCTTTTTCCCTCCCCTTTCTTTTTATTTCATAATCCAACACGTAACTCAAAATCGTGTGAAATCAGAACAAGTTACATTTCTGAATCGCTATTATTTTTGATTATATAATACAGTATTTATTTTGTTCTTTATACTTTTCAAAAAAAGAAAGGGATACAAAAAAATAATGATTATAATAACGTGTCGATTAACTCATGAAAGTGAGATATAAGAATTTATTTAATTTATTCGATATATATTATTGTTACACTTTTGTGTCTATCATTTATACATTATATTTAGAGAGTTTATTAAAGATTTTAATGTAACAATGATCTTTATTGTTTAATACTTTTTCAACAATCTTATAATATCCGATTTATCGGATATATATATATATATACACATAACAATTATATGGCAAACAAATAATTCTGGAATTCCCACATTTATAATCGTTAGTTATATAGAGTACCTGACGCACACGATAACACATTAATTTCAAATAAGATAAAAGTATTGTGTTACGCAAAAAGAAACTTTCATACGTTATATATCTCTAATTTCTTCAAATCAACAATTTTTTCTTATTTAATAACAGCGTACGATAAAATATAAATAAGACTTTTCATTCTCATTTTCAATGAAGTTGTAATGATAAATCGATTTAGTTTAAAAATAAAGATATCATTGATGAAACAATACTAAAATATTTTTAATGTAACGAAGAAAACAAAGATAAAATTGTTCAGTCTTTATAATACTTATAAGAAACAGCATTATAGTTGACTTACGTAATACATAAGATTTAAATAAATAATACTGATTAATAATATTATTTATATAATTTGTAGATTTCAATTGTAATCATTTATATATTAAACAAACCTTATGGACTCTTTGGAATAAAACAATATCATAAAAGTTAATAAAAAGTGGCTGATAATTGAAAAATAAATAATTAAAATTGATATCCTATTTGTCAACATATATATATATATATATATATATATATATATATATATATATATATATATAATATATTGATCGCCATATTGTCGCTAAAACGTTCGAAATTTTAATAAGAACACATGACAATAGCGGAGGTCGTTTGACTGTTACAATCCTCTTATATTATATTACTCGGTCGGTATAATGTATTGATCTTATTATTAAGGGATTGTCACGTTAGATGGCGCATGATTGTTTTAGCGCGAAATTTTGATTTAGTATTAAATACATATATTAAGCACATCGATGAATAAAGAGAATGTTCAAAATATAATATTATTTAATTAGGAACTTTTTATAAACCTTCAATTTATATTATTTCAGAGTTCACAGAATATTTTTAATAGCTAAATTTTCATTACCTTTACGATTAAGAAAATAATTAAGTAATATTTTGATTATCAATGATTCTATTATACTTAAATTAATACAACACTAAAATCAGTTGTACAACAATTACCTTATCTTTTAATAATTTTTATATTGTATATTATAATAATAGTATATCATTCCTCATAGTTACTAGTCTTATTTCTGGAAGATATATAAATAATTATTATCAATCGTTGATGCTTATTAAAGTTAATGCAACTATGTCATTAATTATATAATCATCAATTATTAACTTCTTATATTATTCTTTTTTCTGCAGACTCTATCGAATGTTAAGAATATTACAATGTTAATTAAGTTATTTCTCTTTCTTTCTCCCTCCCTCCCTCCCTCTCTATCTCTCTCTCTCTTTCTCTCCCTTTTTCTCTTTAAAATAATATAAATAATAATACTTTAATAAGTACTTTATATCCTTAAGAAGATATCATAAATCTTAATTATAAATTTACCAAATTTTCTGAGGCACTTTAGAAAATAATTAAGCCTGTTTGTTTTAGATCATTAATAAAAATTCTATCTGTTCTTATTAACCGATTATTTTATATATATATATTCATCGATCGTTAATATTCGTTTGTAAAATCTTTTCGGATAAGAAAATGGGAAGGTGGAAAAAAAATAAAGAAGAAACAGTAGAAAGAAATTTTGTTCTTCTATTCTTTATGATCGTACATACTTCTCTTCTAGTATTTCCTTATCATCCTAATCTTTAGTCATTACCACACCTACTTTATCATTCTCCTCTCAACGTGTCGTCAAAATTATATTTGAAGAAGCAACGAATATCATTCGGGTTTACTTGCCCTTGAACGCAAAACGTAAGTAAACCAACGACTCGGGAGAGATAGACCTATGCAGCGATGTCGATTACAATTTAGTCAACAGTGGCTAGAGATGATACTAATAGAAAATACCATTGCCACACATACCACAATCATCCCTATCATCATATCAATACACACAGTGTACACTATTTTTCCGTGACCTAATATTGATTGGAATACAGATATAAGACAAGACCGTACAACTCAGCAAATACTGTTAAAACTAGGAAATTATTCATTAGTAGAACATTTCTTTGATGGAGTTGAAACAATTGGTCGCTATAGAAGGCATACTTGCAAGTCTAATATCTTTTTTTACCTACTCCTCTCATCGAATAAATGATACTATAATAATCGGATCAATCTTCAAGAGTTCACCATCTTCTTAGGAATTTAAAAAACCTATCAATCTAAATAAGAGTTCTTCCTCATATTCCATTACACACTTCATAACTTTTATGACAACCTCCTTTTTATCTTCCCATTCTTCATAGTCAAACTATCAACATGATGGGTTTATCAAAGCTATTGATGGAAAACTTCTTTATGACAGCCACACTAGTTATTTCAGAAAATCCATGAAGCTTTCTGGCAATAATAATAATCAACACAATCATAATTTACTACTATTTAAAGGACAATCATTTTTAGAAATTTGCCTAGGAATGATACTGGAAACTATATGCCAAAAAATTTCATTTTGCCATTAATAGACTGGGCAACGAATTTATCTAGAGGCATAGTTCAACCAAAAATCTAGCAAATGAAAAAAATGTTTTAAAAGAAATGACAATTTCTCCAACACCTTTAACAGCTCAAACATACTCAAATCGCTCGAATACCAAGGAAAGAAGTTAGATCAAAGTTCTCTTAATCTTGCGTTAGCAAAGATAACTAGTTGTTCCATCTGATAAAATCTCCTGAACAAGACAGTTAAGTCAGCAACAGACTATTTTCAAATTTGGATCAAGATATGAGTTTGTCAGAAGATAGCGAAGAGGAATAAATAAAACTTTGTTATCAAACTCAATTAGAGGCAAAAGGAGTCCATATCTTATTGTTAATTTATCAGCATTACTAATGCTGTTGACAATGGATCTACATCCTTCATTATAGGCAACAATGTCTCTAATATCAATCTCAATGATGAAAAGGCTATAACAATCTAGACTTTTGAGTTTGTCTCGGCCTTACTAAGAAATATTACTAAGAAACCATAATTAATTAACTAAAATGTAATAAGAGTAATAGTAAGTAAATAGTAATAGTAAGAGAGTAATGATTTTTTTTTAGCAATATTTAATTGAAACATCTTTTAAACTAATAATTTTTCCATATAAAATGGTTAATAATATTTTATATAGAATTATAAGCTCGATTGATTTATGTAATAAAATATATATGACTATTTAAAAAAACAAACTTGACTTTCGTATGTCCTTTATACATACTTCTACAAAAAAAAAAACAAATTAATAGCAGCAAATTATGTACCCTTTGAAATCATTTAATTTGAAACATATTTTACTAAAATTATTATTTGCGAAGTAATAAAATGATTCCAGTTACATGCTCTATCCTGTATAGTAATATTATTATATATGAATTACTTACTTTTATATATTATATATGAGTTATATGATATAAAGCGTAACTTTTGATTGCTTATTAAATCCATGCTAAGTAAAAGTCTCTGCTTTCAATAAGAAGATTCTCTCCTTAGTTTCTCATAAATGAAATCATATAAAGGAGCAATAACAATATTGTTTTAGAATATTAAATTTATAAAACCATAATGCTAATGTGATCGCAACGAGATATAATATTTTTATATATAACTTAAAGCTTCCTTACCTCAAGGGATAAAATTGTTACGAATAATTATAATGTTCTGATAATATGCTATATTAGAAGAAGATTTCTGAAAATCTATAATATGAAATAACATAATAATCGTATTGAGCTTTAATGTGAATAATAATATACGACCTTTAATACGAATAAACGTTTAATTTGAATTATTAAAAGATAATACAGTATAGGTTACATTTAATTATGCCGTTCCACACTTTCTGTAACGTTATTCTTTAACACTTAGTAATATATGTATTTTAAAAATATCTATACTTTTTAAGTTTTAAATCCTGCAACAAATAAACATAATTTATAATAAATATATTAAATTGAATTATATTCAGTTAAAAATTAAATTAACCTGATATTCATCTTAGATTTGTACCGGTAGGTCATATCTCTCCAACTTTGTCTAGCGTGTTCTCGGAGTCTACTAAGTGGAGAATCGATTACGTTAACAATAAGAGAAGAGTTAACGACTTTGTAATTTTGAAGCTTCGACAGATTTCTTAAGAAACGTATTATTCAATTTGAATATTATTTATGTCACTATATGAATAATATATAATCGAACGGAAATAATTTGATAGGTTGGTACGCTTTAATTTACTAACTTAACCCTGTTGAGTGGTGAATTGTCCAATTCTTATTAATCTTCAATAAAATGTATAACCATTTTTACAAGATTTTTTCCTGATCATGCAGAGATATCTAGCAATAATTTTACGTGTTTTGTATAAACGATTATAATATTATATTAAAATTTGTGGAATATGTCTTATATCACATAAATTACATGAACATAGGGATGTAAATATGGAAGACATGGAGTTCCAAAACACTCCATGTTACCGTCAACCGCTAGACTTCTATGACTTATAAATTTGGATGTGAGACTGGATATAAAAATCTTATACGGTATATTTATACCTTTATACATTTATTGTTAAGATCGTCGTTAGTTGTGTGCAAAATAGTAAAAAATTTTTATTCACATGTTCGTTAATATTTTTCACTTTGAATAAACGGACAACTCAAGCTGTCAAGTAAATGTTACAAATTGATATTATTTCAATAATCTAATTAAAATTGTTAATTTTGCATTATCAGAAAAATGTTGGTGTCTCAAGAGAATCATTTAACAAATTATGAAGATATTTGAGCGTGTAGTCTTCTGAAATACAAAACAAGCATGCATCACAACAGAAGGAAAAAGAAGAGAGTAAATTATGGTGTACGAGCTGTGGAAGTGGTTCGTGGGACAAAGGGATATGGTTTTACTATTTCTGGACAACAGCCATGTATATTAAGTTGCATTGTACAAGGAAGTCCTGCTGAAAATGCTGGGCTACGAGCAGGAGATTATTTGGTGGCTGTTAATGGTCACAATGTTAGTAAAGTTCCACATGACGATGTAGTGCAGCTAATAGGACACTCCCAAGGTGTCTTGAGATTACAGATAGCTGAAAATTATTATTCCGATTCATCGGACGAAGAAGGTTTTGCTACTGTTAGGTCCAAACCCAAATATGCTCATAAACCACGTGTAAACAATACAAATGCTATACAGTTGCAATGTAGAGTTGCTAAAGTTGTTAGGGATTTACAAAGCGGTGCCATGTTCGATACAACTGGAAGAGCAGTACAGCAAAGTAAAATACATTGCAGTCACCTTCATCATCGTTGGAACATGAGTAATCCTCTTCCTCCGCCACCTCCACCTACATCGCATAAACGAGATTCTGAAAAAATTGTACATAGAACTGTAGTCGGTTATTTGGGTACTATTGATATCCCAAATCAATTGCATCCATCTTCTATGATGCAGGTATGTATTCGCTTAGATAATATCAAGTAACTTTTATCATTAGTTGTTTAATATTTTTAGGTTCTACGAAAATGTATCAAAAGGTTAAAAGCAGAAAAACGAAATCCGACTACAGTACTTTTAACGATACACGTGGCAAACATAAAACTTACTAATTCAGAAAATCTTGTTATCGCTGAATATCCATCATATAGAATAATATTTTGTAATTCTTTTTCCGAAGAAGATAAACAGTATTTTGGAATATTAACAAAGTCGGTCAAAGATAAGGACGACATAGTATCGAATTCGTGTCATGTGTTCACTATATATTATAAGTTAATAGATCACGCAATACATTCTAGTACTTGTAACGTATTTGGATTTACATGTACGAAAACCTCAGAACTGAACATGTGCCAAGAATTTCCTGATAGCTGCAATAGTTTAATAGGAGCCATACAAACCTTATACATATCCGATACTACAAATGGCGATGCGAATCCTATGTACAACGAAGCACGAAGACGTCAGGATGCTGCTTCGCCTCAACCTAGCAACGTTAGCACGTCGACAGCTCATTCAAGCAATAGTGATTCCGGTATAGGTTTCAAAGATGACTATCGTTCACGTTCGGAAAGAAATGCAGACTTTTCCCATTCCAGACAACGCTCCATTTTGCAGAGAGTATAGTATTTACTTTTTACGTTTTAATCATTTATCAGATGCTTATCTGTCAGAAACGTGATAAAAACTTGAAAGAAAAAAATATATAAATAAATAAATAAATAAATAAATAAATAAATAAATAAATAAATAAATAAATACATTTCTTTTATTTCCAGGGTCTTATAATGCCTCCTAGCAGAGGAACATTTAACGAAAGTGCAGGTTCTAGGCTCACAGTTCGGGCAATATCCGATTCAAGATGGGAGAATATAATAAGATCGGGTACTTCGAGGGTAAACGGGGTATCATCGTCGTATGAATCTGCAACTGGTATAAATAACGAAAAAGTTTCAGTGAATTTTGACAATCCACGTGATGGAACGAGTTCGTCTACAGTAGTGGTCGGAAATCGTTCGATCGTTTCAGAAGGGAAAAATTCATGGAGGAGTGGGGATGCCAACACCTGCCCGGGACCATCTGCTCCTGTGGTCATGCAGGGGTTCGGTAGTTCGTCCGTTGGTTCTCTCTCATCTGCCTGTACCACCGCGATGCTTCACGAAGGAACGGACGAAGTTATCGATGCGTCGGAAAATTTGTCAAACCAATCGCAAATTTTAACGCGAATTACCGCCTGCGACAAATTGAGCCCGAAGGTCTATTGCGGCATGTCGAAATCGTTGGTTCATAGCTTGGAGGATTTGAATCCTACGTCGGAACATTCATCATCGTTTTTACACTCGTACGGTAATAAAAACGACAAACCACGTCCATGGGGAAGTTTGCAAGAAATACGGAGCACTCGTACCTGCACGTCGGACAATTGTTTGGTAAGAAATTATTCTTTTTCTTATTCTTTTTTTCTTTTTCTTTCTTTTTTATTTTTATTTATTTATTTTTTTTTTTTTTTTTTAATTTCTTCCGATCTCTTACGATCCATTTTGTTTTCTTCTGTACTTGCCAATCGAAATCGGATCCGTCTATCGCCGTGTCGATGTATACTTTCTATGTGAGAATTTTCATGGTTTTTTCTTTTTTTTTCCACCATTAACTTAACAAACGCAATATTTTACAAAACGTACATATTTTTGTACTTTAAACGTACATATGTAATTTATTATTTGTACTTCTGTACGATCATAACGGGTAGGAAATGTAATTATTAATTTGTTCGTAATGGCATATATTCGTTATCGTTATGATTAATCATTCATTATAATTCGAAATCATGCTAATTCTACGCGGAAGCGCCGTTAGGTAGAATGGTCTCGTACTTTCTTTTTTTTTTTTTCACGATTTCCGTTGCTCCACGTTTTGCTCTCTATTGAAGCCGCGTCATCACATTTCCTGCTTGCCATATAGTTTCCGTTGCTCGTAGGGCAGATCGGTGAATCTATATGTAGGTATATGAACGAAACGGAATATTTAAAAAAAAAAAAAGGAAAAGAAAAAAAAAATTAAATATGCTTATTTATCCACGATTTTATTTTACAAATAATACGTAGGATTTATCGAAAATAAAAGATCCATTTCTTACTGGACGAACAAATTTAATCGTAAATAAATTAATCTCAATTATGATTCGCTTGAGATTGATAAAAGAAAAGAAAAAAAAGAAAAGAAAAAAGAAAGCAAAAAATGCAACGAAAAATAAAAAACGACACGTGCAAGTGACTACTATAGCTAATGCACGAGTTAACGTGAGTCATAAAAAAAATATACAGGGTGTCCTATTAAACTCAAACATTTTTATTTAATATGCATACGTCTATAAATGGAGTATCGATTTGAATGGGGACACCCTGTATGCAGAGGCACATAAGCACCGTGAGCGTGTGCGCGCGTGTGTACAGTGTGTATTCGTGTTTATGAGTGAAAGAGAGACAGAAAGGGAGACAGAGAGAGAGAGAGGGAGGGGGAGAGAGAGAGAGAGAGATGCGGTTAGAAGACAGCACACACACATGTACGAGTGACACGTTTACAATTACATACGCGTACGGGTGTATACGTATATATACGTACACACGTACAACCGGCGTACGTCCGCACGCAGTGATTAGTGTTGTCTGGGTACGAAGTTGCTGCTTTTACGGAGTCCTCTCTTCTGGTCAGCAGTGTTGCGCTCGCTAGTGCGCGCTGGTGCGCGCGTACGTCCGTTCGTTTAGAGATGGACGGGACGCGCATTGTGGGCTGCTTCGTAAGAACGTATCGTTTGGTTTTCCGTTTCGTATTTCGTTATCGTCAGAATTAAATCTTAAGTTGTTAACGTCGTCGTCGTCGTCGTCGTCGACGTTGTCCTCGTCATTGTCGATCTCGTCGTCGTCTTCATCGACGTCGTCATCGTCATCGTCGACGTCGTCGTCGTCGTCGTCGTCGTCGTCGTCGTCGTCGTCGTCGTCGTTATCGTTGTCGTTGTCGTTGTCGTTGTCATTGTCATCGTCGTTGTTTTCGTTGTCGTATATATTTTTTTTATTTATCGTCGACTCGCTCGACGTCGTACGATCGTATAATAAAATCGTTTCGTACGTATCGCGCGTCGCCACGGCTGGGCGGAGCCCTCTCCTCGTTGATCTACGCTCGGTCGAACGCGTTTACGGTGATTCTCTCTTTCTCCGTTCTTTTTTTTATTCTTTTTTCCTTTAAAAATTTTCTCTTTCTCTCTCTCTCTCTCTCTCTCTCTCTCGTTATAAGTATTATTATTTTTTTCTACCCTTTCTTTCTTTTCTTTTCTTTTTTTTCTTTTTTAATCATTACCTTTCCTTCCCTCAACCTCACACCCTCAATCCAAACTACCAAAGTCCCGCTCCCCTCCCTACCCACCCACCCACACCAAAGCCGTCGGATCTCCCCTTTCACCCTTTGTCCTACCGCTTCCGCTTCCCTCCACCCTCAAGCACCCACCCATTCACCCCACCTTTTTCTTCTTTACTTCGCGAGTGTTTTTTGTGCATTGCGAAACACGTGCGTACAAAACGAATAATTACATGGGATTCCGCGTCATTCCCCGAGGCTGCAGCTTCGTTGGACAGGACATGGATTCTTTAAGGAAATATTCGGTATGATTGTTTAATTGTAATTTCGTAAAATTAAAGAGTGCGCGTTTAATTCGGACGATGCGCCTTCGAACTTATTAACCATTTTTTTTGTGTTTATCAATCGATTTTATTTCTGTCTTTTATTATTATTATTGTTGTTGTTGTTGTTGTTGTTGTTGTTATTGTTATTATTATTATTATTATTATTATTATTATTATTATTATTATTATCTTTTATTTTGTTTTTTAATTTAATTTGACAATTCAAACGATATTTCGAAGGACATTGGTAATATTATTCGCTAATTAATAAATGATTATATTATTTACTAAATATTAAAGAGAGAGAGAGAGAGAGAGAGAGAGAGAGAGAGAGAGAGAGAGAGAGAGAGAGAGAGAGAGAGAGAGAGAGAGAGAGAGAGAGAGAGAGAGAGAGAGAGAGAGAGAGAGAGAGAGAGAGAGTACGTGTGTTTTATCACGATGGGATAACATTTGACATTAGAGTTGTTAAATAATGCGATAGGAAGCGCGTTAAATACGTCTTATTGTTTACTCGTTTAATCATTTTTAAATATTTCTTTTTTTAATGACCTACTTCGTTAATATGAATGGAGAACGCAGTCGAGTGTGTATCCACGTAACGAGTGTGGATCCACATTATACGTTATTTCATTCGCATTTCTTTGACACGGATTTCCCCAAACGGAACCGTAAGTTTCTGTAACAATTGGATTTATTCTTCTGCCGTTATTATAAGAAAAATAATTCTTTTAAAAATTTTTGTTCCATTTGTGACGAAATAAAGAGGTTAACGTTATAAGTTGATTTTATTCGAGTAAGATACTAGATAAGATATATTTTACGTGGTCACGTTTAAATTAAAATAAGATTTAAAATAAGATTTAAAATTTTAATATTTAAAATAAAGTTAAAATAAGATTTTATATATTACACACACACACACACTATATATATATATATATATATATATATATATATATATATATATATATTATTATTATTATTATTATAAGACTATATTTTCTTCTTCTTATTCTTTTTTTTTATTATTATTTGACTATTAATTATTATTATTATTATTATTATTATTATTATTATTATTATTATTATTATTATTATACTTTATATTTTATTATTATTATTAGTATTATTGTATAAAAATCATTCTCTCTCTCTCTCGTATTTTATTTTATTACGCGTTGGTGTATTTATTAGAGACACACGGTCCGTAAGGCGGTAACAACTCTCGAGCGAGTATCATTAAAATACATGGGAAACTAGAAGTACTTGAATTGAATATCGCGTGGGACTGTTGTGTATATTCTCACGTTGTTCACGATGGAACAAGCATCGTGCAACAGGTGCTGCGTGACGAGCAAACTCAGATTCTTATCATCGAATTGGTTTTAGTGTTGCATAGAATCCGCAGTTTTTTCTTTTCTTTTTTTTTTCTTTTTCTTTTTTTTTTCTTCTTTACTTCCTCATCGGCGCAATGAATCTGCTTTTTCTCGCGGATTCTTGTTGGAGTTGATCTTGTTGTCATGATTCACGAAAGAATTCGTGGGATTGAATGAATTTTTTTTTCCTTTTCTTTTTCTTTTTTATATACTAAATCAATTTCTTTTATCTTCTAAAGAGAATAATATTGTTTAATTAATATTTTTTTTTTTATATAGTAGGATTATAAAAAAAAGGTGAAAAGAAAAAAAAAGACTATACACGATCGTAGATTTAACTTCTTTAAAACTCTCGTCTATTTAAACAGGAACTGTTAATTTGACTATTAATACGCAACCCTCCTGTTCTATTCGACATCGTTCACAATGCATAACGGAGCACGCAAGTCCGTTCTCTTGTGTTGCTTTTACGGTCATTTGTTACGTATAAAACGAAACACATTTTTTCTTCTCTTTTATTTTTCTATTCTTTTATTTTTCTTTTCTTTCCTTTTTTCTTTTCTTTTCTTTTCGTCCTTCGTCGTAATTTAAAATAATTGATTTATTCCTCAATTACAGCATGGAAGTACAGAATCATGTGACAAAGTCAGCGATTGTAATAGCGTACATACGTGGGCAAATGGATTTGAAAAATTATTGGGTGACCCAAAGGGTTTGCAGACGTTTGCAGTAAGAATGAATTCTTTTTTTCTTCTATTCGTAAAACTACATAAATAATAAATAATAAAATTGTTTGATGGAACATATAACGCATATAATTTACGCATATAATTGTTTATTTTTTCTTATTTTTTTTTTTTTTTTAAGGAATTTTTGAAGAAAGAATTTAGTCACGAGAATATTTATTTTTGGGCTGCTTGTGAAAGATATAAGGATACAGAGGACTCAATTAGTCGGCGCAGATTAGCTTCGCAGATTTACGAACGCCATTTATCAAATACAGCGGCAGAACCAGTAAATGTTGACAGCCATGCTTCTGGACAGATCACTCAAGAACTTCTTAATGAAGCCCCTGCGGATCTTTTTTTACAAGTATGTAATAGTGGATTTCTTTTTCTTTCTCTCTCTCTCTCACACACACACACACACACACACACACACACACACACACACACACACACACACACACACACACACACACACACACACACACACACACACACACACACACACACACACACACACACACACACACACAATCGATTCAAGTGAACGCGTGCAAAAGTTCGAGCTATCAACACTTTGTAGGATCTTTATTATTTATTTTGATTTTTTGGATATTTTTTTCATAGGCACAAAAGCAGGTGTTTAATTTAATGAAGTTCGATAGTTACCCTAGATTTCTAAGGTCTACACTTTATCATCATTGTTTAGAAACAGGAAATAGTGCTATCAATATAGAAGATTATGATTTAAATCTTATCAGTTCACCTAGCGTGAAACTTAAGAAGAGCCATTCGGATGCGGAAGACCGTTGCCGGAAATCTATTCTACCTTGGCATAGAAAAAATAGGTAATTAATATTTATCCTTTAAATCACAATAAATAATTTTATTCTATCGACATTTATTTCTATTTTAACATTTACAGATCAAAATCGAAAGATCGTGGTGAAACAGAGTATAATAAAGCCCCCAACCGAAGTGAAACTATATATAAGAGTTTTACTACCATTAAGAGAGAAGCAGAAGGTAATAACAATGAGGATAGCGTATCAATATCTAGTAGCAGATCCTCTTTAGCATCATGGGATTTGGCATTGAGGCAATCGTTCAACAAACATGTAAGTATCATATAATATATATTAAAAAGAAAAGGATATTTATATTTATATTATTTATATATTGGTGTAGCAATATTACGCGATAAAAAATTTAAGAATGGATTACTCGTATGTAGAAAAGAAAAAATAATAGGTCCCATTAACATGGGTCCGGAAATGCTTAATTTCTGAGTTATAAGGCTTCTAAGTATAATTATAATGTATTGCCATCCGGCAAACCATAAGCGAAATGCATTGACGCGAATGCATTCATTTGAATATCATTGTCTCGACAGAACACTAGAATGAATAACGCATATTCAATACATAAAATTCCAATAATATCTAACAAGCCACAAAGTCAGGAATTTTCGGACGTGTCTGGAATTAAATGAGACTCTGAACTTAGACATGTATTCAGACATGAAGTAGATATTTCAAACATTTCATATGTAAGGAAATGTCAATAGAGCGTATCATAATACCAGGAAATAAACATAATTAGAATACATTAATATCATACTTGAAAGTCTTATAACTTAGTAATTAAGTATTTCCGGACTGATGTTGATTGATAATCTATTTTATTTTTTTCTTTATATGAGGAATTCAATTCTGAAGTTTTGCCGCATAGTTTTTGTTGAAATCTTTATATAATATTGACTTTGGGAGAAAGTTACATTTTGAAAGAAACCTCAACAAAAATCTCTTTTTTTATTCCTTATGTATGAAATGATAAGTTAATGCAGTCACTTAATACGTGTTAGTGGTATTTCAATTTGGTTCATTATACAATTTATTATATTTAATACAATAATATCGTATATTGAATTATTTTAATAACCAGGGAAGTAGATATTAAATGTTCATTTATTTCTCATATATGTGAGTTAGTTTGTATAACTTGTAGTCAGTATTGTCCTGTGAAGGACAGTTGAATGAAAAGAAAGAAGTTCGCACCAAATGTACCGGGTTGTGTCGAGTAATATTATCGGACGGGTCCACTACGGTAGTGCCGACTAGCCAAACTGAGAGCATTAAAGATGTGGTTACTCGCCTCCTCGATAAAAGAGGTCTTCGATATACTAGCTATGATGTTCTTATACTAGCTACGGATGAGGTTTGTGTTTCTTTCTATTTACATAATGCCAATTTAAAAAGCATTAAAATGACTAACACAAATCGACAAATACCACATTATATTTGTATGCATTGGAACCAATATTGCTAAACGCTGATTAAAATCGTTAGATGATAGATGAAGGTTATGGGATATATTGGTATTTTGCATGTATTATATTCTTGTTCTCTCTTATTCTCTATTCTTGTTCTCTTCTTATATTCTGTTTCTCTCTCTCTCTCTCTCTCTCTCTCTCTCTCTCTCTCTCTCTCTCTTTCTCTCTTTCTCTTTCTCTCTCTCTCTCTCTCTCTCTCTCTCTCTTTCTCTCTTTCTCTCTCTCTCTCTCTCTCTCTCTCTCTCTCTCTCTCTTTCTTTCTCTGTTTTTATGATATCTTGATTCTATTATTGATTTTTATATTGCACATATATTTTTATAAAATGAGGAAACTACAAATGCTTAAATATTCACGGGCTGTTGTACTGTTAATATAAATAGGACGGAAATATCCTTGGAAAAAAGGCTTGAACGGAATATATAATGAGAATACAACTTTAAATATATCGAGGGTTTAACCATTGCTAATGCTTATAATTTAATGTATATAAGATAACATATATATAAGCAATGTCAAATTTTAAGATGTAACACTTATTGATCATTAATAATTTTATTTATTTTCAGGTAGTGGATACAAAACATCCTTCTTCAGTATTAGCAGGACGAGAGGTAGAAGTTGTACCGTCAAAGGTTTTAAAAGTTGATTTACCTTCACGTAGAGTAATTACCGTGATCGCACATAAGGGAAGAACTCTTAAAGAAGTACTCAGGCCTCTTTTGAATAAATATGGTTTCAATTTGGATTTAATTAGTATTTGGAGTGAGGGTCATCGCGTTTGTATGGACATTTCAGCTATTAATGCGCCCACAAGACTTACATTGACTACAAACAGCGAAGGTGAAATATATACATAGATAAATATTTGAGAAAAAAATATATGTGGTGTCTTTATAAGAATTTTCTGATTATAAATTAGATGCCCAAAGAGATCCAGCTTTGGTCAAGTATTCTGATGAAATATCACGTGGACAGCCAACCTTGGATGAAATAACAAATAAAGTATTCGAAGAATTGTTAGTAGGAAAAAGTGCGAGCAAATATCAATATAATGAAGGCTCATGTAAAGTATGTCTTTTGCAACGAATACAAAAATCTATTTAATTATTAAATCTTTATAAATATATACATATAAATTTTAATATATATATTTCTTTCCCCATATCACAGTCTGACGATCAACGTTCCGAAGGTTCTTCCATACTGCCAAGTAAATTTTTTGTCCGTGATTCTACCATGCATGGGAAAAAGAAGGTACGACTGATTAAATTTTTTTTTTTTATTTTTATAAAAAATATTGACGTTATATTATTAATAAGACATTAAATGTTTATTTCAATACTTTTGAAGATGAAATCGAAGTACACCACCGGAAGTGAGAAAAGTGGTGGCACTACTGAGTCCGTTAGCGAAGAAACTACTAGACCTCATCCTCCTCTTATTGCAAAATGGTGTAATGGCGTGAAATTGCAATTTCCTGGAAAGTCTGACGGAGATGGTAAATTTCGAATCTTCGATTAAATTATTGATCTTATTATATTAAATACATTATATACATTTATACAAATATATTATATACATTATATATATTATATATATTATATATATTATATATATTATATATATTATATATATTATATACGCATATATGTATATATATATACATACATTGTATTTATTTGAAAATATTATTACGTTATAGATTTGTACGAGGGATTGAAAAGAGCACAACGATATAGGCTAGAAGATCAAAGAGGAACAGAAATTAATTTCGAATTACCGGATTTTTTAAAGGTAAACAAAACATATACTATGTTACAAATCATTGCCATAATTGATGAATAGGATTTGAATCATCTAGAGATAGGAAGAAAAGGAAATGTTAATTATAAAATGAGCATATTAATTAACAATTAACTATTTAACGAAACGAAACAAAATAGAATGAAAAAAGTAAATAAATAAAAAAGAAAAGAAAAGAAAAGAAAAAAATTATTCTATGAGAATGTCATGCTTACATGCACTGTAATCTTAAGTTCATTGTCATAATGCATTTCGACTCTTAAAGCTATGAAATTACTAATCAGAACAAGGAAAATGGGAAACCTTTGGATCGCAACAAGTTTCGAAGAGCACGTGTAACGCCTACCAATTTCTACGAGGGAAGCTCGAAATTCTATGATACCGAAGAGGAAAAAGATGTTACGACCGGACAAGAACGTGCAACGTACTTGACAAACGGTAGAATCGTAGAACGATTAACAACAGTGCCTGATACAATAGAATCCGTGAGTAAAGGTCTTGAAGCGTCATTTACTTTGGATGGAACTATAGTTGACGGGGATCAGACAATCGTTGAAAATGGATTTCGTTCGGACCCAAAACAACATCAAGAGTCCCATTCTGCGGATAGTCAGGTATCGCCAAATACAAAATTATCGAAACCACCGCCATTACCGCCAAAACCTAAAAATCTCGTTATGAACGTAGTAAAGACTAGTTATATTATGAATAATACATCGAAGACACATCAAAAATCTGGAAAGGAGAGTCCTATGAACAATCAATCGGAATCCTGTCAAAATAAAAATGTTATCATTTAGCTCGGATTTTATTTCATTGGTTGTCAATCAATTAACAAATTTTTAGATTATTATAAAACGTCAAAGCCCTTGGAATAAATATAATATAGAATTTCTTACATTTTATATCTATGTGTCTTCGTTCATAGATCAAGATTTGATAGGAAAGAAAGAGAATCATACTGGGATGATTCGCTAACGATGTTAGAGATTATTTTGACATATCCATGAAAAATTACTTCGTAACATTTTTATATTTAATAGAAATTTAATTAAATTAAAAAAAAAACAAAAGAAGAGGCCTTATATAAATAGAAAAAAAGAAAAAAATACGTTAAAGTATTGACTTGGGAGGATCTTTTTTTTTGTACTTTTTCCATGATAAGAAGAAAGCGCTAAAAATGTACGAATAGACTCAGGAAAAAAAATCGGACGGTGCTACGCGCGAGCATGGAAATTACGAAATATTTTAACAAAAACATAAGAAAAAGAAAAAAAAAACGACGAATCGTAGCTGTAAACGGAGCATTTCTTGACAGAATTATTCTTAAAATAGTATTTACATGGCGGAGGTTATTAATATTCTCTTTTATTATTATTATTATTTTTTTTTGTAATTTGGTTTTTTAACGCAAACTGAAACGCTCCAACGCTATTGTGACCTTCGAAAAATACTCCCTTTGTAATTTAGCCAAGATAAAAACAAAAAAGTATATGTATATGTATATTATTATATTCTCACAATCACGTAACTACATGCAGCTGTGTTAGTAAAATAGCTTTTTACGTGCCTTAAAATTAACAATACCTTTCATGTAAGATCGAGAATATAGCACAGGACAATGTCGTGATCGTTATATTTATAACTTTATGATATATATTGTTACATTTCTGGTTGTACAGGACACGTTAGGAATATTTTATTATATTTATAATCATCGACGCATGTGTTGTTACAACAACGATAAAGAGAGATTTGTGAAAGGAATCCACAAATTTAACACGAATAAATAAATTATCGAAATTTCGTTTAACAAATTGTATCAATTTAATTCGTTCTCACCTTTGTGACATTTAATTACGTGGACAATACGATGGTTGTTCGAAAAAATTCGCGGAACTTCTTTCAAGCTTTAAGAATGAAGTTTTAAAAAAGTTAAAAAAAAATTTTTTTTGAAAACCGCGAACTTTTCAAATGACCCAAATGTATTAATTAATTTAATGCTATCACGTGTTTAGCAAGAAAATAATATTTTACATATTAACAAACGATCTGTTATATTTATTAATATATTATTTATTTATTTATTTTTCATTCGGATACGAGTTTACGCGTTTAAATCGAGAAAACAAATTTAACTACCTAACGATGATTCGTTCCTTTTATCGATTACGTATTTCCGATTGGTGTCGTATTTCCGACCGACAGAGAGCGCCACCGTTTTTGGCGCGCGCACGTACCGCGATCGACGTATTTATTTCTTATAGATAAACGATTTATATTTGAAACGTATGCGTTATGGAGGGTTTAACAAATTTATCGTCATATTGGAATTAGCTTCCAACGTAATAATATCGAATGATCGATCTCTCTTATTGGTCATGTTAATTCTATTGGTCATCAAACAAGATTCTCACGTCGTGATATCATCTTGTCTAGGTAAGCATTATTTTTGTTCTATATTTCTTTTTTGTAACAGGATACATGTGTATATACGTATATAAATATATATATATATGCATATATATATATGTGTATGTATATATATATTTTTTTTCATTTATTTATTTATTTGTTTTAACGTTAGATAAATTCCGAAAAAAAATTGTTTACCTTCAAAATGAACGTTTCGATGTATATCAATTATTAATTAGATCAAATACTGTAACATAACCCATTGAAACAACCTTGTACGATCAGCTTATATTAACGGCTATGATAATTTTCTTATTTAAGGTTAATGGATTAATCTGATATTAGTAAATATATGTATGAACGTTCGAGGCTCGGAAAGGACAGGTCGATTTCTCTTATTTCGACTTTCTTCAAATTATCTTCTCTCGTTGATCGTGACTCCGCGATATAGTTGATACATATATGTACATATGATGTTACGTCATTATAGGTTAAGCTTTATCGGCTTTGATGGGTTTGATGATTTCCCCTCCCCCACCTTCTTCTTCACCTCTTTACTCCTCTCTTCTTATGATTTATATATATATATATATATATATATATATATATATATATATATATATATATATATACATATAAATTAATAATCGGTATGGAAAATTGTCGTCTAATGATCCATGAGTAATTTCCAACGATCTCTCGAATTTCACTTTTTGAGGGACATGCGAACAGCGATACGATACACAATGTGTCACCATATATACGAGATTCAATTGTGTGTTGTGTGGTGTGTGTGTATATGTGTGTGTGCGCGCGTATACGGCTGTATCTATATATGTTACGTGTTTATGTATATAGGGTGATTATAAATTAAGGACCAGTTTAATATCTCATTTATTAGAAATAGAAAATTAGAATATTTTCACTTATGATTTTTTTAAATTTCATAGTTTATTTAATTTTTTTCCTGAAACAATTGATTGAAATATTTAATTAATTAATCAATTAGAGAACAAAATCTTTTACGGCATTTCGTAAGAAAAATTAAAAGATCATTAAACCTCCTGGTTCAACCGGAAGTCACTTCAATCAACTGGGTGTTTTATTCCGTACTATTAAAATATTTCACACATGAGATCATGAAACTTTTCTTTATATATATGTATATATATGTATGTATATTTTATTATATCATACATACATACATAGATATGTTTCTTTTTTTTCTATTACTTTCAACAAAGGAGATATTCAACTGGCATCTTAATTTATAATCACCCAGTATATATGTATATACATGAAATTTGATCTATATAATTCGACGGGTCAACTAGCATCATCGTCATCGTCATCGTCATCTTCATCATCATCATCATCATCAACTTCATCACAAGCGTATGAGATGATACAATAACTTTCCTATGACAACCGAGAAGCCAAATATTTTTTGCTATTGAGGGTGTTTTTTTACTTTCTTTTTTTTTTTCTTTTAATTATTTCTCGAAGATTAAATTTCATTGGTACGCTTGCTGCATGTCATGGAGTCATGGGGTCGTCAGCGTTGCTCAATTTAAAAGACCAATCGTGAATATCACTTGTCGTTTACTTTATCGACTGAAATACAAAAATACCGGCGGAAATACCAAAATTTTGTTATAAACAGTACGAGTTACTTACGTAGGACAAATTACGTGTTATTTCCTTCCTAAGTAATTTCGTATTAATAGATTATTAAATGATGTCGAATTCGAAGCTGAATTTTTCAAATCTAAACGATTATTACAATTCTATACCGTATCTCGTACTTTTTCTACGTTTTAATTTTTCATATTTATATTAATATTTCATCTCGCAAGTTCCGATACTACCGTACCATTTTTGTTCTCTATAACTTTTTCTTATCTTCGTTAAAAAAAGAAAAAAAAAAGAAAAAAGAGAACACCCAATACTACCGTATCACTTTTTTCAACAATTTTATTAACTCTCGGAAAAAAATTTTCATTTTCAGCAAGCTTTTGGTCGTTATAAACATTTAACGACTACTACGACTTAGCGACGAAAAGATCGAACTACACGTTAGTACACACGTAATGCACATGAACGCACAACATACATATACACACGCACGCAAGACGCATTATACACCCATATACAGTACGCACGCACAGCTGGAAATTCAAATCTCCTTAAGGATAGGCAACCCAATCGGCGAGCAGGTCGTGAAGGGTAAGGGAGGAAGCTGTAAAGTTTCTCTTCGGTTATACGAGATGACATATACGTACAAATACACACACACACAAATACATACTATATATAATATAATATATATTGCGCGCGCGTGTGTGTATGTGTGATATGTATATGCTCTGTATATATATATATATATATATATATATATATATATATATATATATATAAACATATTTTATATATATATATATACGAGTGTATATATATAATACGTATTATATGTATATATATATATATATATACATATATATACACATATATACACATATATACACATATATACACATATATACAATACAAGAGATCATACGCGTCACTATTCTCGAGTCGCTCGAGTAACCGAGTAACGGACCGTTCGCAATATGTGGGCGAACTCTCATATATATACAGCATATCTATCTGTATATATATGTGTATATATATATATATATATAGTATCCACACACGAAAGTAGTGACTGTTACGAAGGGTCTGGACCCCCCATAATACACCAGACGGCGACATTCGGTCCTCGTCTCCTTCTCTCTCTTTTTCGGCTTCTCTTTCTCTCACACGATGTATAAGCTCTCACTCACGCACTTATCCGTCTTCCTACGCCCCCCTCCCCACTCATCCTCCTCTTCCTTCCTTCCCACCTCCATCTCCCTCGATGTGTCCTCTCTCGCTTCTTCCCTTTTTCTTTTTTATTTTTCCTCTTTTTTTTCTTTCCTCTCTTCTTCTCTCTCTTTCTCTCTCTCTCCTCTGTCTCGAGGTCGTCGTCGTCGTCGTCGTCGTCGTCGTCGTTGGTGCTTTGTTTATCGCAAATATGCGCTCACACTGTGGTATTAGAGACCTTCCTTCTTTCATAAGAAGAGAACAGAACGAGAACGGACGTTCGTCGGTCAGTTTATGTCGAAGTGCGATCGAGTGAGGATCGTCGCGTGCGATCCACGATAATAATCACGATCACGAATTCCTTATCATCATTGAATCCATTAATCGTAATTGTCATTGTCATCGTCATTTGTCGTGAATGAGAGAGAGAGAGAGAGAGAGAGAGAGAGAGAGAGAGAGAGAGGAGAAAGAGGGAGAGATCGGTAACGTTCGTTAAATCTCATCCGCCATTTTTTTTCCCTTCTGATCGATCGATCGAACGATTTTTTCCTTCTTTTTCTCTTTTTATCTCTTGTTACTCGTGGATCACATTCTCAAACGATCATATTGCTTCCTCCTTCTCTTCCTCCTCTTTCTCCTCCTCCTTCTCTTCTTCTTCTTCTTCTTTTTCGTTGTTCTTGTCGTATGTCATGCTTGTTGAAAGAAGTCGAAACTGTGTAATTATTGTATTTCATTATGGATGTATTATCGATTCCATTAAATTATTACTTACGTATATTTAATTAATTTAATTAAATAAATTGTACGTTATTAATCGAATAGATTTATCGACGTGCATCATACACGTTATTAACGTGATATATTAACGAGAATATCGTCGGGACGAAAGATCGTACGATCGTATAACTCGCTAAAGAATTATCGAGATTGGACAGTTATTACTTCGTAAAAAAATACAGTAAGTCGTAGAGAATATTGCTTAGAAACAAGTTTGTAACCGTCCGTCCCTTTTGACATTGAGAGAGGCATATCTCTCGGGCGGCGACGTGTTTGCTATTGCGATTAATCAGCTGATACTTCCCTCTATCTTATATGTTACCACTACTATAGGCCTTTGTCGAATCAGTAGAGAGGTTCGTTCTCTTGTATTTTCAGAGATTCGCATTTTTTTCGGTTATGAAAGAAACTTTCATGGCAACAACAGTTTAATGTTCGATTTTATTAAGTATTTGAAAATTTATTAAAATATAATTATAGTATTTCGATAGAAATATAAATAAAATATTACTCTGTATATTATATATTATTGATTATATATATATAATATATAAATATATAAATCGCGCGCACGCGTGTATGTGTTCATTGATTTGTTCATTAGGTATACGAGAAGTTACATAAAAAAAAAAAATTAATAATATGAATAATATTTGAATAAAAATGCGAATAATATTTGTTGTCGTTTGTTGATCTGTTTTCTCGTTTTCTTTTTCTTTTTTATTTATTTATTTTCTTTCCGCCGATATTTAACCACCCACGTAATTTTCAATATCATTTGTTCGACGTTATTTAATTTAATGTTGGAGAAGATTTTTTTTCCCCTTTTATCTTATACATTTTTGATAATTCATACGATAAAAATGATTCGTCCTTTTCTTTTCTTTTATCAAACAGATAACGAGACATATAGGTGAAGAACAATGTCACAGGTGCATAGAATCGTTCCATTAATGAAAATCACCGAGGTCGACGAAGAGAATTCTCCGCGAAAGGTTCAGGATGCGTCGCTGGAGATAGTTTCGCCAGTATCTAGCATGATTCGTGATTTCGATAAGTCTACGATATCATTAAAAGAATGTATGAAAAGTGATACGAACAATTCAGATCTGCGTTTGGGTAAGTCCTTTCAAAAATCACCTTTTTTTTGGTTAAACATTATTTGTTTTTATTTGTAATTTTTTAATTTTTTTCTCTCTTTTTTTTTAAACAAATCTGTAAAGGTTAAACTTCTCTTTGTTCGATAGAATGTACATCGAACATTATTATTATTATTATTATTATTATTATTATTATTATTATTATATATTTTTTTAATCTATGACCTGTAATTCAATTTTTTATTTTTAATCGGTTCGGCGTTTGAAAGTTATTGATGGCCGATCGAATCAAACAATAATTTTTTAATGATAGTAATAATATAGAATATTGATGTTAGATAAAAGTATAAACAAACGTTCGAATGTAAAATAACGTCGTCGGTAATTTTTTTTTATGTATGTAACGTAAATACGTTGTTAATAAAATAAGTCAAATTTGTTTAACGGATATGATAGGAGTAATAGCAATAACAATGTAACGAGGTAACGTCAGGTCTGGTCTACGAGAGGCGTGTATCTCAGGGAAGAAACGGGATGGTATGGGGTGACAGGGATTTCCCCGTCCTTGAGGAGTCCGGGGATGTCTGCTACGGCTTTGAACTCCTCGAACGTCGTCTTTAAGTACCTCGCGGTTCTCATTCGACCCGAGACGCATCGTTAAAATTCAATCCTAATTCGACCATTCAATACGTTGTTTTCATTTCCTTTTATTATTATTGTTATTATTATTATTATTATTATTATTATTATTATTATTATTATTATTATTATTATTATTATTATTATTATTATTATTATTTTCTTTTCGTTTGCAACGAAAGGGATGAATGATATATAATGTTATCATTATTCGACAACGATATATAATTTTTTATTATAAAATATATCCAAGTATCTGTATTAAAAAATTCGGTATTAAACAAAAAAAAAAAAAAAGAGAAAAGAAAAAATGTTTAATTGCAAGAAAATTAAACGTTGTATTACTTAATTCATTTATCGATTAAAGTATGATTCGGAATGGGTTGAGATGTCGATTTAAACGTTACGTAGTGCTGACGTTAAACTAATTCGCGGAACACGTTGGATTGCTGGGTATAACGAAGAAAGAAGGGCTGTTAGTCTATTGTTTAGAAAAAGATAGGTTAGGAAGAAAAGGCAAGAGAGAGAGAGAGAGAGAGAGAGAGAGAGAGAGAGAGAGAGAGAGAGAGAGAGAGAGAAAGAAAGAAAGAAAGAAAGAGAAGGATAGAGAGAGAGAGAGAGAAAGAGAGAGAGTAATGTAATCGAAAGCAGCTTGCCTTTGAACCCTCTAAGTCGTGTCGATAGCAAAAGTGAAATGCGTCGTACGGTCTCTTGTATTTATTGGCGCCCATCTTGAGACGGAATAAACGATTGTGTGCGTACTAGGAGTAGGACCGTTGAGCACCCCTTCGTAACCAAGAGGCAAGTAGTAGCTCGTGCCGAACTTTTAGACCAGGTGCTCACCTGCCTTTTCGTCGGGTGGCTGACTGGCTGGCCTGGCTGGCTGGCTGGCCTGGCTGGATGGTTGGCTGGTTGGTTGGCTGGCTGGCTGGCTGGCTGGCTGGCTGGTTGACTGACTGGTAGGCTGGTTGGGTTGGTGCCCTCTTTTGCCCTGGCGGGAGCCCAGCCCTGTGTTGTTCTCTTTCTCTCTCTCTCTCTCTCTCCCTCTCTCTCTCTTTCTCTGTCTTCCCCTCTCTTTTCTTCACTCTATTCGTCGTATTGGTGAACGGCACGCTCTACGTATAGTCTTCTTCCTTTCGTACACGCACCGCCGTCTCTCTCGCTCGAAGGGCACTGACCTACCCCCGTAATACGAAGACCGTTAAGAGATCAGCTGTTCGCTCGCAAAAAGTCTCAGATTCGCGCGTTTCTCCCTATCGCGACGGGACACCCATCTGGGTTTGTCTGCTTGGCTCGCGATTTTTAAGGAGTTGGGTGGGGGTAGAGATATTACGATTTGTCATTATATAGTAATTGTAATTTTCATTTTTTATTGTAAATATATATTTGTGTATATATACGAATATTATTATTATTTTTATTATTTTTATTATATATTTCATATATATTTCATCCAATCAACGTCTTTTATTTTAACGTTTGCTCTCACGATTCATGATTTTTAAGGAGTGGGGTGGGGTAAGAGATATTACGATTTTTCATTACGTAATAATTGTATTTTTTAATTTTATATTTTTTAATTTTATAATAACATATATTGCATCCAATTAATGTCTCTCATTTTAATGTGTAGCTTTTCTATTCGCGATTTTTAAAGAGTAGGTACGATGAGATATTATCTGTCATTACGTAAAACTAGCATTTTTATTTTTATATTGTTAATATATATTTCATCCAATCAACATATCTCATTTTATCGTGTGTTTTAATGAAATCTAATTTATTTGGAATTGCATCTGTTATTTAAGGGGTAACGCAAACTTAAATCGTTTAGGAAAAGACAATTTTTAGGAATTTTTTTTCTTTGTCATGTGATTAATTTTCTTAAAAAAAAATTATCGAATATATGTGATAGTCTGAGGACTATTTTTCACAAGATAAACTTTAAAATAGTCTGTTATCTTCATCGATTGTTATCGATGTCGAACCAAGTAGAGTCATTTTTGATAATACTTCGATAATACGAGTATTATCAAAAATGAAAAAGACCAAGAAACCCTTAAGGTGCGTTAAAAACCTATTCTTTCACTGACCGATATTTTTAATATCTTTAATTTAATGAAAGAATTTGAGTGATCAAATTTACCATACGATTATTATCAATAAAATATATTCGCAATTTAAAAAAAAATTGCGAATATTTTTTATTGATAATAATCGTATGGTAATTGATTAGATAACGATATGAGAAATTAATGTTAAAAAAAAATTGTATCAAATTTCATTCGAATCGTTTCAATTTTCAAAGTATCATTGGCACGTTGAAATTGAAAAACACAATTTTTAATAAAACAGGGTTTAATAAGTTTTTATTTATTGATTTATTTATTTTTGTTTAAGTTTCATATCAGTATCGATTTTAAAACGGTTGGTAAATCGACACAATGGATTATTTCGAATTTTTTAACGAAAAATTTTCAAATAACATTCGCGAACGATATAACACATTGCTGACGAATAAAAATATTTTTGAAAAATCGATCTTTCTTTTTTTTTGAGGGGCATTTTCAATTTTCGATTTATTTTACTTACGTAATCCCCGTTAATACGATTTCCATCGACGAAATTTTTTCTATTATCGTAGTATCGACGTAGTATTCTGCCACATGTTCTCCTCGTTCTCGTTCGTTGCCCCGGAAATACGTTGCACTTTGCTAAAGGGTAAAACCTAGAGGTTGACTTACATACTGCCGTACTATTATATCACTCGTAGAACGTCTCTTGTCTGGAGAGCAACAAAAAAAGGAAACGCATTCTCGCTATAAATATTTACGTATGACTAATTTTATCGTATTAAATTATTATTTATTAATTTTTTTTTTTTCAAAAATTCAATATTAATTACCAATGGCTTCTACGTTCACGAAAGTATGCGAGTAAGCGCGTACGTAATAACTTGAAATACATTCGTTCATTTCCCTCGACACGAGAAAGAAGGTAGGGAAAAGAAGGGTCTCGCCTCAGTGAACTATAGTAATTGATGTTAACACTACTACTGGTACGGGTAACGACCAACGGAAAACGTACACTCGGAATGGAAAAAAAAAAAAAGAAAAAGAAATAAATAAAAACAGAAACCGTGGCCGTAAGGTGGAAATGCACCTGTTTCGCACGCGATAATGATACTTTAGACGGCTAAATATCTATTAAATTCGATTATCGATTAGTTTGATACGTTCTAACCTTCGTTCTCGTTTATAATCTCTTATTGTATTCGATAAGGATTTGATTAACTCTCTTTGACGAAGACGATTATTTTATAGAAATTCAAGTTTTTTCTGAATATAAAAAAGACAAAAGAAAAAATGGAAGAACTGAATGAAAAACTTTAAATCAAATATTATCGAACTGTATGAGTACGAGTAACTTCAACTTTTCATGGTGGGTTAAAATATATCCCACCATGCCATAAAAACTTAAGCGAAAGGTGGGACCCAGTTTTAAATCCCACCTAACCTCAAAGGGTTAACGGAAAATGATATTTAATTTTTTACGGAATCTCGATCATTGATCGATGAATAGTCATCATCCCGATTCACGATACTACCGATCATCATTATCATAGTATCGTGTTCTTGCTTATCGTTCTATACAATGATAAGAGAGATACGACGGAATCCAGCTTTGACGGTACCCCCACCTTCTTCATTTCCCCTTCTCCTTTCCTTCTCCCCTTTTTTCTTTTTCTTGCCTTTAACTTTCCCATCGTTCACGTACGAGTTGTTCCCATACGGGAACGACAGTTGCGACGAATCGATCTGAAAAATTTCATCGATTTAAAGAAAAAAAAAAAGAATAAAAGAAAAGAATAGAAAAGAAAAAGAAAAGAAAAAAGAAAAAAAAAGATACGAAACTGTCCGAAAATCGAGTTTCGTTGAATCGAAATTTCGCGTGATAAGGAATTTCATTTGAGAAGAAATTGAATTGCAAATATATATTATGTATTGATATAAATATATATTATATATATATATATATATATATATATATATATATATTATACATATTCAGAAAAATATATATTATATAATATAAATTATATTATATACCGCATATATATATATATATATATATTTATTACGCACACATATACATACATACACACACATACATACGTGTGAATGCGATTGTATAACTTACTAACGTAAACGTGTAGGACAATATAAGCGACGGGGCAGGACACCGTGATAAAGGTAACAAAAAAGAAAAAAAGAAGAACAGAAAGAGAAGAAAAAAAAAAAAGAAAAATAGGAACGGCCGAAACGAGAAGCGCCAACCTTTTTTCGGCCGATGGCTTTCCGATCGGGATTTAAAATTTAAATATCTTCGAGTAAGAGACTGCTCCAAGGAATATAGAGGAAGAAAGAGAAAGAGAGAAACGTAGACGGAAAGAGGGAGAGAGAGAGAGAGAGAGAGAGAGAGAGAGAGAAAGAAGGAGAGAAAGAGGGAAAAAGGACGAGGGAAAACAAGAGTGAGTGAATGAGTGAGAGAGAGAGAGAGAGAGAGGAGGGGGAAAGGAGTAGGAAAGGAGTAGGGGGGAAGTGAAGAGATGTAAAGGGTTTTCAGGACCTTGGGGTCTTCTACGGGACATATTAACATATCCTGTAGGGCCGGTAAGGCAGGTCGCGCAACATTTTGGAATATGAAGGCTTGCACTTAGGCAACCTTTAACGGTCACAGACCGAATTACTAATCGGGCCTTTTTTTCACTCACTCTGTCTCTTTTTCTCTCTCTCTCTCTCTCTCTCTCTCTATACATATATATGTATATCCATCTTTCCTTTTTTTTTCTTTTCTTTCATTCTTTTACTCCTCTTAACATTGCAAATAAATTCTTCCTTAACGAACCTTTCGTCGGTCGGAAGGATGGAATAAAGATAAGAAAAGAAAAAAAAAAAGAAAAAGGAAGAAAAAAATGCAACAATTATTTTTCTTAATATTGTTGGCATTTCTTAAATACCTTTTACGATGTGTGTGTGTGTGTGTGTGAGAGAGAGAGAGAGAGAGAGAGAGAGAGAGAGAGAGAGAGAGAGAGAGAGAGAGAGAGAGAGAGAGAGAGAGTATGTATCTGTTAGACCAAATCACGACGATCATTCTAAGATGATTTTGAAAAATTATGATCGATCGTTATTTATCTAAGTAGACCTCGAACATTGAACTATCTTAATTCATATAATCGAAATAGTTATAATCGTCAATGTAAGATTTCTAGTCGTCATAAAATCAAATGAAAGTTTCGCCGTTGATCGATTGTTTCACGTTCGTGAATTATCATATTTTAACAATCCTGATTGTCTAAATATATCTCGAATATTGAACGATTATTGATTCATTTAAGATAATCTATATTATCCAAATATTTCCAGTCGTCGATGTCCGTTAAAATGAAATTAAAAATTCGCCATTGATCGTTCGTTTCACATTCGTGAATTGTCATACTTTTAAAAAAATGTGATTATCCTAAGTAAATCTCTAACATAGAACGATCTTAAATCATTTAAGATAATAAATATTATTTAAATATATCTCTTAATCGATGTCCGTCAAAATGAAATATAAAATACTCCAGTTGATCGTTGATTTCACGTTCGTTGGGGAGGTTTAATAATGCCTACCCTTAGAAGATATCCGTTGGATGAAAAATTCGTTGAGCGCGTGTCGACTGCCACGATTCACCCCTCTTCTTCTTCTTTTTCTTTTTCTTCTTCTTCTTCTTCGTCTTCTTCGTCTCTTTCTCCTTCTCTTTCTTCTTCTGGGTTGGTATACGTCCCGTTTTCTTTTTCTCACTAATGCCAACGAAACGCGGGGACCCAAAAGGTGAACACGGGGTAAGCCTGACGTAGACAGGGGGGAGAGGGAGAGGGTAAGAGATGTAAGGAAACTAAGGAGACGGGACGAGGAGTAAAGAAGAGGGTGACACTACTGAGAAAGAAGGACGAAGTGAGAGAAAAAGAGAGAGAGAGATTGGTTTTAAGAAAACGAAGAAGAGAGAAAGAGGGATCTGACGAAAAAAGAATAAAAAGGGAGAGTTCCAGTCACCGAACTATTAATGGTTGGTACGTAGGTACTAGCAACCTCCCCCCTCACCCCTCTCACCCTTCACCCCTCATCCCGTTTCATCCCATTTCATCCCATCCCGTACCATCCCATCCCACCCAGTGCCTGTTTTCTCGTACTTACACACGACACTGGTCTTCTCGTCTGGTCTCTCATCTTGTTTCTTTTACCACATCTCTCTCTCTTTTTCTCTCTCGTAAGTTCTTGCTTTTACAAATAGCCAAGGATCATTTCAAGTAACCGAGGAGCAAGCGTACTTATGTACATAATATAATACTTTATTACAAATTCACCGTGGTAGTTACACCCGAAATATATTCACACGAATTCAACTTTTCGTTGGACGAACTTTTTTTTTTCTTCTCTCTCTCTCTTTCTTTTTCTGAGAATAGCCGTTACGAGTCTTTTTCGTCTTCGTTATCACGCATTCTTTATTTCTCTCTCTCTCTCTCTCTCTCTCTCTATCTCTCTATCTCTCTATCCATCTATCTATCTATCTATCTATCTTTATTTATATATCTATCTTCAGATTTTTATATTATATATAAGTATAAATAGCATACGATATAAGATTCTTTAATATTTTTTGTACGTTCCTATTATGCACTTTTTAATAAATATATATATATATATATATATATATATATATATATATATATATTAATTTGTAATATATACATATACATATATACATATACATATATATATATATTAATTTGTAATATATATATATACATATATATATATATATGTGTATATATATATATATATGTATATGTATATATATGTATATGTATATATTACAAAACGTTGTTCTTGATTCACGTCTCATGCAAACGTTTCTCGCCCCCGTTGTTCTTCCCCCCTGCCCTCCTCCTTCTTTTTCTTACCCTTAACTCCCCGTCGCATTTCTTCTTCCATTATTTCATTTTTGCCTTCCACGCGCCTTCGTCTTTGTAATAATTAAACGAGCGTGCGATATACATATGTATATGCATGCGTGTGCCTGTGTGTGTGTGTACATGTATGTACGTATATACGTATGTTAAAGTACGTACCTATATATAATGTATAGGTATATAACAAAAGTCAGAATTCTTTAGACAGTGCTGCACAAGGTGTAAACCATTGTACGGATTTATCGCAGATGTAAATTAACGGGTGCGCTTTTTACCGTACGAAAAAATGGTCATGTGAAAATTTACTCGCCGTTAACGTCAATCTTTTAGTTTTATTTTTCATTTCGTACGTATCTCTCAAGGGGATTGAACCCTATTGAAAAAGAAAGAAAAAATAGAAAAAAGAAGAAAAAAAACATTAACCTCGAATACGAAAGATATCTTTTAAATCTTGCGATAACGAATGAGTTGATCGTGAAGTGAACTTTTTTATCTAACGCATTCTTAATATTTCAATTATTATTATTATTTATATATATATATATATTAGTACGAGTTTATATATTCGAAGGGAATCGTTATATTCTTTTAGTTTCGACTTTAGTTACATCCTATTCTCGACTTATCGCAATTCGTACAAAATAATATAGTAATCGTTGCTTATGGTGCACATTATCTACCGTGTGTGTAACAATTTAACCGATGTCGTGCGTCCACATGCAACACCATATGGCGTATATCTTTCTTTCTATTTCCCTAACCATCGATATGCGATCACTCAAGTTAATTATCTTAGTTTCCTCCGTTCTAATTAATACCATATCCTAATCATAGGTCATACGTACTTACTTGCTTGTTTACGTGTAAATTATTCTACATTAACGAGGTACTCAAATACGTAGAGAGAGAGAAAGAGAGAGAGAGAGAGAGAGAGAGAGAGAGAGAGAGAGAGAGAGAGAGAGAGAGAGCAAGAGAGTAAAGAAAAATTAAAAACAAAAAAACAAGAACGAACAGAAACGCATACACCATATATAAAATCCATATCGAGTATTGTACATCGATTCCGTTCGTTAATTTTCTTAGCAGTTTTATGCAGCGTTAATTTAATCGAATATATCTCGAGGATCCTTGTAGGTATCGACGTAAAATAAAGTATCCATGTATGTATATCTACCTGGCGTGACGTTGTCTGGCTATGGTCAGATAGGGACAAGGGACAATGCTTAGCTCATTATCGCACATCGATAGGAAAAAAGGGGTGTAACAATGACTCGTTATCCGAGTTCGTCGTAGCTCCATAGTTAATGTTCCGCGTTAATGCGCCGTCGTGAATCATCCCATCATCCCCGAAGGGTTCGCGAATAACATACAACGGCTGTGCGTTTTCACCCTACTGAAGAAATAAAAGAGAGAGAGAGAGAGAGAGGGAGAGGGAGAGAGATAAATAGAGATAGATAGATAGAGAGAGAGAGAAAGAGAGAGAGAGAGAGAGAAGGACTTTCCTGCACGAGCGACGGCACGCGACCGTTGGACGTGGGAGTCTGTGTATGGTGATATGCCACTTGAAGGGATTCTTCATGTGGTCTATACTATGGTCCCGTTTGATCGATATTTTCGTCCGTTAAGGGGGTTACATTACACATAGAAACGGTCCAAAGGAAGAGCTCTTTTTTATGATGTTTTTTTCTTTTTTCTCTCTTTTTCTATTTTCTTTCTTTCTTATTTTTTTTTTTTACTTTTTGTGCGTCAGTTATTTATTTTATTAATGAAAAATCGTTAAACAAGCACGACGGTGTGTACTGTTTGGGGAATATTTTTTTACAAAAATGAAATTAAAACAATTATTTATTTATTTATTTATTTATTTATATATTTATTTAAGATATTTTTGCAAAATCGATCCTATCATCCCCCTTTTTCTCTTATTCCCTAAATGACCTCTCAATTCTTTATAAAGGTACGAATTTGACGCCACATTAGACAATTTTTTTCGAAATCCAATCATCCAGATGCATTTGAAAGTATTGATAGCATTGTTATTCAAAAGTAATTTGCAATTTGCGAACATACATACATACACACACACACACACACACACACAAAGATCGAAAGTCAATGAAAGTAAATAAATACGTGAAGAAATACCTGTGAAGAAATTAGAATGTTAATATTCTTGATCGCGGTCGACGGTCACGGTGGGGTAGGTTGCACCTGTGCGGTTCCGTTTCGAATGTATAACACATGGCGCATACGGTTTCCTTCCTTGATCCCGCGGTCCCTTACCTTACTTGATCGTTCGTAAATCCCCACCCCCAGCCCCCAAACCCCTCAAACCTTCCATACCCTCTATCCCCCCCGTCCCCATCTTCCTTGCGTAGGTTCCTCGATCATTACCTGGCGTTACCTGATACCGGACCCTGTGCGTCGCGAACCCAAACGACGAACTTTTTCGTTTCGCTGCGGAATCGTTCGGAACGGACGTTGAACGTTCAATTACTACTTAACCCGATTTATATGCTACGTAACGAATAATTTGCGGGAAATTAAATACGTTGCGATGTATAAAAATTTGTTTAACAATGCGATTGTCCAATTTTAATCCATCGTGGAAATTGTTTTTCGATTTTGATATTTAATCACTGCGTTCTATTTTGTATAATCTTCGAACGGTGGGTTAGCAACGGCACGTTGCGCGCGTGCAGAACGCATCGACCATAGACAAGAGCACATATACAGTTAAAAAGAATATCTCACGGATGGCGTGTCATACGGGTATGTAGTCGCCGTTCGTAACGGTGGCACGCGCCCGTTAGACCGGTCCGTCAATCGATATCGTGCACCCACGTGTGCACTCTCTCTTTCTCTTTCCCTCTCTTTCTCACTTCTTCTTCTTTTTTTTTCTTTTTTCTCTCTCTTTTTTATTTTCTTTTTCCTTGACTTACGACAAAAAACGACACAGTCGCATATGCCTTTTTCCCTCCCCCGATTATAATATTAACTAGGAGGCGTTTAACGTCCTCGTTCATGACGTATCTATCCTTTACCACGGTTAACAATTTTTCTCGTCGTTTTCCTCTTAATTTCCACTTAAAATTTTCAACGAAGAATATGCGCGTCGGTTTCTACGAAAGAAACAAAACAAAAGAAAAATAAAAGAAATAACTGTCTAGGGTTCTTTGTTGCTAACCTCTTGTAAAATCGCGATCCTTGGATGATAAACGTACGCGCGACAGGACACACACGTTCTCACACACGTTTTTACGGTTTCTCAAATACAAGCATTGAACTTACACATAAAGAGATAGAGTGATAAAGCCGATGTACCAACGTTACTTACTTGTCGATAAAGCGCCCGCGCGCGCGCGAGAGAGAGAGAGAGAGAGAGAGACAGAGAGAGTGGGGGGACAGACATATGAGCACACATGGGGCGGCAGCTACCACCTGGCACAGTGCAGTTCAATACGCGCCACCCCTGTACCTAACTACGTACCCCCAAAAACGTGCTACGATTCCAACCCTCGACTTGGCTCGTGCCACCGTACATTGTCGTAGGACTCCGTTAATATTTTTTCTTACGAACCTCGAGGGTGAATAAATTCTTCGGTTGGCCGATATATTCCAGGACGATTATTTCGCCCTTTTTTCTTCAAGAGAGAACGTTAACGGAGGGCTGAAGGATCTTCTCTTCATAGGGAAATGTTCGTTTTCAACCTTTTGTCCTCTTCCTTTCTTTTCACCCCGTTATTATCATCAATTTTTTTTTCTTCTTCTTCTTTTTTTCCTTTTCTTTTATTTTTCAAGAAAATTCTTGCGCATCTTTTTCTTTTTTCGGATTATCCAACAAGAATTCGGGAGCACGTTAAATAATTTTTTTTCTTTACGTTTTTGTTACTTTATTATTAATTTTTTTTTTTAAATCGTTAACAGAGATCAACACGAGATAAGGAATCATTTTGTTCGTTAATAAAAGATTAGGATTTAAAGGTTTGTACGCCAGTGACGTCGAGAGTCAACGAACAGGGTACCTTCGAGCAGCTCGTTATTATATCGATTATTCCACGCGTCGCTATATACATATATATATACACATACGTGTGTGTGTCTACGTATGTGTGTTTATGTATGAATGTAGGTATATTGGACACCACCCTGTGATTTCGAACACGCCTAAGAGTTCTTTGTAATCAGTTGTGCGTTCACGTACGTACCGTACGTTCACTTGCGTTTCCTAGTCACATTGTCTGTCGATAACAATGGTAGGCACATGTTAGCTCTACGAATACACGTATGATTTTGTCTCTCTCTCTATCTGTTTGTCTGTGTGTGTGTATGTGTATGTGCGTGCGTAAGTGCACGCACGTGCGCGATATAGTCCAGCAAGTATTATCATCCCTTAATTTTCTGTCTCTCTCTCTCTCTCTCTCTCTCTCTCTCTCTCTCTCTCTCTTTTATATATAAAAGAAAAAACAAATTTTGTCATTGTCTCGCCGAACGAACGAATGTAATTTTTAATATGTAGGTTAATTAGAATTATTTATTGGATTGAATAGGTTAACTTTGAGGTTTGAGTTCCAACGGATGCTGGAAGACAGTTACTCTAAAATTAGACAACCGTATTTGATTCTCACATCCTAACGATCCCTCTGAGGATGGTATATTACGATTTATATTTAGTCGTTCCTTGGTATCGTCATATTAGAGAGAGGGGTCTCTATCCCTCTCCCTCTTTCCCTATCTCTCTTTCTCTCTTTCTGTCTGCAGTTTCTATATTGAGCTAGGACAACGAGACGCAGAAGACGCGTTTCGTTCTTTACGTTATTCCATATGCTCGACAGATTTAGTTCAAGAACGAGATACATACATACATGTACATACATATATATATATGTATATATCTGTTTATAGATATTCGGTTGGTCGATTATATTCTGGGCCGTACGGACACGTTTTAACAGGAAACATACTTAACGAACATTTTTTAGGAAAGAAATCATGTTTTTCTTTTTTTTTTCTAACTTTTGAAACGGAAAGTAAAAAAAAAGAAAAAAACAAGTTCATTCATTAAATAGCTTTACCAAACTATTCCCTATTTCCCGGACTATGTCCAACCTAAGGTCTATATACATACGTGTATCGCGAAAGAACAAAATTTACGAAAATTAATATCCATTTCATTATTTTCGTTCCCCTTTTTAGGTTTTACATTTGAGAATAAATGTATCTTATCTTAATCGCGTATATATTTACTCGTTCAAATTAACTATTTATTATTAATAACGTGTTGGGTTAAAATTGCTTGCAGAATTTGTCATTTGCTGTTCGCCGTAGAAAATTCTTTGAGAAAATTGTTTGATCGTACATCGCGAATATCGAAGGAAGTTTCTTGTACGCGTTTTTTCTTTTCTTTTTTCTTGAACGATTGATTGACCGTTAAAATATAAGCAGAAATAAATTGTGTTAAATCTTGTAAAGAAATGTCCAGTTGTAACTTTGTAGTATCCGTAAAATCTGTACTCTTTGAATACGTATAAACCGCAATACCGGTTTAAGGTTTCCTTTTGCAAGGTAGACGTCTGTCTCTTCGTCTGTAGTTGTGCGTATGTGTCTGAGTGTGTGAGTAAGCGCATTTACATGTGTGTTTGTGTGTGTGTGTGTTTGTTACGAGGGAGTAACAAAAAGAAAAGGAGGGAAGAAGGCTTTTACACACGTAAACGTGATATCGTCTGTGCCAGGATGAGGAGAAACGTTGAAGAAACGATGAAACGTTTCCATCCGCCATAACCCGCGTATCGTAGACTCTTCAGGAAGGAATCACAGCTGAAAGCGCTTCCTTTTTATTTTATTTACGAGTTCTTCCCCCCTTTTGTGAAACGTCACGATTCACTTATTCCAAAAGTTTTCACAGTTACGATATTATTATTATTATTATTATTATTATTGTAATACGTCGATGAGTACCATTCCTTTTCTTTTCTCTTTATTTCCGTTTTTATTTAATTTAATTTCTTCTTCTTTTTATTTATTTATTTTTGTTTTGCCTGCATTTTTCGTCTACCTTGATGTAAGTATTTACGATATGGTTAGGCGAATATAACAAGCTCGTTTGATTATAACAGCAATCGTTTATTTATGTCCTGCCAAAGGCCATGTCTGATCATCTATATGATTATCTATACGATTACGAGGGCATATGTCCATGAAAGAGAGAGAAAAAGAGAGAGAGAGAGAGAGAGAGAGAGAGAGAGAGAGAGAGAGAGAGAGAGAGAGAGAGAGAAAGATTAAGGAACTAGGTGAACTTGGAGGGCGCGTGTCACGCGCGATGCCTCGACTTCCTCCGGAAGTCTGTCATGGCGAAGGCATACGAGACATCCTCTCGTCTTTCTTCCTCTTATCAGGGTCTCTTCGACTATGTACATATATATGTATATATATATGCATGTATATATATGTATTCGGAATTACCTCACCTTAACCTCTCCTCTTCGTCACCCCTAGTCTCTTTCTCCCCTCGATACTCCTCGATGGTTCCGTATCTGTAACTATACATACCATGCGCCATGTGTTATCCATTTTTACGATACCCATAACGTTTCCTCTCCTCTTCCCCGTTCTATGAATGAGGGAAAATATTATTATTATTATTATTATTGTTATTATTATTATTATTAGTTTATCGCTATTTAAAGAATTTAATATACGATGTAGGATTATTTTTCAAGGCATTGTTTGTCATCTTTCATTCAATGTTTTTTGCCTATTGTTTCTTATTTTTTTTCGTTGACATTTTAATCAAACGCAACAACAACAATTTCAATTTCGTAAGAAATTCGTATGGCGACCAAGTCGTTATTGTACCACTGGCTATAACCATAAACGTTGGATACCATAGTCGATAATTTTAAACAGTGAAACAGCAGTAGTCCGACTCCTGGAACATTCTAACTCAGATCATGTGGTTTTGACTTTATCGGCTTTCAGTCGAAGACAAGACTAACAACTACTCGGTCGGTAAAGGTGAAGGTATAAACCTAAGGATGGTCCAAAAGGGAGGAGGCCTCAAGACACGAGTCCGAATTCGCTTTCGTTTAACAGAAACACATCGGCGGAGTATTTTATGCGGTTGGAACTTCTTCGATGGTCGAGAATGCCCATCTCTTATATCGC
>OU427013.1:543193-558193 GCA_911387935.1 Dolichovespula saxonica
AATGTTATTCGATCGTAGTAAATATTCTATGAAGAATAAACGTAAATCATTTAACACTGTGATTCTAAAAAAACTACATATGAACATTACATATGTAACTTATTGTCACATACATCATGGTTACCAACCACACTGTCCAGATAATTTTAATGTATCAATTTTATTGTAAGGTTAGGTATGACTAAAAAAAAGGAAGAAAGACAAATAAATCAAAGATTGACAATCGATGTATCGACCAAGGGAGAGAAGGAGAGGAAGAGAGAGAGAGAGAGAGAGAGAGAGAGAGAGAGAGAGAGAGAGAGAGAGAGAGAGAGAGAGAGAGGAACCGTTGAGAAAAATAAATTCGGTAAGGTCGATCGTACGGTATCTAACCGATTCGTTAAGGGATCACATTTAAGGGTGTACCCGGGGGTAAAAGACCCTTCCTCCCCCTTCAATAGCCTTCGTTCGTATAATATCGAGACGTATGTCAGTACTACATACGTACGTACGTATGTACGTATGTACGTACTAGCTAGGACACTATACCCACGTACAGAAAGATGAAACGGCGAATGATAGGGGTTGTGGGAAGGTTGGAGGGGAGAGGAAGAGAAAGAGGAGGTGGAAGAGAAGAGAGATGGACGGCGGCAGCCGGTAGATCGCGTGATTCATTCACAGTTGTGTTCATTTATCCCTTTGTATGTATTAAGCTTCGTGCCCGTGTTGTTAAATCGATTTATAGAGAAATATATTTATACCCTTCTCTGTAGGTCTTCTTCTTCTTTTTTTTCTTCCCCTCCTCACCATTCGTCTCTCTCTCTCTCTCTCTCTCTCTCTCTGTCTCTCTATCTCTGAACGAATTTAAATTTTACGGTAATGAAGTAAATTTTAAGAAATATTCTTTTCGAGGGAAGATAATTAATTATTGAATACTTGGGAATGACGATTTTTCTCTGATAATGGCAATTTTTTAAAGTTTTCATTGTTTTGTTAAAAAAAAAAACGAATGAAAATGTTACAGATATCGATATTTTTTCTGTGTTTCTAACAGAATTTTTTGCTTTCGTATCAATTGTTTCTTATCTTTTAAGATTAGTTATTAATTTTTAACGTTAGTAATTAACATGAAATAATTGAAAATGGCGATTCCCGTTTGATAATAGCAACTGTTAATCTTTTAATTTTATATATATTTATAATAAACGTTATTATTAAAGGTATATCTTTAAAATCATTCGTTAAGGCTCGTGAGAGAAAATTTTTTGTTAAAGAACGAATAAAGGTTTTACAGATATCGATATTTTTCACTTGTTTTCAATTAATTATAATCGATCATATAGAAAAAATCTATAACTTCGATTATTTTTTTGAGGCTAGTTCGTCTGTTCTTCTTTCTTCTTTCTTTTAATTTCTTTTTCTTTTTTAAATAGAAAAAGTGTAACACGTTATAAACTCTTAAATCACGAAATACACGAATTTGGAATTTTTTGTCGTTCATTATATGAAGAAAAATAAGGTAAAAACTTCGAACGATGAAAAAATATACGGAGTGTTTATTTGATGGTATATGGATAATATTTAATAATCAAAACCAATAAGAAGCAAATGACGTACACGTTTGGTTTCTAACGTCATTTCGAATGTACTGCACGTATTTGTGATTCCTCTCACCTCTTTTCGAAAACATTAGAAAATATTATCGTAGGGCGTTCTTTATTATTATTATTATTTTTTTTTTGGTAATAACTTTGACAAGATTTTTTTTTTATATCAATAATTTTTAATAACGAAGTTCATTTTTATTTTTTTCAATGATCTAAGTGGTTCATTCGGTAATGGTAAATTTTTGTTCTATAAAGCACTTCGTATTTTTCTTCTTTTTTTTGGGGGGGGGGATGGACGAAGGTAAAAAGGGAGAAGGGACGAATCTCGGCGAAAAAGGAAATATGTCTTTTTCTAATTTCGACGTATTTCATATAAAAGGAAAAAGAAGGAGATATACCATATTTGGTAGCCCTCGGCTCTAATAGTAATTGACTGTAGCAATCTTAATAGCAATTGAGAACATCTGTTAGAATGGAATCTGTGATGGTAAGTATATGGTAAGAAAGAATATAAATATGAAATTTAATAAACGGTCTATACGTAATTACATGTATCCTACCGTCCAATAATAATCGTTTCATTTGTGGATGCACTTTGCCGATAGCCGAAAGTAGTTGTTGTCGTTGCTGTTGTCATCTTCGTCATCGTCGTCGTCGTCGTCGTCGTCGTCGTTTTTTTTCTTTTCTCTTTGATTTGTGAAGAATAGTCGCATCTCGCATTCATTTCATCAAAGAACGGCGAGAAGTAACCGCGAATCCGCGTGATTTTCTCTCTTTATTTATCTTTTTTACCTTTTTTTTTTTTCTAACCCAATTTCGTGCATCTTTCGTCGCCGTCGTCGTCATCGTCGTCATCGTCGTCGTCGTCGTCCTTGTCGTTCATCGTCGTCGTCGTCGTCGTTTGTGCATGCGGTCAACGGAACATAGTAATTCGTCTGATGCGGGCATCGGCACATATGGGAGAGAACATGTGTTCTCGGTAAAGCATGAAGAGATCTGTTGGACGATCGAAATTCCCCCGTTCCCTTCCATCCCTCCACTCCTACCACCCTATCACCCTCCCTCCCGCTCCCTTTTGTGTCGACATCTTGCGATCTCATTTAGTCTTTATTCATCACGCTGATATACGTACATGTATTCTATCTATTTATCTGCGTGTACAGTAGGTATATGTAGGACAAAACATGATCTTTTCAACGGGATAAATCATTCTTTTTTTATCTTTCTTTTTTCTATTTTTTTCTTTTCTCTTTTTAAGATTCGACCAAGCGACTTGTTCTTTTCTTTTTTATTTGGGCCTGAAAATTTTCAACGCAAATTTTTTCCTTTCTTTCTTATCTTTCTTTTTTTTTTTTTATTAAGATTCGATCGAACGACGTTCTTTTTTTCTTCTTTTTTCTCGTTTCTTTTTTTATTTGGGTCTGCAATTTTTCAACACACGCATATATTAAATTTTCACATTAGTAATAGTGTTTGTTTATTTTTCATAATAAACTTATCTTGACAACCTTGAATCAGTGTATTCCTAAACAAATTTCTCTATGTACATTAGATATATCGTCAGGAAACTCGCTTACGTTATCGAACCAACATTAATAATAAAAATTAATTCACATCAAAAGGGTTGAGTTTAGAATACATGATAATTATAATAAACAATTTTTTATTTGTCTCGGTAAGTACTATAAGCCTTTTAAATATCGGACCTTTTTTATCTCCCTTTATATATATATTTCGAAACAAATTCCACTACGTACACAACTTATGTCGCCAGGAGACTCGCTTACGTTATCGAACGCACATAAATAATAAAAATTAATTGACGTCGAAAGGATTGATTTTAGGACCCATGTTAATTAGACATTTTTTTTTTTATTATCTCGGTGAGTGTTATAAGTCTTCAAAATATCGGATTATTTTTTTTGACCACTCTGTATACATATATAGCATACTCTGTATATAAGTATATACAAATGACATAAAGTCATAAAAAGTGGCTTCTATATTTTTCTTCGTGATTACGATCAAGTAGAATTAAAAAAAAAATTTATTTTTGACTTTACAGTTCATTTAGAAAAATGATCATTCTAACATCCAGAAAAAAAGAAAAAGAAAAAGGAAGAAAAAATCAAGTCGTTCGATCGAATATTAGAAAAAAAAATTATTCTCTTATAAAAAGCCGTGTTTTTAGTTTTATATTTCATTGAACGTGCTTATTCAACTCGAATACAATTTATAAAATATGTATTTCCACATAATAATTTCAAATTCTTTATTTAATTATATTATTATTATTATTATTATTATTATTATTATTATTATTATTATTATTATTATTATTATTATTACTATTATTATTATAATTATTATTTCTTTTATTTTTTATTTCAGATTTATCCAAGGTAGTCTCGCCGAATGTAGGAAAAGAACAAAGGTAAGTGATACTTATTAGCAATTTGTTCTACCCGCTTGCTAATATTCATACATGTTCATACACACACATATATGTATATGATACGTATATTTATATGTATATGTATATATGTGTATATGTATATATATGTATATAAATATAAATATATATATATATATATATATATATATATATATATATGTATGTATATATTTTTACAATTACATTGTCGACTGTATCATAATAGCGAAAAGCTTGAAATCTATACTATACTCTACCTATTCACAAAATTATTTTAATCCCGTCGAAAGCCCGCATTCCTAGCGATTCTTTTCAGATTAATATCTCTCTATAGGGGTCCATTAATGTTCCCCTTTTTACTCCTCCTGTCTCTCTCTCTCTCCTTTTCCTCTGAAAGGATTCATTACTTGTATTTATCGTTTCAGCTTTCAGTATTTCGAAAATCTCTTTCGATGTAATCTATGATTTTTCTAACATCAAACAGTAACGATATTTTTACGAAATAAATGAAATCATTATATATATATGTGTATATATATATATATATATATATATATATATATATATATATATATATATATATATGATTATAGTGTACTCATGTTGATCTATTAATTCTAGATTAACTTGAGTCGCTCGTCGTCAAATAATCATTTTACAAAAACTTACCTCTTATCTGAGTTTACAGTTACTTAATATAACAAAAAAAAAAAAAAAAAAAGAAAAATACTAGAACTTGCAAAGTTTACATAAAGTCAAACGATCTTCATTATTATCTTTTTCAACGATTAAAGTAGAATTAATGCTTTCGAGATAATATGAAATAATATTACATAAGTACTTTTCTTTTTTCCTTTTTCTTTTCGATCGATCGTCTCAGGCAAAGTATCGTCTAGTCCATTTAAAGTTTAAGAGAAGATCGTTAGGAAAATGTTCCTTTTTTCCCTCCTCCTTCACCATGGGATGTTGTGAGTGCCGCGTGGCCGCACCCACGCACACATATGTAGGTATTATAGTTATACAACGGAACATAAGAATGGGCCTCGTAGATTTTCGGGAAATATTCGAAATATTTTTGAAATCCTAGGAAAAACGAGGATCTTGGATCTTTTCGTGCGGCACCTTGATCCTTTGGGCCTTCCAGTTGCCGAGGCACTGAAAAGCCACGCTAATACCGTTTCTTAAGTATTTCGCGAACTCGAACTTTTTTTTCTTCGTTGGAATTTTTCTTCTTCTTCTCTTCTTCTTCTTCTTTCTTTTTCTTTATTCCTTCTCTTTCTTTCTCACCTTTCCCTTTAGATACTTCAAGAAAACTATGGTTTTCGTTTTCTCCGAAGCACCATGAAAGAGGGTTGTATTCGTTTCTTCGTATTTCGATAGAAAGGCTAATATATATATATATATATATATATATATATATATATATATATATATATATATTGTGTTTAGTGCTTCCTGTTTAAATCTCTTATGTATAAAAAGAAAGAAAAAATTGTATTAAACAAAAGCCTTATAATTTATTAGTGTACATGGTTAGTGTACATAGTGACACGGTTGTATAATAAATAATAAGTCAAAAGTTTCTAGGTGAGACAATCTTTTTTCTTTCTCTTTTTTTTGATAATGTTTTCAAATCAAATTATTCTTTCTCGTGGTCTCTTTTCATTGGTAATTATGAAAACTTGAGAAAACTACGAGTCTAGCTCATAGTATTGTAATTTTACAATAAAAAAAAAAGAAGAAAATGAAAGTTAACTTAAAATGTTAATTGAGTAAAAGAAAAAGGATAATTGAATTTTAAAATCGTCTAGGAACTTTTTTTTTATCATGTGTAACTTGATTCGTAATTTCGTGTATTAAATTATTTATCGTATTGATGATAATCGTCAAAGTGGATTTATAATTGATCAATCTTCGTATTTCGGGAGGGAGGATAAAATATATTACACCACAAAACTATATATTAACATTAAATATATTAATATTACAAAGAAAAATTATGTAGTATTAAACAAAAACCCTATAATTTACGTAAATATATTTTCTTACACATAACGTACGTACGTATATATGACACGTTTGTATAATAAATGATAGATCAATGATTTCTAGTTGGATCAACGTTCTTTTGGTAATTTTTCAAATCGGTTATTCCCTCTCCTCAACTTTTTTTTTATTCCTAATTACGAAAAATTGGCAATACATGATGCAAGCCTAGCTGCTCGTAGTATTGCGATCCGAAAGAAAAAAAAAAAGAAAAAAATAACAAAGAAAATTAGCTTAAAAATTTCTCGAAAAAAAAAAGGAAAATTAATATTTAACATAATCTAGGGACTTTTGGTCTATAATGTATAACTTTTTCGCTTGTCGTACATATATATTACCATCGGAGAGTGTACATTTGTAATTAACGAATTAATCTTCGAAATTTTATATCTTCTCTCATTTCGTCATCAATCAGACACCAGTATCGTACGTTACCTCTAACAATCGCGATATATCTCTTCTCTTATCTTCGAAATATCTTGGGGAAAAAAAGAAAAAGAAATAAATCTCTGGTTTGGTGGGAATATGAGTCCGGCGGGTATCTTTAAAGGGCAGTTTTGTGTGAATCGTAGAAAACCGCCCACAGGTACGGGGACTTCGTAACAATGATCGAAAGGAATCACCGTATATAGGCCGTTTTATATCTTTATTTAACAATTAGGTTGTTCCGTATGGTTCAACCTACTGAAGGTTCAAAACCTAAGGTTGCTCTGGGATGGCTCGTCCTCGCGTGCAAACTATGTCCTATTTGTACGAACGAGCTCTGCGTTCGTCCAAGCGTGTGAGTTGCTTACAATTGCGATCGAAATATAAAAGGAGTAGTAGTAGTAGTAGCCTTTGCTCGAATGGACCCACAACCGGAAATCCTTTTATCGGTCGGTGCGACGAGAGAGAATAAAAAAAGGGAAAAAAGAAAAAGAAAAGAAAAGAAAAATCAAAACAAAAAGAAATAATGAGAAAGGGGAAAAGAAAATCGTAAGAGGACGAAGGTTCCTGGTCGTCGAATAATAATTAGGTGGTTATAATTAAATAGTAGAAATAAGGGTTGGCATGGAAGAAACAAAAGCACGTGCAGAACAAAAAAATATCTAAGGGAAAAGCTAAGTTTGCTGCTCGTCGTCTAGTAAGATAATTTTTTAAACTGGCGCGTATCTTATTGAGGTTATAATCGAAAAGAACAAATAAATGATTAATAAAAAGAGAACGACGAAACAACAAAATAGAAAAGAAGACAAGATCAGGAACAAAATAAAACGAGAAGTAAACGTAGAAACGATGGTTACCCGTCGTTGAATAATACTTTTTCAAACTGACTCGTATGTTAAAGAAATTACAATTACTTAATTTAAAAAAATAAATAAAAAGATAAAAAAAAAAAAACAAAAATAAAAACCAGTGCTTAAATCTTTCGAACGGTCAAACGATCTTCATTATCTTCTTCAAGGATATAGAAGAAGAAAGAAGTCTGCTCTCGAGATAATATAAAATGGTACATTTTTTCTAACTTCTTTTTTCTCTTCTTTTTTTTTTTCTTCTTCTTCTTTTTATTCTTTTCCTTTAAAGGGTACGGGCATGAAGTCGCACATGAAGCAGCATGCTGCGTTTCTCAGTTGTAACCTGACAGCGTATACCAAACGTTTAGAATTTTACCTTACCGCTGTGTTTCACTTCTTCCTTTTCTATTTTCTATTTGCTATCCTTACTAGAGAGCAGAGAGGAGAGAACACAGTTCGAAAGTAACGGCCATTTTTACGAACTTCTTGTCTTCGTCTTCTTTCTCGGCCCTGTCTCGAGGCTCTCTCTCGTCGTGCTACAAAATTCGCGAAGGAAGAAAATAGAAAAGGCGAGAGAAGAACTACCTTAGCTATAGTTTCTAAGCTATTCCCTCTCGCCCCCCTCCCCCTCCACCCTCCTATTCCCTCCCCTTCCAAAAAGGTCGTTCCAGTTAGACAAACTTCTTCTTCGAGGGAAACGTGTTTCTTCTTTTGACAGGAAGTAGAACCCTTTCATACGATTATTTATTATTCTCCGTGCATTCACGTTTCTCGAAGAACAAAATCCGGTTAACTGGATCGTACGTTTTGCTGGAATACTTAAAACATTTTTTTCTTTCTCTTTTTAAATTTCTTCTCTTTTTCTTTCTCGCAAAGAAGAAAAATAAAAATTCGACAAAATTTAACGATCGATGAATTCACATGCACGCATTAAATCTTTCAATAATGATTTTCATCGAATGAGATACTTGACAATCGGGTGAAATTACTTTTCTTTCCTTTTCTTTTTTATTGTTTTTCCTTTTCTTTTCTTTTTTTCGTTGATCCAATTTCTTTTCCCTTATGCAAGAAAGAGAAAGAATTAAATGAAATTTAGCGATCGATATATTTAAATATACTGGATCTTTCAAAAATAAAATTTTTATTGAGATTATTTAACAATCGATCGAAATAATCTTTTTTCTTTTTTTCTTTTTTTGACATTTGACAATCGAGAGAAAATACTTTTTTTCGAAGATAGAATTCTTTTAATATTACGAAAAAAAAAGAACGAAAAGAAATTAGACAAAATATAATTAGATAAATTAGACAAAATTGATCGATGTATTCAAATATATATGTATTAAATTTATCAAAAATAATTTTCATCGATACGTATTTGAAAATCGAGGGAAATTACTTTCCTTTTTCCTTCGAAGATCGAATTCCTTTTATCTTACTCAAAAAAGAAAAAGGGGGAAATTAGACAAAATATAATTAGATAAATCAAATAGAAAATTGCTCGATGTATTCAAATATATGCGTACTAAATCTATCAATAATAATTTTCATTAAGACATATTTGACAATCGAGAGAAAATTTTTTTTTCTTCGAAGATCGAATCCCTTTTATCTTATTCAAAAAAGAAAAAAAAAAAAAAGAAAAATTAGACAAAATATAATTGAATAAATTATAATTAGATAAATTAGACAGAACTGATCGATGTATTCAAATATATATGTACTAAATCTATCTATCAGAAATAATTTTTATTAAGACATATTTGACGATCGAGCGAAATTTCTTTTTTTCTCTTTTTTTTCTTCTTCCCGGATCGTATTGGTTAACAATTTTTTATATTCAAAATAATTTTAAAAGATATTTCTCTCTCCCTCTCTCTCTCTCTCTCTCTCTCTCTCTGTCAACTATATCGAAATGTTTTAAAAGCCTTCCAAAGTTTTTCTCTTTTTCTTTTCGAGCATAAAGTGGCACACTGATGGCTTTCATGTAGCTCGCGCTGACGTGTAGGTACCGAATGTCTGTATACCTACACCGGTACGAGGAGGGTTCCGCGTTCATTCATGACTTCGTTCATTCATCGAATCTCACGAGGTCCATCCTCCTCCCTACTTCTTCCACGAGTTCTCTCGTCATCTTACCGTCCTCCTTCGTAGCACGTTCTTCTCAATCTCTCCCTCTCTCTCTCTCTTTTTCTCCCTCCCTTTCTCTCTCCCTCCCTCTCCCTCTCCCTCTCCCTCTCTCTCACTCACTCAGACTCTTTCTGTCTGTCTCTGTCCCTGTCTCTCTCCGTTGTCCTTCTCAAAGTCGCGAGCCGGAAAATGGCTCGAGCACTTGGCGCTTAGTCGTCTTAGGCGTGCTGCTCCTTTTATTCTTTATTGCTGTGAACTCGGCTTCGAAGAGCAAGAGTAAAGTTTCTATTGTATGACCGACCGTAACGGTACCGACATAACGTCACGCCTTTCGTTAACCCACGGACATTGTTGTTTCCTTTATTGTTGTTATAATAATAATATTAATAATTATTATTATTATTGTTGTTGTTATTATTGTTATTATTATTATTATTATTATTATGATTATTATTTAATATTTATATCTTTGTTCTGTCCAAAATGATTTATTTTTTTTTGATATGTTGGAATTGATGACATATAGGTTTGAAATTTTTAAATAGTCTTTTCTTTATTATTATTATTATTATTATTATTATTATTATTATTATTATTATTATTATTATTACTATTTTCTTTTTATTTTATTTTTAATTTTTTTTATTTAATATTAATATTTTCGTTCTGTCAAAACAAAACATCTGACAAATTTCTGTCTTTTTTTCTTAATACGCTGGAATTGATTATATATAGGTTTGATAATTTAAAAATAGTTTCATTATTATTATTTAATATTTGTTAACATTACTTTTTCGTTTAATATTGATACTTTTATTCTTGCGAAATCTATCATTTTTCTCTAAACGCGTTGAAATTAATGATGTAGGTATGACTTTCCAAAAAAAAAAAAAAGAAGAAAGAAAAGAAAGATAAATAACATCAACAATAACAAGGAAGTACCGTCATTCGTAACGATCCTTCTCTTCTCTTGATCTTTAACTTGCCGGATTCTATGGAAGAGGCTCTTTTATAAATTCGCGTTGTTAAAGATTGTCCTGCGATTATTTTTATTTATTTATTTATTTATTTATTTTTCTTTTTCTTTTTCTTCTCGTTCGCTCTAATAAGCTAGCCCTTGATTAATTATAACCTCAACGCAAAAGATGACGGATATATATATTTATGTGTGTGTGTGTGTATATATATATATGTATATGTATATGTATATGTATACATACCTACCGGAACGAAAACGACCAGGCCTTTTATGTAAGCCTTCGAGAGGAATTTATCTAGATAGCTAGATAGCTGAGTAGGGTAAAAATAGAGAGAGATGGTCGGTTGCAAGTGCAGCGAAAGATGATACGTAGTTGGAGAGAAAACTAACAGGATGACTTTGCTATTCCGTTACGCGTTGTTGGTCAGCTATTTTTATTTTTTCCTTTTCTTTATTTTTTTTTTGGCCTTTATCATCTATCATCTTCCATGAAATGGTCCTTCGCTTCTCTTCATACGCTTATTTTCGATTTTTGACCATTTTATTTCCTTGATTTTGGATCTTTCTGAACTACTTTTTTTTATTTTCGACGACTGCATTTCATTTTTTTTTTAATTTTTTACTTGTTCGTTGTTTTTTATTTTTTTTCTATTTTGAATGATCACATTTTTATTTCTTCTTATCTTCTTAATCTTTCTATTTTATTTTTATTTATTTCTTTATTGTTATTATTATTATTATTTTCTTTTTTTTGAAAGAAATCGACAACGAGATGCCCAGGGATCGATAATGAATCGTTTCGGTCGAATTTCTTTCTTTCTTTCTTTCTTTTCTTTTCATTTCTTTATCATTCGTTAAGGGAAAAATTGGGAAAAAAAATTAATAATAATTTCTTTCATGTAATAGAAGCGAAATAATCGATAATAATAATAAAGGAGAGAAAAGTTACTCTCGACAAATTTATCTTCACTTTTGCGCCTTTGTCGGACATTTTTCTTTTTTCTTCCTCCACCTACCGATGATATATTACAAATACCTTTCGGTATCAAACTACTATCGTCTTTTCGTAACACTATACTATATAACGTTCACAGAGTACAACAGGATGTGGGTGCTGTTGTGGGCAACGTGGCTCCGTGAGCCACAATAACGCTCTCGTTCTTAACGGAAAATCTTTTGAAAATATATTTTGAAAAGGATACGCAACCGTCGACTTATGAATTATTTATTTATTTATTTATTTATTTTGACACCTCGATAAATTATTTTATTGATATTCCGCAAAAGAAGGAAAAAGAGGAAGGTCAATTGGTGAAATTTCTCATCGTATCATTTTTCTATTTTTATTATTATTTTATTATTTTTTTATCATTCTTTTTATTATCTTTCTTTTTTCCCCTTGTATTCTTTTTTGTCATACAATCAATTTTACTTTGTCAATTTATAATCAATTACATAATCATATTTTATTTCGCACAATCGACATTTATTTTTGCGTAAAGAGAACAAAGAAAAATTGGGAGAAAAAATGATAAATAAAGAAAAAAGATAGAGAATAATTGAAAAAGTCATAAATCAAAAGTCGAGGAGAAGATTATAATTGTCAAAAATAAAAAGAAAAAAAATTTTTAAATTATATATATATATATATATATATATATATATATATATATATATATATATAAACAAGCATCAAGAATCTAAAATCGAGAAGTAAATAAGATCCCAAAAAAAAAAAAAATAAAAGAACCGAAAGAAAAAAGGAAAACAAGAAAAGAAACAAAAGATTGTCCTATAGAAAAGAGGATGGTCGATAAATACCCAACAAAAAATAAAAATAAAACAAAGGAAGAAAAAGAAGAAGAAGAAGAAGAAGAAAGAAGACAAAAAACTTCTTGAAACTCACAAACGAGTGAGTTTTAATTGAACGTTTGTTGTGTTCCTTTTTTTCTTTTTTTTTCTTCCTTAACGTTAACAAGACAAACGATGACGATCTGCAAGGAATGATCGCGTTTTCTTTCTGCCTTTTTTTTTGTCTCCCTTTATTCGTCTTTTACACGGAGGTACACGGAGGAAGTTAAAGACGGTATATATATATATATATATATATTATAAGATCATCGGTCTTTTAAATGTTATCTCGGTACGATAAATGAGAGGTTTCAGAGAGGGCTGCCCTTCGAGTAGTAGAGCCATGCGTTATCGTTTACCGTACACGATATAGGCCGCAGATAAGCGTGTTTGCGTGCATGCATACGGAATGTGAGAACTCGTAGATAGGATAGCTATTTTCTTTTTCTATTTCTTTTTTTTTGGATTTATCGATGGGTGGAGAAATCCATCTTGCTTTGCTCTCTCTCTCTCTCTCTCTCTCTCTCTCTTCCTTCCTTTCTCTCTCCGCCTTCTCTCTCTTTCCTTTTTTATCTATCAATGGAAAAGAGAGGCCAGAAACGAATCAATTATGTTTCACGACTCCCACAATACTATTTTCTAACTCTAAACTCGCTTTTATAACTTTCGTCAGGAAGGAATCTCATTATCGCGAAACACGATCGCATGTAGTGTGTTATATATATAATATATATATATATATATATATATATATATATATATATATATATATATATATATATATAGACACACACACATACATACTCATGTACATATTTAAATAAAACATACATACTCTACCTAATCATAAGTACGAGAGATCTGAGTTGTTTAGTAGGTGATGAGATGAGGGAGGGGAGAAGATGGGAGAAGGAGGAGGTGGAGGAGGAGGGAGGGAGGGATTTCTTGTCACGCAAAATGGCGATCGTTGTTTCGGATTTCGTCGCGGGAGCACGTCGTAACAGTCAGTTTCTAATTCTACAGGATGTTTCATTTAATTTAAGTTGTATCAAAATATTTACACACATATGCTTATAGATACATACCCACACACATACGCATACACATACACAGAGATATGCATATAAAGAATGTTTTTAGTCTAAATAAGCTTTGATTTTGTACATTAAAAATATTAAAGGTAATCAAAATCGAACGCGTGAACGTTTGATAATCTAATAACAATTTCGTTCATAGTTCTGTTACAAATGCATCAAAGAGAATACATGAAAGAGAGAGACAGAGTTAGAGATAGAAATAGATATAGAATTAAGAGAGAGAGAAAGAGAGAGAGATGGAGAGAGCAACAAAGGTCAAAAACCGATACGACGAAAGAAGGTGGAGAATGGTTCTCTCTCTCTCTCTCTCTCTCCTTCTATAGGCGCGATACGTGTTGAGAATCTACATGCGTTCCTTTGTGAATGCAAATGCTTCGTGTTCGTTCCAAGAATCGTCGGAAGCTTCTCACTGAACGAACGTCTCGGCATTCCATAGCCCAGGACCGCGGCGAACGTTCCTTCTCGATTCCCGATTGGCTGGACGTTTCCCGCCAAGACGGGAACCAGTTTCTAAGGAGCTAGCGCCAAGAAAGAGAGAGGAAGAGAGAGAGCAAGTATCACATCATCTCGCTCCCACTCATGATCCCATCTCTCTCGAGCTTCTCAGCTGATCGTTCGGACTCTGGTGGTCTCACGTCTCCCACTCGTTCTCTCTCTCTCTCTGTCTGTATCTCTCTCTATCTCTGTCTTTCTCATTTTCTCTCTCTTTTTCTCTTTTGTTCTCTCTGTCCCCTTTCTCTCACCCCCTCCGGTTTATTTGGTTTTATGTAATCCTTTTTCCAGGAACGCAATACTTTAAAGACGCCTACACGACCAACCAAGCCCCAGCAGGTTTTGACAAAAGTCATTAAACGACAATTATGAAATATTATTATTAAGAATAATAATTGCGTTAGTTCATTATCATCCACGATCGATTATTGTGTCAATACTTCGTTGTATACATACACTACTTATTTACAAATTACGCTTACTCGCACGCACACACATATGAATTTTAATATTATGTTTTGTCGACACGCCAAGTGTCTTTTTACTGTGTGATTAAATACCAGATATAAGTCAGTATCCTACTTATGTTTATAACTAAAATATATATGTATATATATATTTTTTAAAATGTCAACGAGAGCAGAAAAACAGAGAAAGAGAGAGAGAGAGAGAGAGAGAGAGAGAGTCGTCTTCCATCTCTCGAAGGAATCGTCATAATCTGTCTATTTGTTCTAACATTTTATTTTTCTTTTTTTTTGTTTTTCCTTTCCTCCCTATATATCAAGTTCAATCAACTTTTCATATTTCTCTTAAACGATGATATCTGTTCGATACGACGACGACAATGACAATGATGATGATGATGATGATGATAATGATGATGATAATGACTATGACGATGATAATGATAATTCCAATAAAAATTCGAGAGTTAGGAGTTTAGTTTTCAGGTAGGTGTGGGAAGATCTTGGCCAGTTTGTGTGGTACCTGTGCCGCGGTTACCTTGGCTGAGTAGTCCTTACCTGGCCGCCCTGGAAGAGAGCCTTCGAAAAAGCACAGGATAGAACCTGCAGCTATTCCTTTCACATCCTCCCTCGCTCTTTCTCTCTCT
>OU427013.1:560693-583705 GCA_911387935.1 Dolichovespula saxonica
TTCTTCCTGCTGTTTTCGTCTACGCCTGTAGAGAACACGCGTGTCTTACTTACACACGACGTACGATTTCTTTAAAGAAAAAAAAAAGAATGAGGAAAAAAGAAGTAAAGAAAAGAAAAGAAAAAGAAAGAGAAAAGAAAAACACGATCGTAAACATTCGTCAAACGAATGAAAATGTAATAAAAAAAAACCTGATTCTTTACAACGTCAATTATAATAATAACAACAGCAACAACAATAACGATAATAATAATAATAATAATAATAATAATAATAATAATAATAATAATAATATAATAATCGAATACAAGTCTAAGAAAAAATACAATAATAGTAATGATAATCAGATATAAGTTTGAGAAGAAATATAATAATAATAACCGAACACAAACCTGAAAACAATGCGATAATCATATTAATAATAATAATAATAATAATAATAATAAAATGGTATCATCGGTAAAAAGATTATAACATCAACATCAAGAATAATTAGAAATAATTCTGTATCGTATCATCGATCAGAGGAATCGTATCACACAACGTTCATCGATACATCCACACACTACAATTACATCCGAACGCACACATAAATACAGTTACGGAAATCACTAATATACTAGACACATGGACGTGAATCGCAAGAAAATTCCTAAATAATCTATAAAGAAACAGATATAGAAAAAAGATAACATCCTTTGAAATCATATGGTACGCGTGATTACCTATTCCTAATCAGATACGCAAAAAATTTGAGAAGATAAATATAACAATGTCAACAACAATGTCAACAACAACTATAACTAGAATAACGAAAACGACAATAAATACAATTACAACAATAAGAACAATTACTACTTCTATTACTACTACTATTACTACTACTACTACTACTACTACTACTACTACTACTACTACTACTACCACAATAATAATAATAATAATAATAATAATAATAATAATAATAATAATAATAATAATAATGGACAACAACAATACTAGTAATAACAGCAATAATAATTTGAATCTAAAAACTGAGTCTCTTTCAAGTATGTTCCAGACGATTTTTCTTCCCTCGAAGATTCTCTATCCATCTCTTTTCCACTTAACGGAGACGAGTACCTTTCTCTTCTGTATCCTTCTCACTTCTACTTCGAAAGATTCGTCTTCTCGATTGGACCCAACCGAAATCATGCCGAAGTAGAAAAAAAAAGAATGAGACGAGCTTTTTACGAGTCTATCTCTCTCTTTCTCTCTCTATCTCTCTCTCCCACTCCCTCCCTCCTTCTCCCTCCCCTCATTTCTCGAGTAAACCCCGACGTGGTGTCGGGTAGGAAAGATTTGCTGAGACGTTCAAGAGAAAGAAAGAGAGAGACAGAGAAAGAGAACGAAAGAGAGAGAGAGAGAGAGAGAGAGAGAGAGAGAGAGAGAGAGAGAGAGAGAGAGAGAGAGAGAGAGAGAGAGATAAGAAAAAGGGCGTCGGGAAGATGCGAGGGAGAAATAAGAAAGAGAGAGACAGAGAAGGGTCTCGATGGGTAGGGTGAAGGATTCGAAGGGGTGGGGTGGTAGTGGTAGGGGGAGGTGGGTCAAAGAAGAACGAGGAGAAAGAAAGAAAGAATGAGAAAGAGAGAGAGAAACGACTACGGACGAGCACGGTCGTCGGAAGGCCTTTTAAATCGCCGCTCACAGGGGGATTTAAAAATGGCCGTAGCCAGCTCTCGCCGCTCGTCCTTGGCCTTAGCACGGTGGTGTCGGCATGCATCAGCTGACCGGTTTTGGAGGGAAAAGCGCGGATTTCACGTTCGTTCGTTCTTTCCTTCGTTCGTTCGTTCGGTCGTTCGGTCGTTCGGTCGTTCGTTCGTTCGTTCGTTCGTCCGCTTGTTCGTTCGCTCTTACGGAAAATCGTACTCTTTTTATCTTCTTTTATCTCTTTTCATCTTCCTCATCTTTTTTTCATCTCTTTTCTTTTTCTTCCTTTTCTGTTTCTTCTTCTTCCTCCTTCTTCATTCCTTTTATCTTTTTCGTTTCTCTTTTGTATATCGTCGTTTTCTTTCTTCGAAAAATGTCTCTCTCCCTACCTCTCTCTCTCTCTCTCTCTTTCTCTCTCTCTCCCCATATATATGTATGTATGTATTTATGTATAATCCCTCGTTGGAAAGTTTTCTTTGAAATAATAATTATTTACGTTCACTTAAAATTTGACGCGACGTTGAACAATACAAAAAAAACAAAAAAATGAAAAAAATATCAAACAAATAAAACGATTATACATCGTTTCGATAATTCGATAATTTCTGGTCGAATCGATTTCTTTTTTTTTTCTTTCTTCTTCTTTTTCAAGAACGAATTATAAATAATATTGTATTTGACGAACGCCGTGCGCGTGCATGCACTTATATCTTTTCGTACAATTAATGTGTGTCTGTGTGTGTGTGTGTGTATCATTAGAATTTATTAGGTGATAATTAACGATTACTTATAAATATAAATTGTATTGGTTTCTTCAATGATTAAAGATCGTCGTCGTAGTCGTCAACAACGGATAATATATCTATTCTAATTTTATTCGAGATTAGATATTTGAAAATATATTCAACAAATCTTGTTTGTTATTATATACGTGAATTAACGTGATAATCTTTATGTATGATATATCTGTACGTTGTTTGGTTTCAGTTAGGATAACCGACTTTATTATCGTATACACTAGTTAGAAACTTTATCTAATCGGATAAAGATAATTCTATCTTCGTGTAGGTATAACGTTTAAAGAAACGCTTCCTTCCTTTTCTTCTTTTTCTTTTTCTTTTTTAAATAAAAGAACCTAATTAACGTATGCGTGTAAGTACTGCGTGAGTAATTGGGCCATACTTTTTCTAAACAAAAATAAAAAGAGAGAGAGAGAAAAAAAAAGAATCCGAAAAGGGTATTAGAAGATAAAAGATAGTTCCATGAAAAAACAGATTCTCATTTGAAAGTACGAGTACTTAACCTAATTAATATATGCGTGTAAGTACTGCGTGAATACTAGGACCATACTTTTTTTAAGCAAGAACAAAAAAAGAGAAGAAAAAAGAATCCGAAAAGAGTATTAAAAGATGAAAGATAGTTCCGTTGAAACAGATTTTCGTTTTAAAGCACTTATACATAACCTAACACTAACATACGCGTGTAAGTACTACGTTAGTAAAAGTCCATGCTTTTTTTTTTTTTTTAAATAAATAACCAAAAAGGAGGAAAAAGAAAAGGAAAAAAAATCCGAGAAGAATAATGAAAGACAGTTCGGTTTAAACAGATTTTCGTTTCGGAGTGCTTGTAGATAACCTAACTAACATACATGCATACGCGTGTAAGTACTACGTAAATAATAGTACTACGTCCATACTTTTTCTCAAACCAAAAAAGGAAAAAAAATATCCAAGAAAAAATAATAAAGGATAGTTCCGTTAAAACAGATTTTCGTTTCGTAGTACTTGTACATAACCTAACTAACATACATATATGCATATAATATACGAGTGTAAGTGCTACGCAAGTAAACGTACCACGTCCATACTCGATTTTCGAATGTAAAGAAAAACGTAGAAAGGAAGGTAGAACGAGATAGAACATGTTCGTAGACAAACCGCTGGAACGACGTCTCTCGACGATAGTGTTATGTTAATTTAAGTTTCAAAGGTATTTTTATGCCCCCGACGACTACGTCGGGGCGTAGAGACTCGAAGCGGTTCGTATAGGTTCTATCTCTATCTTTCTTTTTTTCTCTCTCTCTCTTTCTCTCTCTTTTCTCTCTCTCTTTCTGTCTCTCTCTCTTCTTCATCGATCCAAGACTGGCTCTTTACGGTAATGGTCGAAGGGCTCTTTTTCGGTCGGGAGTAATGAATTCACGTAAGAGTGTGTGTAGGACGAATCTGTGCAGTCACGTTTGTGTCTGTAGTTCCGTGGCTACGTGGTAAGCTCTTGAGATACGTGAGAAGATATACTTCTCTCTTTCTCTTTCGCTCTCCTTCTTTCTTTCTTTCCTTCGTTCTTTCGTTCTTTCTTTCGACAGGGATTCTCAAACGGGACAAACCGGCCTGCGTTTCCCGCCAAAATTCCTTCAGTCGTTCTCGAGCTTCCTTTCGTACGTATTCGAGTATCATACTATTATTCGATCGTTTATTATTTCTTTTCTTTTCTTTTTTGTTCCCTCTTTTTTTCCTTTTTCTTCAACGATCATCACGATTCATCGTACAAGCAAGTTTGTTTTATCCCTCCTTTTTTTTTATTTTTATTTTTTTATTTTCTTATTTTATTTCATTTATCGTGAACGATCGAACGTTTGTTTGCAAATATTTTATTTTATTTAGTTATTTATTTATTTTATTTGTATTGTTTTATTATTTCTTTTGTTTTTTTAATTTATAAAAGGAAGAATTGGTTTGATGGCGTCCAAAGGATTGAAACTAACGGTCCTCAAAAAGAGGGTTACGGATCCTTCAAGACAACAAAGCAAATTAACGTGAATTTTGATACGTTGATAATATTCTGCCGACACAGATGCATCTGTATCAGTATCTGTATCTCTCTCTCTGTGTGTGTGTGTGTGTGTTAGGTAGGGTGGATGTTCAGTGAGTTTATCGAATTCTTTCGACGTTTCAAAAAAATTTCGTCTCGTATAAATTAAAATGGAGACCTATGATTGTACCAATTTTGTTTATTATTATTATTATTATTACTGTTATTCTTCTTCTTCTTCTTCTTATTATTATTATTATCACTATTCGTTTGTTATTATCAATTTTCTTATTTTTTCTCGTTCCTCTTTTATCTTTTTTCTTTCTTTCTTCCTTTATATTTTATTACGAACTCTATGCTCGACTACCGACAATAGACATTCCTTTACGTAATTGAATTACGTAACGTATCCGCGTTAGAAAATCGTGACCGTTTCAAGTAGGAATACATTCGTTTGTGACGTTCGAGCACGTACTTACGTACATATAACCATTCAATCGTGCGTTCATGGATTGACAACTAAGCTTTGAAGCTTCGAAAGGGACAGTTAAGCATGTACAAAAGAGGAATGATATTTTGGCGCCATTTACAAAATTTTCATTAAGAAGCCGAAAAGTTTCGTACTATTAACGATTCGGTAGAATTATCAATACAAAAAACATTTATTGGTTTCGTATTGAAAAGAAAAAAAAGGAGAAAAAAAATTACACCCGATATATAATATAGATATACTAGGTAATATATATATGTAGATATATCATATATGTGCAGCATATTATATGTATATTACATTATATACTACATTATGTAGCATATATATATATATGTGTATATATATATATATATATATATATATATATATATATACACATATTATATAGATTTTTACTTTTTTTTTTACTCTGCACCATTTTGTTTTAAAGGGAATAAAAAAGAGAAAAAAAGTAAAAGAATTTCGTTCCTTTATGTACATGATTTTGCATTCTCGATTTTTCACATTTGAGCTGAAATTCTAAGAAATATGAATAGATATATATATAGAATCAATCTTCTATAGATTCCATAGATACATTAGATATATTGTTTTTTCAACAAATTCTTTTTTCTTTCTACACAGAATCAGATGTATTCAATGGTACCATTATTGCTCCCTTCGTTTTACAATTAAACGTATATTACTCGAATTTTTTCTTTTTCTTTACGTAAAATCAAGTTTTTTCAATAATATCATCCTTGATCTCTTCGTTTCACAATTATACATATGTTGTATATTTTTTTTCCCCTTTTTTTTTAATACAGAATCAGATGTAATCAATTATATCGTTGCTCTCGTCGCTTTAAAATTAAACATATGCCCCTTGTATTTTTTCTTTCTTTTTTCTTCCCACCATCATTATTTTCATTAACATCAGAACAATGATACAATAAAATTGAAATTTGTTGTAAGAACGAAACGAAATAGTCTCAACTTCATTCTATTCCAATAATTCGTGAAGATCAGCATGGATTATCCATCGTGTGACACGATTTGGATGGTGCGGGGGAGGAGGAGGGAATAAATGAAGAAGAGATGGGAAAGGAGAGAAACGAGCAAAAAAATAAACTAAAACAAAAAAAGAAGAAGGAAAAGAAAAAGAGAGAAAATAGTAAAAGGGAAGAAAAATGAAGGATGGGAAGAAAACGTATTTAACAGAATCCATTCCCTCGTTCCCGTGTCTTTTACTGTTAGCAAAAGAAAAATCGTATCTTCGTGTTTGAGATAAAGAAAGAGAGAGAGAGAGAGAGAGAGAGAGATAGATAGAGAGAGAGAGAGAGAGAGAGAGAGAGAGAGAGAGAGAGAGAGAGAGAGAGAGAGAGTTACCGGCCGAGAGAAAAGATCTTTTTGAAAGTCGGCACAACGAAAACGAGGCCGAGGGCGAGTTTGAAAAGGAACTACCCGGCTCCCACGCCGAAAAATTTCGGTGCCCTTTTCGAGGACGAAGAACAGAGAAGGGAAAAGGAAAAAAAAAGGAGAGAAAAAGAAAAAGAGCGAGAAAGAGAGAGAGAGAGAGAGAGAGAGAGAGAGAGAGAGAGAGAACTACTCCTTCTCACCGAATTCTTCGGACACGTTCTATCTCTCTCTCTCTCTCTCTCTCTCTCTCTCTCTCTCTCTCTCTCTCTCTCTCTATCACTCAGCTGATGGTGATGCTGCATGGGGCCCCATGAGGTCCTTTCCATTTGAAAGTCGACCACCACTCGCGATGTTTTCCTTTCGGGGAAAGAAGTGGTGAAGAAGATAGAGAGAGAGAGAGAGAGAGAGAGAGAGAGAGAGAGATATGAATAGATAGATAGATAGAAAGAGATAGATTAACCGTCAGCATTACTGGCATTTAAAAATGTCCGACTGTTATATAGGCGCCGGCGAAAAACTTTTAAGGTCCTTTTTACCAATAGGAAAAACCTGCGGCCCTAACCTCTATCCTGACCTAACGCATGCGCTTTGTTGATCCCCGGTACGTGTCTCGATTTCTTAAAGACGAAATCTGACACGTACACGGTGGTAGATGGACTGGAGACTGGACTGAGAAAGAGAAAAGTGAGTTAGTGAGTGAGTGAGAAAACGAGAGAGAGAGAGAGAGAGTGAGAGACAGATAGAGAAAGAGAGAGAGAGAGAGAGAGAGAGAGAGAAAAGAGAAAAGAGAAAAAGGACGTAGGGTTTGAACCAACCTGCGTGTCCTGTACAGACAGAAGCATGTGCGTTTCCTGGTAATACTGTCATCGAGGGTGGTAAAATTGTATACGGGGGCGTTAACCGTGTTACCGCCCCCTTCTAAGGCGAGTTAGACCATTTAAATATCTTCCTCTTATATATTTTTTCGTTAAACCGATTCGGTGAACGAATTTTATTCTTTTATTTTTTCCTTTCGTTCTTTTTTTTTTTGTTTTTCTTTACGACTAATTACATGCTGCTACTTGGCGGATGATCTCTTTTTTCTTTCGTTTTGGACGTTTTTTGATAATGACGTCATCGAGGGTAACAAAATACGGGTGGGTCGTTAGCAACATTTTACCACCTTCCAAAGATTATATAAATATCTTTTTATTATATATTTTTCGGTACATCGTTTCGATGAACAAATTTTCTTTTTCTTTTCATTTTCTTTGCGATTAATTACATGCTGCTACTATTTAGCTTATTTTTTTATTTTGTTCTGGACGGAAAATTTTAAGAAGCTATTCGATGTACTGATATTATTATTAATAGTTTTTTGTGTACGTATAAAATAAAAAAGATTTGTGAAAGACGTTTACTTAAGTATATTTGAATAGGGATTAGTTGTCTCCTCCTTTATTGTTCCGTTTCTTCGAAAATGTCCTTTCATGTTCTACGGTCGAGGTCACGACTATTTTTCTTTGGAGTGTTTACTGATAAATCAAAGCAGATAACTTATCTAAATTAATGGAAGAGAAAGAGGGATTATAACGACGTGTCAGGATGCTACGATTTCATCGACTCGAAATTATTGTGAAAAATAAAAAGTAAAAAACAATAAACAAAACACCTTCTAAATAAATAAATAAATATATATATATATATATATATATATATATATATATATATTTCAAGGAAATAAAAAAATATATTTAAAAAAATACTACTTATGTAATTATATTTAAGTAAACGTCTTTCACTAATCTTATTTACTTTATACGTATACAAAACTATTAATAATAAATATATATAGATTATTTCAACAAAAAATGGCCTTTATGATTATTATAAATTCTAGTGATTTTTTTAAAAACGAAGAAAAAAAATGAACATTTCGTTCCGACACTCTGTCTGCATATGTTTGTGTATATATATATCCGATTTTTTTAGTAGATTTTTAAATCAACTATGTATACACACACACATATATGACTTTTTAGTTGATTTTAAAATTAATTATATATATATACGCATATATTATTATTATTATTATTATTATTATTATTATTATTATTAGTATTATCGTCATCATCATTATCATCATCATCATAATCATCATCATCATCATCATCATCATCATCATCATCATCATCATCATCATCATCATCATCATCATCATTATTATTATTATTATTATAAAAAATTGTCTGACCTGATACGATTTTAGATCTTTCAATAATATTCATAAATCGTTCATACTTTTTGTGTTTCATTGTCTCGTTCTACCTTATTTATTATGAATAAGGCACAAATCGTTCTTTCCAAGAAGGTCTCTTTCGACACTTGATGATGTTCCATGAAACTCACTCAGCAGCAATTCGTACACCGAAAATGCCAACAAAAAATTAAACCAAACATAAAGAAGATGAAGAAGAAGAAGAAACAATACGGGATAGAACAACGGACTCGTTTCCGTTTCGCATAAATCGTACGGATTGTGTACCGTGGCCAGGAACGACCACTTGTGAAGGACAAAGCGGTACATATCCAATGAGATCCATTTTCTTTCTCTCTCTTTCTCTCTCTCTCTCTCTCACTCTCTTTTTTTCTATTTCTTCTTTTTACATTCAACATTAAAAGACATAAACGTGATTGAAATGTTAAGTATGGAAAGATCATTTTCGACAAATGAGGGATAATAAGGGTCTTAACCAACCATCCCTTCAAACAATTCGAAGTAAAATATATTATTGTTGATATTCTTTCTAATTTTATTGTAGTTCTTAGTCTAACAAGTAGTTATGGAGTTAATATTTCAAAATTACGAAAGAAATACACGAAGTGAGCTAGGTGTAATAAAATGCCTGACATGACTGCCACTTCAATTAGTTCTTCCTTACTGTACGACCACTCTAAATAACTTTTATTACATGGGTTTTCCGGGTCAGTATCGCTTTCACCATTACAGTCGCACGACGGAAAATTTTTCTAATTTGTACGAGGATTCTAATTTTAAGGGCGTACATAAATCTTGTTTAGATATAAATGAATTCGTTACTACTAATCTTTCTTTATTTTTTGACAAATCCGTAATATTTATAAATCATAGGAATTTCTTTTACTAGGGTCAGAAACTAGTAAAGAAAAAGGATAACGGTATATGTCCAATCAGATCCATTTCTCTCTCTCCCGTTTTCTCTTTTTTTTTTTCGTTTCATATGAAAAGACGTTTATATTTAAACGTGATCGAAATATAAAATATAGAGAGATCAATTTCGACAAATAAGAAGTTATAATCGTTCTATGCGATCATCCCTTTTTACAGTTCGCTATAAAATATATTATTGTTGAAACTTGTTGGACGATATTAACGAGTCTTTGTGCCATTACGTTCGGACAGACTTTATTTTAGTTCTTCGTCTAACGAGTGTCCTTGGAGTTAATTTTTCAAGATTACGATAGAAATACACTTAGTGAGCTAGGTGTAATCAAATTCCTAACACGACTACTATTTCAAATAGTTCTTCGTTGTTGTACAGTACGACTATTGAAAATACCTTTCATTACGTGAATTTTCCGGGTCGGATTCGCTTTCACCATTACAGTCGCACGACGAAATATTTTTCACACTTGTACGAGGATTCTTATTTTAAGGGCGTACAAGAATTTTGTGCAGGAAAAAAGAAACACGTTTGTTCTATTTCTTTTTTTGACAAATCTGTATTATTTTTAATCGTAGGAATTTTTTTTTACTGGGGGTCAAGAACTAGTTTTCAAGGATAACGGTATATATCCAATAAGATCTATTTTCTCTCTCTCTCTCTCTCTCTCTCTCTCTCTCTCTCTCTTCCTCTTTTTTTTCGTTCCATATGAGAAGACATTCATATTTAAACGTGATCGAAATATAAAATATAGAAAGATCAATTTCGACAAATAAGGAGTAATAATCGTTTTATGCGATTATCCCTTCCTACATTTCGCTATAAAATATATTATTGTTGAAACCTGTTGGACGGTACTAACGAGTCTTCGTACAATTACGTTCGGACCGACTTTATTTTAATTCTTAGTCTAACGCGTGTTCTTGGAGTTAATTTTTCAAGATTACGATCACGAAGTGTGCTAAGTGTAATAAAAAGGCTGATACGACTGCCATTCAATTAGCTTTTGCACCATTGTGAAAACAATCTTGACATCTGAAAACAATTTTCTTTTGTAAAGCAAGTTGACGATCGAACGGATGAATTTTGCTGTCGAAACATGTTTTGCATTATTCAAAAAATTGATATCATTATTTCAGTAAATGAAATCATAAACGGCGTTCAATGTGTTTTTTTATCGTCTTGCTAGTACTCACAATCGATATTTAGTTTTACTTTTTTATTGTATTTTATTTATTTATTTATTTTTCTTTTTATGAAGCCAAAGTTTATCCAGGGTAATACAAACATTCAGCATTTGATGTTATGAATAAATTCATCTAAAGCGACTAAATTAAATAAAATTACGAGATAATTTATTTGCTTACGTGGACGACACAAGATACTCGTGGTAGGGGAAGAAGGGTGCTTAATCTATTTTTTCACAATTTTCTGTAAAATATGCAAAATAATGAATACGAATTCGTAAACGATGTATTAAACAAGATTGTTAAAGATAATTCGTCGTTTAAATTTTATCATAGATTAATTCGAGCTGCGCGATGGAAAATTTTTTTTTCTTTTTTTCCTTTTAAAGTTTCAATATGTTGTAAATTTAATCGTAATTATTAAATAATTAGTTATTTAATCGTATAAATAAATCATTAAATTTTTATTAAATTTAAAGCAAGAGGGAATACATATATATATATATATATATAATATATAATATATATGTATATTTATTTATAGAAGCATATAGACCTGAGATATTACAATATCAATATAAAAACTGAAAGATGATTCTAGATTTTCGTTAAAAAAAAAAAAAATAATAATAAAATTATTTTCCACACAAAAAGTCATCTCATTCGGAATTGTCCGAATTTCATGATCTCCCCTATGATTCAGGGTGTCATGATCCAAATAAAGAAATAATAAAAAAAAAAAGAAAAAAATATTTCCAACGTAACAGAAAGAAAAAAAAAAAGAAATTATTTCCTTCGACTCCGATAAAACTTCTTCAAAGAGATTTAGTAATAAATTCAACGATAATTTCCATAAATTAATTATCATAAATTGAGAAATGTATTCAACGTCACTCCTCCTATACATTCTTTCTACCATCTTTTATACTTCGACCATTCAATATTATAATATCTAACGCTATCCTTTCTAACGTACTTACCTATATCTTTTTCCATTTCTTTTCTTTTCTTTTTTTTTCTTTATTTATTTGTATTATCCGTGCGAGAATTTAATGTCTATTGTACCGTTACACTTGCTTGAATGGCCAGGACGATTAGTGTTTTCAGATAGGATTTTCTGACCTTTCTTGCTAACCTTTTATTCATCATTCTCTCTCTCTCTCTCTGTCTCTGTCTGTCTGTCTGTCTCTCTGTCTCTCTCTCTCTTTCTCTCTCTCTTCTTAGTTTTCTTTCACTAATGCCATTAATATTCTACGTGACTGTTCCTCTCTCTCTCTCTCTCTCTCTCTCTCTCTCTCTCTCTCTCTCTCTCTCTCTCTCTCTCTCTCTCTCTCTCTCTCTCTATTTATCTATCTATCTCTCTCTTCTTTTTCTTCTATTCATTTTTTTCTCGGACATTGAGTTGTTCGACGGTACCCTTTGACGATCTTTTTAATATTTCCTTTTTTTTAATTTTATTATTTTATTTTGTGTTGTATCTTTCACGTTCCTTCTAATCTCTGATTCGTGCAACGTCATTCTTCTCTCTCTATCTCTCTCTCTCTCTCTCTCTCTCTCTTAAAACGTTGAATTTTCTAACGAGAGAAAATAAGATAGGCATCGTAGTTAGAGAATTAGGTAGATTAGTTGATCTACTTTAGAGTCATTAGTATGTGTAAAATATGTGGTAACGCATGTGTAGTGTGATATCTGCACGTGATAACAAGTACGTTTAATTACATCTATGGCGTAGTAAGATATAATAAGTATATGGTAGGTTGACGTAGAGAGTCGAGGAAACGATGGTTGTTTAGTATCTTTTTTTTTCCTTTCTTTTGAATTCTCTTTCTATCCTCCAATACAAGCCGTTTGATGCACTTCGTATTCAAGGAGTCGCGGTAGCATAGATAAACAAGTAACTAAGTACGTACCACATGTAGACGAAGCAGGGAGAGAGAATTTCCGTTATGGTTATATCCTTGAATAAAATAACGTCGATTATAATTAAAGAAATTTTTTTTTCTATTTTTCTTTTTTTCCTTTTTCTACGAAGCCCATTCGGGGCCGATCCGAAGACGATTTATGTTTACGTGTATCGAAATCGAACGAGAAAAAATGAAATAATTTGTGTAAATATGAACGTGTACATGTATGCGCGTACATTTATGTGTACATGTATATGTATATATAATAGATTTTGTCATCTAGTTGTATCGGTCGCCATTTGAAAAAAAAAAATCACCAGACGGTGCGTGATAAAGAAATACTATAACTTCTTTTTTTTATTATTATTATCGTTCGAACTTTCGTCTTTGTTAAATTCAAATTAAAGATTGTAAATTAAATGCCATTGTACGTAATTTTAAATCGGAGTTCAAACTTAGTAAAGTCCGTTTATTTATTTTTTTTTCTTTTATCTGAAGTAGATAACATTCATAATTGTCTATACTCTTTGATTGTACGATTTAAGAAAAAAAAAAAAATAATAATAATAAAAATAAAGAAAATAAAAACACACACACATACACACAAACAAGGAGCTCGATTCATTCAAATACTCATTAAATTTATTTGAAATTTCTTAAATCGAAATTAAAGAGAGTTTCTCTGCGTTATCTTTCGTTCGTCTAACCGCGCTTTTGTGCCAACTCGTTGAAGATAATGAACGACGACGGTTAGTGATTACGCAATTTCCTCTCTGTCTCTTTTTCTCTTTCTCCCTTTCTCGTTTCTTTCGTATATCACTCAATCTCTCTCTTTCTCTCTCTCTCTCTTTCTCTCCTATGTCTACTTTACGAGTTTCTACGTCTCTCGTATATAATAAGTTCATCGAAAACTAAAGATTATATTTCTCTTCCATTTTTTTCTTCATGCTGCTCGTCTTTTTTGATAATTTCGAAGAAAAGAAGGAAAGGAAAAAGAAAGGAGAAAAAAAATACACGTCCTAAAACAAACAGGATGAAGTTGGTATTCATTAATTTCCGATAATACTTTCTAAGCTCGGATTAGCTCTTTTTAAGTACATACATTATTCCGTGAAACAGCCCTGCGAAACGGCTTTGAGAGTCAATATAATAGATCCATGGATCAAGAAGTCTATTATATTGACACCATTATTGAACGAAAGTTATTTCGTTTTATCTATTCTTTTTTTTTTTTAATTTATTTTTTTTTTCTTTTTTGTATCTCTCTATTCACGAACATATGTCTGTATACCTACAAATATCTACCTACAATTTGCATATATATATATATATATATTTTTTTTTTGTTTTAATTTGATATATATATATATATACTTGTATGTACACATATATTTCGGGAATCGATGTTCAGTTAGAACGTCTTGATTATTCGATGTGTTTCTATGTGACATAACGTCGACCGGTCGAACGATCCACAAACGTAACTCCGAAGGTCGACAACCTTCTCGGTCTGTGTCGACCCATCGTTCTCTCTTTCTCTCTCTATCTCTCTTTCGTTTCATCATAGGACTCCTCTCTCTCTCTCTCTCTCTCTCTCTTTCTCTTTCTCGTTTCTCAGACGTACCGTTTTCTCCTCACCTAACTACAATATTCTAACGAGCGAGAGCAAAGATCAGCGAATTGTTCGCGATAAAGTCCTTTTAAATATCAACGTTATATATGTGTGTGTGTGCGCGCGCGCGTACGCGCGCGTGTGTATATATGTATGTATCTATGTATAAGGTAATTCGAAGAGCGATAGAACACTTATTTTTTTTTTTTTAAAGCTTCAGCTCCTTCAGAATATAATCGACATCCAAAGAAAAAAAGAATGTGTGTGTGTGTGTGTGTGTCTATGTATATGGTAATTCTGAGAATGATAGCACACTTTTGTTATTAAAGCTTCAGTACATTGTAAATTTAATCGATATCCAAAGAAAAAAAAATTATATATTTGCATAAGTAGATACTTGAAAAATTATAATTTCAAGATAAAAATTAAGAATAATTTTATATCTTTATAAAAAAAATGTACTATTTCTATACCGAATTATCCATATGAGATAATTCGAAGTGTCATGACCCAAGTAAAAAAAAAGGTTTGAACTTAAAAGGAAGAAAAAAATTATTTCTTCTGCTCGCATAAAACTTCTCCAGAGAGATCGCGTAAATCCATAAAAAAATGTTGAACCGTCCTTCGTGAAATCACTTATCGCATATCACAACACATCGAATCCAATCGTCTTGTTTCGATGTACAGTCGTACCGCTTCCTAAATTCGACTCATTTAGCGCTATCTTCTCCCTCAAAACTTGCTTCAGACTTTTGGATTAAAAAATCTCAAAAAAATTATCATCCGCAGATGAATTTTTCGTATGGGAGACGTTTACCTTCGGATTCGCCCGAATTTTTGAACAGGTTTTGGTTATTTTTACCGCTCGAAATGTCTCCTAAGTTTTCTAATTCGTTGATCTACACCTGAATGACATACCGGGGATAGGATTGATTTTATTTAGCATTGTAGTCTGGCGTGTGTCTGTCACGGGATTCCTTTTATTAATTCCTTGCGAACGACCAGGTGAGAACCAGGTTCTGGTTCTTTATTTCCCTTTGTATCTTCCTCGGTTACACGAGGCACGCGTTCTTCTGATTGTTGTTCTTCGTTTAAGAAAACCCATAATAATAGACCTTCGTTATTAAAAACGATTCATTCAGAGAATAAAAATTCAGCATCTTCGTTATTAAGCAGCTCGTTGGTTTGTGTCGTAAGGTACGTAACATTGTATAATATTACAAAATTATATAATACTACAAAATTATTTATATTATAAAATTACGATGTATCCTCGAAAAAAAAAATCGAACAGCCAACTATCCCGAGATTCAAGGAGTGAAGACTCGTTTGATTTTTTTTTCTTTTTTTCAATAACGTTACAACAATTATCACGTCGCACGAACTATAAACATAACCTTTTAATGCTACATTAATGCATTGTATTCAGAAAAAAATCATTACTTTTTCTTCTTTCTTTTTGTTAATAAATTGTTAGTAAATTATGAGGTAGTAATTGTTAATAAATTATTTAAAGAACAATCGTACAATTTTTCATTGACTAATTTAATTACTATATTACAAATAACTTATATAATTATTAGTTAATAATAATCATAATCAGTTAAAAATATCTGAAACTCGAATTGTATCTACAAAATATGAGATCAATTAACCTAAGAAGCGTCTAAATTCATTAACTATCCTACATAATGTTACATAAAGAAGAACGCGAAAAATTTTACTCAAATGATCGATCGATCGATCGATCGAAGGGAATAAAATCGAAAAATTATGGGGTGGGTAAGGTGGTAAAGGAAAAGAAAAAGTTTCCAACGTAACGAACGTACCGAATATAATCTAAAATCGTTCAAGCAGAAACTTAGACATGTGTACTTACGCGATAAGTTATATTTAGTTATAAAATACATATATATATATATATATATATATATATATATATATATACGATATATATATTTTAGGTACGTACTATGTATGAAGGTTCGCGTTAACAATTTGTCCAACTTCCGTAGGTTTTCCAAGCAGTTACACCTGTTAGATAACCATATGTCTTTTCCTCTTTGCGCTCACGCGTGTACACACGAGGGTACCTAAATATGAAAAAGAGAGAGAGAGAGAGAGAGAGAGAGAGAACGATAGAAAGAAAGAAAGAAAGAAGAGAAGGAAGAAAACAAAGAGAGTGAAAGAGAGACAGAGAGAGAGAGATAGACAGATAGAGAGAGTGAGAGAGGTAAAGAAGGAGAGGGAGGTAGCATGTGCCAGGACGAAGTTGCTCGTGCTAAACGGAATTTCCTCCCCTTGTTAACTCAAGCACGGTTCCTCCTCCTTACGAGTTCCCTCACGGGATACATGCCCGTCATATCCTACGTATACTCTACTTTCTCGAAATGCAAGTGGTAAACATTATGCTCGGGTAAGCGTGGCCCGTTTTACCTGCCACGCCATTTAATTATTTCCCTATTTCCTTTTCTTTTTTTTTTCGCTTCTCATCCTTTTCTCTCATCTTTTACATTTTAAATCGATGAAATTAAAAAAAAAAAAAATAGAAAATTCTTTTCCCCTTTTTTGTTTTCAGTTTCGTTTTATTTTTCTTTATTTTCATTTTTTTTTCTTTTTTAAATTAAGCTTTCGACGGACCTCGTTATCATTTATATTATTTGTTTCGATTTGTTTTATATCGTAAATATATATATTACATCAATTTTGTAATTTTAATAATTTAATTTTTTTCATTGGATAATACTTTTTTTTTTATTTAATAATTTTTTCTTTTTCTTTTTATTTATTTTATTTTTTTTTATTTTTTACATAAACCTTTATCTCTCCTCAGATAAACTTTCCGTTGAATAATTGCATTTCATATCAATATCATTATCAATTCATTGTATTTATTACGATTCGTACATAATCGAAACGATCGATTAAATCGATGAAAGGTTATACGGACGCATTACTCTTCGTCGAATGCAATTAAACATCGTCCGTTCATCCCTAAATACATGATATAATGTATATCCATCTATCTATCTACCTATCTATCTATTTATCTACGTGTGTATCCTTCTCTCTGGCGCCTTTTCTTTTTCTATTCTTTTTATCTTCCCTTCCTTTCTCTTTTTTTTTCTTCTTTTCGTCGTTGTCCACAAAATCGAAGGACCCACGTCGCGTGCACTCGATAAGGGGCCCCCAGAAAGGATACCACCGGCCAGTTCTCACAAGAAAACTTCTATTTCGGTGCGCTTCGGGCACTCGTACAGAGGGTCCTTTGTCCGGATGCATAAAGTGAGCAACGGTCCCGAATGGCCTTGGTACGCGTCTCTCCCGTGTACGTATGAGAAGGTGGCCCTCCCCCTCCCCCGCCACCACCACCACCTCCTCCTCCTCCTCCTCATCCCCCACCTCCTCCTCTTCTTCTCATCTCTTCTCTTTCTCGCTCTCTTTCGCGATATAACGCGGGAGTAAAGTGTCTACGTTTGTAGGTAGGTATGTATGTACATACATACATACATGATGAGTGGAAATAATGCTGTATGGTATAGCACGCATACATACGTACATACATATATATATATATATATTTTTATGTATATGTATATGTATATGCAAAAGAAGAAACGAGTGAACGAGAGAAGAAGTAGAGGAAAAGGAGAAAGAAGGAGAAGAAGAAGAAGAAGAAGAAGAAGAAGTGGTCGTACCGCTCGTTTGAGACTTCCGGTCGATGGTTCCACGCAAATATCACGGTCACCGCATCCGTTTCTTTACCGCATTTCCGATTGAGTTTATCCGTGAAAATCGGTCCACAATTCGAGACGTAATAAAAGCAAAAAGCAAACGAAGATAAAGAGGAAAAAGAAAGGGGAAAAGGAAGAGGAAGTGGAAGAGGAAAAGGAATGGGTCAATTTCTGAATGATTTTAATAACCTTTCCTTCTTTCTTTTTCTTTCTTTTTTTTTTTCCTATAGATAATGTATATTGAATACATATCTATATGTGATAGATAAGATATATATATATATATACTCCACATGTCGTGGAGTTCGTACGTACAAACATTAATGCATGTTTAATTGAAAAAAAAAAGAAATAATTGTTATCATTTAATTCGATATGTAAAAATCGCCATTATTTCTCCACCAGCCTTATATATATATGCACGTACATACATATATACATACATACATACATGCATACATTTTTTTTTATTTTTTTCTTTCGAGTGTTATTACACGTATATATTTACGTACCTACGTTAATTTAAAATACGATCTAGACTGTGGCGATTCGACGTCACGCCTTCGTAACGTCGCATCATCGAACGTCACCGATACTCAAGAAGTATCGTAAGAGAAGAAACTGGTTTCGTATATGAAACTTGTCTGCGTCTGCTTCTCTCTCTCTCTTTCTCTCTGAAGAGAGCGAGAAAGAACGACCGCCGTTTTCTCTTGCGTGTCATTAAAGTATTCTCTCGTTTTCGAGTTTAAACCACCGTCTACGTTGCAATTTCGTTGACCGATCCGAGATATTGATATCTTAAATTTTTATATACATACACACATACACACATACATACATACGTGCGCGCGCGCGTGTGCGTGTTACATAATAAAAAAAGAAGAAGTTAAAATACGTTCTATCGAATTAACGACAGAGATATTCAATCTTTGCGAATTTGATTTTTTTACGCAAATTCCGATAATCCTATCCCACACGTTCTCTCTCTCTCTCTCTCTCTCTCTCTCTCTCTCTCTATCTTTCTCTCTCTCATTCGCATTGGCTCTTTTCTCGCGATGTGGTAACAGTAGCGGTACATTAACCGTCTCTTCTGCCAAGCTCCGACTTCTCGTCTCCCTCCCCCTCCACCCCTCCACCCCTCCACCCTCTTCCTCATCCTCCTCCTCCTCTTCCTCCTTATCCTCCTCCTTCTTATCCTCCTCCTTCTTCTCCTTCTCTCTCTCTCTCTCTCTCTCTCTCTCTCTCTCTCTCTCTCTCTCTTCTCCCTTCATCTTCCTTTCCTTCTTTGGTTCGATCTTTTCCAAGCTTGGAATGCGATTCTTGCGTTGCATCGACAGCCAAAGATGGACGCGATTGACATTTTTATTTCGATCTTTCCCTCGACTAACGTATCACGTAATAATCCGAGAAAAGAGGATACATAGATAAATAATGAGTAAGAGTCAGAATAAAATGTGAAAATAAAAATGAAAATGGGAAATGCGAAGAAATGAGGAAGAAAAGGAACAAAGAGGAAGTAAAGAAAGAAAGAAAGGATGATAGGATAGGACGAAATAAATAAATAAATAAATAAATAAATAAATAAAGAAAGAAAGAAAGAAAGAAAGAAAGAAGAGAGAATACTGGATATTACCGGTGCATACTTCTCTCATTAAATATCCCGTTACAGTTTAATCGCACGAGGAAAGCCGATTTCACCCAATTTAAAATCCAATTAAACGTTCTCTCTAGAGGGAACATCTCTATAAGAAAGAAGCAACGCTAAAGTTCGCGGGCGGCGTTTTAACTCTCTCTCTCTCTCTCTTTCTCTCCGTCTTTCTATCTCTTTGTCTCTCTCTCTCTCTCTCTCTCTCTCTCTCTCTCTCTCTCTCCTTTCTTTCTCTCTGTACATACATATATAAGTATGTGTCTGTGTGTATGCGAGTGCACGTTGGTCTGTTTACGTTTAAGGAATTTAAAGGGCAGACGGATAAGCGGGATACAGGGAGAGAGAGACAGAGACAGAGATAGATAGAGAGATAGAGACTGAGAGAGAGAGAGAGAGAGAGAGAGAGAGAGAGAGAGGATAAGAGAAAGAAAGAGAGAAAGAAAGTACGGAGACGAAGGGCACACCGAATTCGAGGGTCGTTCCGGTCCTCCTCCTTTTCCTCCTCCTCCTCCTCTCTTGCCTCCGCTAAAGGGCCCAACTCCTCTTTGTCGGGTTCTCGGACTCGTTATAGTCCGTGCAAGAATCGGTGCCTTCTCTCCTCTCTTTTCCTCTCCTTTCCTCTCCTCTCCTCTCCTCTCCTCTCCTCACTTCACTTCTCTTCTCTTCTCTTCTCTCCGGTACTCTTCACTCCTCTCATCTCATCTCATCTCATCTCATATTTTCTTGATATCTTTTCTCTCTTCTTTACTTCCAGACGAGATACGCCGGGGCCTTATATATCATTTTACCTTTTCTGTTTCCTTTTTTTTTTCTCCCGCCCTCCCGCCTTACCAACACCAACCCTCTTTATTCTCTTCCTTTCTTTTTTCCCCCTCTCTTCATTTCCATTTCGCGAATATTTCGTAACGTGAACGACGTAACGAACCGTTTCCTTATCGATACAGATCGGAATTAGGTACTCTCTCTCTCTCTCTCTCTCTCTCTCTCTCTCTCTCTCTCTCTCTCTCTCTCTCTCTCTCTCTCTATCTATCTATCTATCTCCCTCTCTCTCCATCTCCCTCTGTTTGTTCCGCGTGCGTATGGGATAAGAAGAATGCGATGGGATGGGTGGGATGGGTGGGATGTGGTGATGTGGTGGGGAGGGGGTGTTGACTGGTGGTAGGGCCGTATGGACACATGCTGGATTTAAAATAATATATTTGCGATATTACGATGGAAATGCTGCGAACGGTAAGTACGTTTACCGTGTCACGAAAGCGACAAGAAAGAAGGGAAACGATATTGAAAGAGAGAAACTGACGGAGAGACCGAGTGTGTGTGTGAGAGAGAGAGAGAGAGAGAGAGAGAGAGAAAGAGACAGGGAGGGAAAAAAGGAGGGCAATTACCGGAGCAAGTCGGGTCATCCCAACTCAAAAAGAGAAACGGCTTCGAGGGGGACCCTGTGAACGTTTCTCCGAGCGGAAGGGTTCCCTCTACATCCCAAGTTAAGAAGTTTTCTTTATTTTGTGCGAAGTTGGTTCCTTGATTACAGGATCTTTGCCGCTGATTGGAAGTTCGTGAAAGAGAGGGACCGTTTAAGGATAAGGCCCCGTGGCAGAAAAGAGATATTCGATTTATCTCTCTCTTTTTCTCTTTCTTTCTATCTTAGTATCTCTCTCTCTCTCTCTCTCTCTCTCTCTATATATATATATATATATATCTTTCTCGCTCTCGTTCGTACAATTTACAACCGTCTCCTCACTCCGGGCACACTTGATTAATCGTCAGTTTGCGCCGACGAACGAACTTTCTTCGTATTAACGAGCCTAATTTAAGGTGTTAAGGTCTTTGAAATTTCTTTACATGTATAATACGTCTACGTGTATTTCTGTATATGTACATTTGTTATATACGTATATACGTACGTACATATATCTCTTTTATTTTTTCCTTCGCATCTCTTCTTCTTCTTCTCTCTTTTCTTTTTTTTTTCCTTTTATTCTTTTTTCTTCGTTGAACCTCGTGCGATGGAAGAAAAAAAATTGGCGCTAAGAAATTGACACTCACAGGTCAAGATTTTTTCGTCGTACGTTAATTAATTACTATATTTTTTTATTTCGCAAATCGAAAAAACGTTACGATCGTATTATTTTATTTCACGTTTATATAGGATAGATTCTTTATTTTTTTTTTTTTCATCGTACAACACGTAAAACAACAACAACGACAACAAGTTTCTCGTGTTCACGACTTCAATTACGACGGAGGAAAAAAATGTGCTGACAATAGGGTGGTGGTGATGAGGGAATGAGGGGTGAGAGAGGTGGCAACTATTAGGAAACATAATAAATTTTGTCACGTAACTGATGCCGCGCGAATACGGTTGCGATCCGTCCACTTTTTTTTTCCACTTGGATACTTTGAAAACTTAAAGACGAGATTATTTAGAGGAAAGATTAGCGACGTTGCTGATTTTTTTCACCAGAAATTCGTTCGTTCGTTTTTCGCCCCGATGAAATCGGATCTTCCTATATTACTACTACCACTACTACTGTTACTAACCTTCCCCCTCCCCTAATCCCCTATAAATTTTTAACCGTTTCAGCTAAACGAAATGTCAGACGTCTCTTTACATAACGGTCTAGTAATTTTTATTTAAAAAATATATCAAAAGCTAGGGAATTTTCATTAGACATCCAACCACTAATTTTTAGTAATGCAGAATAGTTGTATCTGTCGTTCTGCAATCGAAGAAGATCACGTTAAAGTTTTTTAATAACTCTTCCATCTATTCGAAACACTTCGAAGAAACTTTTATACCCGTGATAATCAGAATTTGGATGGGTCACGATTCTTTTTTTCTTCTTCTTTAACATTTACAAATAAACTCGATCGTTGTTCCATTAACAAAATTAATTTTTGTATGGATATAGAAAATTTGTAGAATCGCGTGTAGTGCGACGTTTCCCAAATTATTTATACTTCAAACGAAAATCAGTAATCGTTCTGTGAAAAATTAATACAAATTATTATTATTATTATTATTTGACTACTTTCCTGTTAACTCTGCGCACGCACGCACGCGTGTATTTCTTTTTTTACATATAAGCAAAATCTTCTTCCACTTTCGTAATTAAAACACGAGAACAATCTGATCGTAACGCGTCGTTATCATAACTACAACATATTCATTCGATCGATCGATTAAATTACCATCGACCTATATTACCTAACCTATAAAACAACCAAGATGTTCCATTTAAAAAAGACGCGTCGAAGAATTCCATGCGACACGTGGTGTTCACGTCTTGGGACAAAAATGTTAAGGAAACCCCCGAACGTTAGACGCGTTGTTGTACATTCCCGAGAATTGTTTAA
>OU427013.1:584205-704205 GCA_911387935.1 Dolichovespula saxonica
CTCTCCCTCTCTCTCTCTCTCTCTCTCTCTCTCTCTCTCTCTCTCTCTCTCTCTCTCTCTCTCTCTCTCTCTCTCTCTCTCTTTCTTTCCCCTATCGTAGGTTCCCCATCGGTATTGTTTAACATTGCTCGACTGCTAGGGCATATACGGGTGCAGCTGTTATATACATGCGATTATTCAGTACCTACCGAATAATCAATAAAACCGACGGACATTCGTATAGGTCCCGAAAGGTTTGACGAAAATCCCTGACCATCAATCAATTATACGAATTTCATTCCGCGTTTCGTAAATTTTATTTGTTCATTTATATTTTTGTTTTTTATATTTCTATTTTTTTTTATTTTTTTTATTTTTTTATTTTAAACGTATGAACGAACATTTAAAATACACTGATATTGATACAATATTCTGTGCTATCGAAATGCTTAACGATCAGGATTTATATTCATGCTAATGTAAATCGATATATCTATTGAATTGATATATCTGTTACATCGATATATCTATTACATCGATATCTATTATATCAATATGACTATTAAATCGGTACATTTATTATATTGATGTATATCTATTACATCGATATCGATTATATAAATATATCTACTAAATCGATATGTCTATTTATTATATACATGTTTATCGATATATCTATTTATATCTAAACAAAGAAAGTTTAAAATCTCTCTGTTAAACGGAATTTATATAATGTATAATTTAAATTGCAATAATACGTGGAGATTGAAATTCACGTATTAATGAAATTAATTGAATTAATGAAATTAATTAAAATGAATTCCTTCGCGAAACCGGATAAGCGTACCTGAATAGTTACCTGCGATACATATTACGTTGCTCGAATCAATCGGAGAAACTTTTGACCTTTGACTTTTTCAGCTTCCACTGTAGAACGTGCTGGTACTTCGTCCACACTTTAAAATGATTTATTCTAATCCGACGAACGAGTACGTGCTCCTTTTTTGATTTCGATAATGATGATGATGATCGAAATGCGTTAGAATCTAATTCATTGTCATACAAAAGTTATACTTACAATGTTAAACTTTTAATGTTGTTACGCAGGTGATTTATTTATTTTTCTTTTTCGAATAGAAAATAATTCCCTATCGTAAATTTTCTTTTTCTTATATCGGATTAATAATCATTAATATAATAGCTTTATCAACGTGCCTTTGTAATTAATAATAATAAACAGTCCAATACAAGTTTGTTTTACCTGTGACGTAATACTGTACATCGTAAAATACATACACGCGTAAAAATAAACTTGTAAAGAATTATTAATTACCATATATACATATATATTAATTATATGTAAATATATATATATATATATATATATATATATATATATATAATATATATACATAGTATTTAATTCTTTACGAGCTTACTTTTATCAGATCGTGAAAAATAATAAATTTAAATAAATCTGATAAAATGATTGAAGAAAAAAATAAAAATGATTGCAAAATCGTGAATGATGGTCGTCGAGGAAATCCCATAAAAAAAAATTACGCATCAATAGGAAGAACGCGTGTTACCGTTACTTATAAACATTAAACGTAGACATATCTGCAAATCGTTATCTCGCTCGTAACGGCATTGATAACTGGCTCCAAAGGGGACCTTCGATAAAACCGTTATAAAGCAAGCTATAGAGAGGCAAAAAAAAGGAGATATATATGTACTATATATCGTTCGAAAAGTATCAAACACGAGTCGGTTTATATAAAATCGTGGCGAGTATGAAATTTGTGTATACCGAAATAATTGATGATCGATACTTACAAGTAGTCGTTTCGATCGAGAGCTGCGATTTTGTCGATCGTGTGATATTTTACGAAATAAAAATACATTGAAGAAAAAATTATAAACGTTTTCGATAAAAATCAAATTATCATCATTTTCTGTAATAAAATAAAATTCGTAACACCTGAATAGATATATAATTCGTTACACCCAATACGAACAAATTAGTATTATCTAAATGATCGATAACATTCAGTCACCTCGATCGAAAATTTCAATATTGTCGATCGAGTGAAATTTTATTGAAAAAAAAAAACAATAATAATAATAATAAAAAAAAATAAAAATCACAATAAATGTACAAATAGAGAAATAATAAAAATAAAGTGACAAAACATTATCAAAGAAACATTTTAAACATTTTTAACAAATGTCAAATCTCATCGTGTACATGTATAAATATAAAATTACGTTCTCGTTTCTCATTAAAAGAAAAAAAAAAAGAAACAAAATAAAACAAGAAAAATGAAAAGAGATATGAAAAAGATTCGTTAAAATCAACGTAACGAAATACACCAAGCTAATTCGAACGAGATTTCAAAGCTCTTTTTTTTTCTTGGCGAATCCCACCAATAGGCTTATTCTTCTCTCTCTCTCTCTCTCTCTCTCTCTCTCTCTCTCTCTCTCTCTCTCTCTCTCTCAACTACTACTATAGTATTTCTTCGTAGAACCAGGTCGATCAACTTTTTTCTTCCCTCTTTCCAATCGTTTCTCTGGTTCTTAACCCCCCAGCACTACGAAAGTTCCTTTTCTTTCCCCTCTCATCATCAACATCCCTCGATCATCTCTCTCTCTCTCTCTTTCTCTCTCTCTCTCTGTTCATTTCTTGTACGTGTTGCGAATTCTTCTTGTCTATTGCGCGCCGCATCTGCGGCGGCTCCCCGTGTGTAAGATCGGTAAGAATAGCGCGAAACGGGGCAGGGTGCCGTCTAGGGTGAAGAATCCTGAAGGAACAGATGATGATCCCGTTTAGGAAGCTGCAAAGGTGTCCCGCTTGTCTCGAAACTTACGGTTACGAGATCGTCGTTATCGTCGTCCTGTACGTCTGCGTCTGCGTCTGCGTCTGCGTCTGCGTCTGCCTCTGTGTCTGCCTCTTCGTCTTCGTCGTCATCATCGTCATTTTCATTTTCAACGTTTGCATCGTTTTCACCGTTTTCACCGTTTTCACCGTTTTTACTGTTCTCATCATTTTGATTGTTTTCATAGTTTTCGTAGTTTTCATCGTTTTCATCATTTTCATTGTTTTCGTAGTTTTCATCGTTCTCATCTTTTCATCGTCCTCGTCAGTGGATCTTCTTTATTCGACATCCTCGTGACGCGTTTCCGGTCTTCTGAACATTATATATATATATATGTATCTAAAAGGGAGAAGAGAAAAAAAACGTGCATATGATTACGCGAATAGAAATTCAGGTAGACAAAATGCTTTTTTGCATTTCACCGACGAATCGAAACCGGACCGAGTCTGTTCAATTTCATTTCGTTCCATTGTATCGTTCAGAACTGAGATCCTTCCTTCCTTCCTTCCTTCCTTCCTTCCTTTTTTGGTTTTTCGGTTTAGATGATCTTTGATCGTAAATTAAGATGACGCCATTCGTGTTTCTAACATAATCGCGTTTGCAAAACAATTCGTATATGTTTAAGATGAATAGATTTTTTTCTCGTTTTTAGTTATTGCATTTCTTACGTTCTATCGGATTTTACTTTTGGAAAGGATATTCATTCACCCCCTCCCTTTGGTTTTGCCGTTTTATTTTTTATTTATTTATCTTTTCTTCTTTATTTATCCTTTCCTTTAACTTGCGTATAGTTTTGGTTTTATATTTTCGGTTTATTTTTCTTTTTTACTATTTTTTTAATTTCTGTCCTCTCTTTTACAGGTATTCGTATCTACTATTTGTGTCTTTTCTTTTTTTTTTACTTTTATTTTTCATTTACCTTTTTTTTTTCACGTCGATCAGATCGATTTCAATTATTCAATCATATAAGAGAAATAGGTATTGATATATATATAATAAATATAATTTTACGCAAACATAAACGAAAAAATTAAATTACACGTTTCGTGCTCGGTGTGTTTATCAAATTCGATCAAAAAAAAAAAAAAAAAAGAAAATAGAGGGGAAAAGAAAAAGAAACAGAAAAAACCAGAAAGAGTGAATATCTCGCATTCGATTAAAAAAAAAAAAAAAGAGAGAAGAAAAAGAAAAAGTAAGTAAATAAATAAATAAAAGAAAAAAGAGAAAAAAAATAATACGAGAGAAACAAAAAGGAGAGAAAAATGCAAGGAAAAAAATAATTTACAAATTTGTTCGTTTGATTTGAGAACCGCGATTGCTGCAGGTATTACGTAAGTGGCTCCCTTGCCACCCGATCCACCGTCGAAGGGAGAAGGAGGAGGAGGAGGGGTGGGGGGAGCATCGTCCTTTCCCATATGTCGTATGCCTCCTCGTATGTAAGTTCAGAAAACCGCGCAGGCAGGCGCTACGAGGAGGCCTCCTCATATTCGTTCTGTTGTACCTGTGTCGGTTTGCCAACACGTGGCCAAACTTATGAGAACTTACGAAAAAATATGCGCGCGCGACTTTTACCAATACATCTTCGTTGCTGTCTTCTCTCTCTCTCCATATAACATCCCCCATCCCACACCACCACCACGCCTTGACCCCCTGCCATTCTTTATTCCAACCGAAAAAATAATTTTTCATTGCACCCGAAATAATAATTTTTTAATTATCACGGACCAATATCCGTTTACATTTGATATACTATTTATATACAATTTATATAGAATTGATATACGATATAATAATTTTTCGATTAACCGTTGCATTAATATGTCTGACGATAATAGATATAAGAATTATCTTGTTGTAGTTTTATTATTTTAGTATATTTTAGTATATTTTATTTTATTTTGTTTTAATTTTATTTTCTTTTATTTGCAATCTCTCTCTCTCTCTCTCTCTCTCTCTCTCTCTCTCTCTCTCTCTCTCTCTCTCTCTCTTTCTCTCTCTCTCTCTCTCTCTCTCTCTATCTTTCTCTCTCTCTCTCTCTCTCTCTATCTTTCTCTCTCTCCCTCTTAATGGAGTTTATTTGAATGAACAAAAAAAAAAGTTTTGTTGCATCGTCGATATTTGGTTTCATATAAATAAATATAAAATTTATTTCAATAATTTTCATAACGATACGTATTAAATAAATTATTAAATATATAAATATTAAATAAATTATAAAATTTGGTTGTTTCGTCGGTATTTGTTTCATACAACAACAACAAAACATATAAAAATTTCTTTCAATAATTATCAATACTATACATATTAAATAAATCATTTGGTTAAATAAATATAATGAAAGTAAAGTTATTTGATTAAATCAATTGTTAAATAAGTCGAATGTTAAAACGACAGTGCATGCACATGCACTTCGGCCGTACGTTCACACACACACACACACACAAATAAATATGTATGTATGGTATATATATGTACGTAGATAACTCTTGGCTTGGTATGGGTAATAATACCGAAGGATGTGTGTGTATCGTTGGAGGCCGACGTCCTTAGTCGACTCCCTTAGTAAATCGCATCCCTCGTAGGTACTGCTGTTACCCCTGAGCGCACTATCGACGACACCCTTGGCACGCGCCGACTTTTACAATGCTCTCTACCATCTGCACTCTTTCTCACAGAGAAAAATCGAAGTCGTACGTCGGGGAGAGTAGATCGTCCTCGTCTTGAGAAAGAAAGAGATCTGTGCACATAAAAAGAGAGAGAAAGAGAGAATGAGAAAAGAGAGAGAGAGAGAAAGAAAATTCAATCAATATTCGGAGATATTTTGAAATTATGCAATATTTGACACTGCCCTCCATTCATCCATCTCTCTCACTCTCTTTCTCTCTCTCTCTCTCTCTTATTTTTTTCTTTTTGTATTTTTTTTAGACCGTGTCATGTCTACGAAAAAATTATTCGTTAATGAATTAAATTAAAACTGTTAATTAATGAATCGTTATATATACATTACATTTTTATTGGGAACGAACGATTTTTTTTTGTTTCTTTTACTTTCTTTTTCTATTCCATGTGAATTGTCAACGTTAATAATTTTACGGAGAATTTACTGATATTTGATTTCTCGACTCTTAAAGTGTGTGTGGGGGGGGGGGGATGTGTTTGGAACAATTTTTTTTTCGAACTTGAGATAGAGGAATTAAAGAACATTTAAATGTTTTTTTAACAAAATTTTAATTTATTATTTTAGAAAATAAATTGTCGAGAACGGTTGACGTAGTAATAGGTCTGACGTAGTAATTTTTCCTGTATTGATGATACGTAAAGTTTGACAAACGCAAGTCAACTAACAATATCTAAAGTATTTTTCAAACATTTAGAACCTGAATATTTGAAACGTCTTTTCGAAACTCGCTTTTAAAATACGATGAGACTTGTGCCAGACAGTATTCAAAAAATAAAACAAGTTTATTCCCGGTTTGTCGACTTACCATGTTCTCGATCTTATATACTTTATAATAATAATCTTATATACTTGATAATAATATCAGATAAATAAACTTAATAAATAAACTTAATTTACATCAAGATTACTTGAAATAGAAGAAAATAAAAATAACATAATCTTAATTTACATCGAGATAATCCCTTCTTCTTCTTTTAAATATTCAATCGTCAACGTTATTACTAATTATCGATCGACGGTTAGATTGATTCTTTATTGAAAAAAAAAAAAAAGGAAAAAGATTATAATAAAAAGAAATTATAATTAATCAAATAAAAATTATAATCAAGTTGCACACTATCGTTCCCTCGTGGCGACCATGTCCAACTCGGAGGAAAGAAAAAAAGAAAAGAAATTTAGAAATCTATCAAACTCCGTTTCTATCGTTCGTTACTAAGCATCGATCCGAAATAATCTAATTCCTAACTGATTACAATCGGTTTCCCAAAACGTTCGATCGTCGAAACAACGAAAAGAAAAAAGAAAGAAGATGGGGTATAGGACGGGGTTAAGTCGAGGAAGACGGGTGATGGAGGGGGAGCGTAGAATCGATGTTCTTAAATATGCATTGAATTTTAATACGAATCATTAATTGGATCCTACCGTTATCACAACGACGGACTATTAGAGCTGATAATAGGGGATACGTTTTGTCTCAATAAATAAAATTGAAGATACATGTATGTACCTAATGTATGAACGAACGTACATACGTATGGTGAATTTAAAGTCGAAGAAAACGAATATTTATAATAGGAGGCATCAACGAAGAGGTGTACGTATACGTAGAAGAAGAAGGAGGCAGCTGTAAGCAAGGGGGTCTCCGACCCCTGCCTACCCAAGTTTTCATACGAGAAAGCAGCTGAACTACCCCTCTACAACGTTGACTCCGTAACGTCGTCCAAGTCGTCGTCATCGTCATCGTCGTCGTCACATCGATCTAGAGAAAAAGAAAAAGAAAAAGAAAAGAGGGAGAGAGAGACACGCGTGTGCGTGTGTATAAGTAAATGATGTATATGTAATACGTATGAGAGAATCCATATCGAAATTCAACGTTTGAAGATACGGTGGGGGGTAGTTTAGGGTAGGTTGACTAACTCTCATTCTCTCTCTTCTTTTTTCTCCCTCTCTCTAAGGCACGTAAGGAACCATTGTAGGAGTATACTACACCCTCTCGAGAACGTGGTGGAACAATCGTAAGCACGAATGTACCAACGGTGTGATTCAAAGAATACATAGAAAGAAAGAGAGAAAGAGAGAGAGAATCCGATTAAGTCAAACGACAGCTGATCCTTTTACCATGGACATAAGTCAATAAATACGTTGGACGAAGCATCTTTGATGCCTCCTTTTGATGAAATTTTCTTCTTCGCTAAAAATCGTATGCGAGAGAATCGAGAAAAGGAAGAGAAATAACCTCATACCTATGTATTCTCCTCTTCTCCCCATCTCCCCCCCACCTCCTCACCCAAACCCTCAACCCTTCTGTAATTTTCTTCACGCGATTCGAATGCAACAAACGAAGATACACACCCATATTTACGAATATAATCACATATGTACGTCAACGTGGTCGAGTGTTCGTCGACCTTATTCATTTTCTTCGTCTTCGTGTTCGCTTTCATCTTCGTCTTCGCCTTCGACTACTTCGTCTTCGTCTTCGTCTTTGTCTTCTTCTTTGTCTTCGTCTTCGTCTTTGGCTTCGACTTCTTCGTCTTCGTCTTCATTTTCTTGTCTTCCTTCTTGTAGATTGCACCATATGCGAACGAACATTGACGTCTTGCGGTTTGTCGCCCTTTCGTGATTTTCTTTTTATTTTCTTTTTTTTTTATTTTTATTTTTATTTTTCTTCCTCTCTTTATCCTTCGTTCTCTTTATTCCTTTTCACGTGCAAAGCCATCGACGATCGATCTCGAAAATCTCGTTATAAATCGAACGAATTTTCTCTTTTTTGTATAAATATTTCTCCCTCTCCTTTATCTTCTTTCCTTTTATTTATTTCACGTGAATTTGCATCGTAAACGCGTAAATAATTTTCGTCGATTTTGCGATGAAATTCTATAGTCGTTATTTTTTATTTCATCTTCTTTTTTTTTCTTTTCTTTTCCTTTTTTTTAACATGTATTTGGAAAAATTTTGATTTTGGATCTGATCTGTCGTCTACCGTGTCAACGTTTGATTGGTGGCCGTCAATCGATTTAGTTTCACAAAATAATTTTCGATATATAAATAATTGATATTTGTAAAAATCTTCAGAAGTGTATGCAGTTTGTATACGTTTAGTTAAGTTAATTTAGACCGTTTTGCAATGTCAATTAAGATCTCTTCAATGATTCTCAATTTTTAAAATGAAAATACATAGGAAATTTATCGTTTTTTTTTTTTTTTATTAATATTTAAAGGGTATCACGACAAATTAAATAATTCATACTTAACGTTGTTAACATAATGTGCAAAAATACAAAAAACATATGAAGGCGGATAAATAGTAGGAATTTTTGAAAATTTACGAACACACAGAATACACCATTTATATTAATAATTATACCGTTATCGATGTCATTATTATTATTATAAAAAAATATATAATATCATTAATTATTATTATTATATCATTGAGTGTTTCTAAGAAATATTCACTCCTTCGTTTAAATCAATTAAACGAATACTCGTTTGTAACTATTGTGGAAACTTACTTGTGAAAAAATTTTTTGTTTTAAATTCAAAAGTATTTCTTCGATATACTGAAGTTTCAGTATACACGAATTTTGAAAGTTAATCGGGAAAAAATCTTTTATTGTATTACCTGCTACGTACATAAAATTCTTATTACTTTTCTTTTTATCTTTTCTCGTTTCCAAAGTTCTTTTATTCATATTTCTAATCTACTTCATTCGGTAAGTACAATAACTACCTGATCTTGTCATTTCCCTTTTTTATTGGGACTGTTTAAGTAGTAACAAGTTATATGATTTACAACCCAACAACAACCTCATGTGAGGTCACCAGCACTCGACAGTTAACTTCCTCCAACCCTAATCATGAAGAATAATTTTCTCTTTTTTCCTCTGCCTTTCCCTTGGAGTTTAGGTATAGACTAGAATATAAGCGGAAAAATACTCTTGTATATTATTAAGATATGAAGTAAGACTAAAAAATTGTTCTATGTTGAAAATAGTTTTTTTGCAAACATATATTGAATTTTCTGACGATATTTTTCTTTTCATTTTGTATAATGTTTGCATCATTCTATGTATTGCTATGTAAATTTTGTTTCTTTGTTGATAAGTGTTCGGAAAACTTTTGATTTCTGCTCTGATCTGCCATCGACGATTGATTGGTGGTCATCAATCGATTTCGTTTCACAGTATATCTTTCAATATCTAAATAATTGATATTTGAAGAAATCTTCAGAGGTGTACGTAGTTTGTACATCAAAATATGTCTTTTGTTAAAATAATGAGTGAGAACCTACGGTAGAAGGTCGATTATCGATACCCATTGGAAAGTTTATTACCTGCAATATTTTACTAATCCTGTGTCGCAGTTAACAGCCTTAAAAGGAATAATAGTAGACAGACAGACAGGTATGTGAAAATATTCTTTGTGAGACTAATCCTCTAGAAAGTTTATATATATATTCGTATTAAGAAAAATTTAATAATTTTTAATTTGTCTTATGGAATTCCATGTATTTTATTCTCGTTTTTATTTTTTAATTAATTAAATAGTTTAATCGATTTAATATAAAGAAGAAAAAAATTATTAAGCAAGCACAGGCCTCGAGTTAATAATTATCGAGGTATTAATGTGCAAAGTATATTATATCGATAGATAAACGGCAGTATCAATCTTATGGAAATTAAAATATTGAAAAATGATTAACCCTCTTGATAACAAATAACATTTTAAATAATAGAGAAATGTATAAAGATGTTATTTAAATTGATTTTAATGTTTCCTTTTATTTTATTACCAATTAACAATCTTAGTAATAAACAAAATAATAGTAAGATCTTTTTATAAGTTTTTCATATTGTTCATTTCACCTCTTGAAATTATTAACATTTGAAGGTACGCATGTTGTTCGTATAACTGCATAATCTAACGTCTCGTTAATTATTAACTTTAGGACTGTACTTGCTGAATAATATTTTAAAGATAATTAATTAAAATATCTAATAAATTAAAAACTAAAATAATACAGGATATTCCATAAGACAAACTAAAAATCATTGAATTTCTGATTTAACCGAAAGTCAAGTATTTTATATATACATTTAATATATGTATATCAAGTATGCATGTGTATATATATATATATATATATATATATATATATATACACATTTGTATATACATATATTTTTATTTTTATATTGTATATATATATGTTTTTCTATTGCTTTTTATCCGATAATTAAAAATCGACCCGTTATATAAATATCCACAAATTCGACTTTTTGTTTTTTCCTTATTTATTTCCTTGCTTCGATTCATCGATAGAGATTATATTATCAATTTGCTTGCGGTTATATTCCTTTTAAACCGTGCACCTGACGCGTGAAAATTTCGAAGGAAGAATGCGAGGGCGGTTAGAACGGTCAGGTGAACTATTCTGATCCGAAGAATGAAAAAAATGGGTCTAGCGCCGTTGTACCTGCGGCGCATCCATCTTTGAATGTAGTCGGTGTTCTGTGTATCTACGACAAGAAGTTCGAAGATGCAGAATAGAAAGGAAAAATACCTACGAATAGAAACGAAACACGTTCGAAAGACTTCTTTTTCCCCAAAAGTCGCTGTTAAAGTAAAATAAATAATATATATATAAATATATATATATATATATATATATATATATATATATATATATATATTATATATATATTACGATAATTAAAATTCATTTACCAAAGTAATCCCTGAACTTAACAAAAACAAAAAGTAAAGAAAGAGTAAAGAAAATTAATTGTTAAGTTTCGTTTCACAGCCAACGCCGTTGTTGTTAAATTAATATGCTATTATATTTTTTATCGACAAACTTGATGTCATAGTTGAAATCGAATTGTATTTTAGTTATAAGAAAAAGAAAGAAATTACGAACACGCACAGACTGATTTGGAATTTGATATTATTAATATTTAACATTACTTCATATAAGTTTTTATTTATTTTATTTAACATTTTTTATTATTAAAATTAAGTTATGCCTATTAGAATATTAGACCGTTTTGCAATGTCAATTTTATCTATTCAATGATTCTCAATTTTTAAAATGAAAATACATAGGAAATTTATCGTTTCTTTTTTTATTAATATTTAAAGGGTATCACGACAAATTAAATAATCCATACTTAACGTTGATAACATAATATGCAAAAATACAAAAAACATATGAAGGCGGATAAATAGTAGGAATTTTTGAAAATTTACGAACACACAGAATACACCATTTATATTAATAATTATACCGTTATCGATGTCATTATTATTATTATAAAAAAATATATAATATCATTAATTATTATTATTATATCATTGAGTGTTTCTAAGAAATATTCACTCCTTCGTTTAAATCAATTAAACGAATACTCGTTTGTAACTATTGTGGAAACTTACTTGTGAAAAAATTTTTTGTTTTAAATTCAAAAGTATTTCTTCGATATACTGAAGTTTCAGTATACACGAATTTTGAAAGTTAATCGGGAAAAAATCTTTTATTGTATTACCTGCTACGTACATAAAATTCTTATTACTTTTCTTTTTATCTTTTCTCGTTTCCAAAGTTCTTTTATTCATATTTCTAATCTACTTCATTCGGTAAGTACAATAACTACCTGATCTTGTCATTTCCCTTTTTTATTGGGACTGTTTAAGTAGTAACAAGTTATATGATTTACAACCCAACAACAACCTCATGTCAGGTCACCAGCACTCGACAGTTAACTTCCCCCAATCCTAATTATGAAGAATAATTTTCTCTTTTTTTCTCTGCCTTTCTCTTGGAGTTTAGGTATAGACTAGAATATGAACGGAAAAATACTCTTGTATTTTATTAAGATATGAAGTAAGACTAAAAAATTGTTCTATGTTGAAAATAGTTCTTTTTGCAAACAAATATTGAATTTACCGACGATATTTTTCTTTTCTTTTTGTATAACATTTGTATCATTCGATATTTCTATGTCGATTTTTTTTCTAGATCTCTTTTTTTTATTAATAAGTATAATATTTTACCTATCATTTATATTCGTATAGAGGAATGTCCGTAGAAATATTACACGACTGATTGAAGTCACACAAAAATTTATTGTTTATTGTAATATATTAATGATTGAGAAATAAAATTAAAAAAAAAACAAAATGAACAAATTTACTCTAACAATAATAAATTATGAAATATGCTCTTTCTACGGTGTATAAAATATAGATATAATTTAATATAATATATATACATACATACATATATATATTTTTTTTTTTATAAGAATATATATATGTAACACACACACAAACACACACATGCATATTTTAAAAGAATATACTTATATATGTACAGATATATATTTTGTAATTATAATTTATATTTTATAAAAATGCATATATTGTTAGAATATATTATTACCAATCTAGCTTTTATCTAACAATGCACAAAATATAGAAAAATATTAATAATAATAATTTTAACAATTATTACAATTTTTCCCATAACTAAGCGAGTATTAACCGATTCGACAAGTAAAAATATGGAAATAAGAAGTAAATAATAGTTATCATTGAATTCGACGAAAACAATTATTTGTTATCTATAAAAAAATTCTCCAATATTTCGTACACTTCTTATTAAATAGTTTAAAATTTACAATATCAATGAAAACCGTCTCGATTACAATTATTATTATTGTTATTAATTGATGAAATTTCATAATCGTTATCGTTATTATTAATATAAATAATGCCTTCTTTGTTAAATGTATTGAATGTACGAACGTATCAATTTCTTTTTAAGTTTTTATAGCAATCATGTTTAATCAGAAGGAATGTATATATTTAGACAGGTCTATCGTCGGGTCTTCTTTTCATTTGTTTTGTCACAATTTTGCTACTAGGATATAACAAAAAGACTATTCTAGGTGGTCTTTTTTTAAACGAATAATGTAATTTAGCATATTTAAAAATTTAATACATGTTATGTTCCAAAGTAAATTATTTATCAATCATTCGTCGTAGAAAGTTTTTCTTTCTTAAACGGTGTCAAAAGGGCACATTCGTACAAAATGTTATGAGTTATACGTATTCTAAAAATTATTTCTTCTTTCTCTTTTATTTTCCTCAACACATCAATTTTTCTTTCTTTCGTGAATTTATCAAATAAAAGTTTTTAGTCAATGCATTTCTATATTTCAAATCGTTTTTCTATTTTTCTTTTTTTTTTTCTTTATACAATTTGCATTAATTTCAAGCAAGCATTATACTGGACGTAAATCAATTTTTATTTATCCGACTTTTTTCTACCAAAAAGAAACCCAAGATGTATTTCAAGATATTTGTATATCATTATAATAAAAAAAAAATAAAAATAAAAAGGAAAAGATGTCGTTCTAAATTGTTTATAAGCCCGAATCATTAGATTCCGATCGACGAAGTAAGAAAATAAGAAATATCGATCTGTCAATTTCGAAAGTAAAAGAGGAATTAGATATTGGGGGAGGGTAAAAAGGGTCTTGGCTGGGTTGATTTTGCACGTGCACTTGAAATGCACAGGTCAGTCAGACGGTGCAGAAACCGCGGCCCCCCCACAGCGAGTACCGTAAAGAAGTTACCGTGCATTCTCGTTGCTCCAATACGGTGTGCCCTGTGGATTAAGGGCACCGGTCCTTCCCATTGGTTATTCTCCATCCCTACCACAGAAACAGACCTCATATAAAAGGTGAGGCCCACCGGTTAGTCCTTCTCCAAGACGAGACAACTTTCAGTCAGTCGTTCGACGACGCTCGAACGAGTAACAACTTACATCGGACCTCTTTTTATTCTATCTTCTCTCTGCAGTGTGTTTCGTGTGTTCCGTGTGTTTCGTGTGTTCGTTCGTTTTAGTCACGGATTGTAACTTTAATAAATCACGTGTGCCGTTCATCGTATTTCGTGCAACAAAGTGTTAGAAGTGCTTATCACGTCACGTTTCTCGCTTAATTTAAATATCGACCACTCGTAAATTTTTCTTCCATCTCTTACAATTCAACCATTAAAACTAGTGCCTACTTGTTTGTCGATCGACGAAATAAAATTGGAAGAAGGACAATATGTTACGAGAAACAAATAGTATGCGCAAAATGATGAATATGGAAACGTGTGAAGTGTGTAAATGTGCAAGGTATTTTTCTTTTTCGATTAAAAATTCTAAAAAATTCTATAATCAAACTATATAAGATCTCTTTTTTTTCTCTCTCTCTCTCTCTAAGTCGTCGTTATTTTATACGTTCAGCCACGCCACGAGAGAAAAAGAGAGAGAGAAAAAGAGAGGAGGAGAGAGACGGAGAGTACGATTCAATAAAACAATTTTTTCCAATTTAAATCAGAGCAGTGTGTCTGTGTCGGTCATGATGATTTTATAAGAATTTTATTTGTGAAAACTCGAGCCAGTGACTTTTCCTTTTTTTTTCTTTCTTTTTTTGCCCTTTTATTTTCTCACTTTCATTCATTTTCACGCAGATCATAGACATTTTAATGATCGTGTTAGTTCGTGTTCAAAATTCTACGTTAATTTTGTTCTCTTGAAAATTAAAAAAGAAGAAGAGGAAAGAAGAAATGTGTTCTGAAAAATAATCTAGAAAATTATATCTTTTAATGGAAATATATCGTTGGGAAAAATGTTTTATTCGATATTTAACGAACTTACGAATACGAGATACGTCGGTTATTTTTAAAAAATTGTATATATATACACATGCATTTCATATTTTTTGACACGTTGAATCGTTGTTACTTCCCAAGTAACTAAATTCATCGTTTGGTTTCGCGCGTTCGATCGGTATTCGTCGTTCGGTTCCGTGTGTCTTCGTATAATATCGTGTACTCTCTCTCTCTCTTTCTCTCTTTCTCTCTCTCTCTCTCTCTCTCTTTCTCTTTCTCTTTCTCTCTCTCTCTTTCTTTTCCTTTCTCCCCCACTACTCGACGTTTACTGCCAGTTGCGCGCCAACTCTCGGCACGAAGAGAAGCGTGAATTTTGTTCTAGCGATCGAATGGAGCACGGCCAAAAGTAGGAAGTTGGTGAAGTTTCTGAATGAAATATCGAGGGATACATACATACATACATATATATATATATATACATATATATATATCATAATATATATGTATATATATTCGATAAATAGGACTTAAATAGGATCTCGGTCTTTACCGGTACGAGAAGTGTTTTATAAAAAGAATTTTATTTGAGAAATGTAATAATCGATAACAGCACCGAAAGAGTTTTAGAGTATTTTTCCCGACCTTGTCAATTCGCACGCTTAAGAAGGGTGGGGGGAAGATAGGTGAGGGGAGGAGGAGCGTCGGGGAGGTTAGGAGCGTGAGATCACGGACATATTGAAGCAATGAGAGCATTGCGTGAATCGATTTTTCGTCGAGAGAAAGATCGTTTTTCTCTCAGACACGATACGAATGCTTGTACCTTGAATGAAGTCCTTTTTAATTTATTTATTTATTTTTGTCCATTTTTTGTTCTTCGCGTCTCGTTGCTTTAATTTGGATGCTTTCTCTCGACTCCTTACGCACAGGCATGCTTTGTTCCGCACGTATTGTTTGTTCTTCTTTCTTGGTTTATTTTATTTTATTTTATTTTACTTTTTTGTTCCCTTTTGCTTTTTTCTTTCGTATATAAATATAGCACTCTAATAGATCATAGATTATAGATCGTTTTTTTAGACATTAGTAACGGTATTAGGGTACTTTAGAAAGTTGTTTCCTATTTCCCCTCTCTTGTTTCTTTTTTTTTGGAGTGAACTTTGAGAGATATAACAATTGGAGGTTAGTCGCTCGTGTCGTGTTTTCCCGCCAATTTTGATCAAGACGTTTCTTTTTTTTCCTTTTTCCTTTTCTTTTTGCGATCCTATATATATATGTATATATATATACATAAAAGAAAAGGAGGCGTATATATGTATATATTAATCAAGGATATGTTTATCTCTTTATTGCAGTCTCTTCAAGAATGTATTTAGAATTAGAAGTACGCCGGAAAAAGAGGTAGCTCCTAAACCAAAAGCACGAAGATTAGTGGGCATGGCGGCACGAAGATTCGTCGGTTTTGAAGCCTTCTCGCCATCTACCAACAAAGAAAATGGCACTGTTAACCGTAACGTCAACAACTCTAGTCCGCAGAAAGTAAGAACGTTTTCTACATTATCGACTACATTATCGTTAAGCGCGATTGATAAATTTCATCTCTCTCTCTTTCTCTCTCTCTCTTTTTCTTTTTTTCAAGTGAAACAATTAATTAAATCGACATTTCGTTTCTCGTTCTCTCTTATTTTATTTTGACCGATATTCGTTGAGTCAGTTTATATTTTCCAACATTTTTTATCAATTTTTTACAAAGAATCAATATTTCAATTAAAATATTTATCAATATGTTAACAATAAATGATTAGTATTTATAATAAAATACGATCAAAATAATATAAACGTTTGGTATTACATCGATTAATAAAAAAAAAGTATTTTATATAAAAAATCAGTATTTCAATTAAAATATTAGTAAATATAATAATTTATCAGTATTTATGAATAAAATATCATTACATGATATAAATGTTTTAGTATTACACCGATTAATAATAAAAACACAAAGAAAACAATATTTTATATACAAAACCAGTATTTTAAAATTAATATTTTATTAAAAATATTAATAAATACAATAATTTTGTCATTATATTATAAATAGGTTATAAGTATTTATAATAAACCTAAACGCAATTTCAACATTTAATTATTCATATTGTCCGCGTATATAACGTACTGATAATTTATTATAAATAACGATGAAAATATGGACATATACCGATCGTTCATATTAGAAAATACTTATCGTTAATCAATAAAATTGCTGACGAAATAAACTTTTAAGACCAAATAAATTTGTTTCTTTTTTCCGTTTTATGCAAAGTCGTGCTTTGAAAAAAAAATTTCCATCCAATTTCCGTTCGAAGATACGTTAGGCGTGATAATCGAAGTCTACCTGAAATTCTAAAATAAACGTCACGTTAGATTAGATGTTAGGTTCTCTCCCGATCGCTCGCTACGAGCGAATAGTAAAATACAGCTGTTCGTTGTTGAGAAATTTCCTAACGATATCGTTTGCTTCGGAAGTAAACAAAAAGAAAAGTGTCATTCGGTCACATCGGTAGATCGGAAAAAAAAGAATAAAAAAAAAGATCCCGAAGAGATATGGAATGTGTGTATGTTTTGACGAACATAGTGACATAGTGGTGTTCCATAGTCGAATTGGTCTCGCATGCAGCTTTCAGATTTTCCATAATCGTATGCGCGACACCTTGCTATACTTATCCATCGACGGGTGCAAGACTTGCTACCGGAAAAAAGAGAGAGAGAGAGAGAGAGAGAGAGAGAGAGAGAAAAGAACTATGTATATATATGTATGCACATATATATTCTCCTTCGTAAATCAGCTTTGAATTTATGGGAAACAGGAAACACCTACTATCGGCTGCGTTATAATTTCGATTAAGAAAAAAAAAAAAGAAAGAAAGAAAGAAAACACTGAAGTATTTTATTCCTAAAAAACATTGTGCTTTGTTACAGATAAATGGAAGCAAAAGGTCACGCTTCCCTCTCGAGGATTGCGACTCGAACAATCAGGATAACGAGTATGGAGTTAATTTGCATGAGAGAGAAACACGTACCGGATTTCAATTTGCGGAGCCCCTTGGCGTACCACCAAGACGTATGAGCGTCACTGATGCTCGAAGTCCTATACAGTCACCTATAAGATCATCGCCTCGTGGATTATTAACGGATCCGATGATCTTCCGTAGTTTGTCATCGGGATACGAGAGTATGGACGACGATTTAAACGATCTTATGGATTTGGACGCTTTGGACGAAGCAACGCATTTACCAAATGGCCTTACGAGTTTACTATCTGGTAGCATCGTTGGATCGGAAATAATGGAATATGCTATAATAACAACACCGGAGTATCCTCGTACAAAAGTGAAACGTTCCTTTCGGCGTTCATCGTCGTTACAAAACGACCGAAATAATCCGCAGTCGTCCGTATCGAAAGTACGTTCCTGTCTATTTCGTTCGCCCTCGACAACCTGTTCAACTCGTAAACTAGCATTCGACGACAATGCACAAACGCGTAATACATCTTATCCGAGCGTGGATTCACCGCCAGCAACGAGACCGTTCAAAAGACCAGATCCACCAGCCGAACATAGTCCTCGATTAGTCAAGAGGTCTAGGATATCGGTTGACCTTCAACATATACCCGACGACGTCGAATTGGAGATATCGTCGAAACAGACAACTTACGTAACGGAGATCGAAACGAAGCTAGTCAAAAAATCAATCAAGCCAAATTGCTTGGATAATATGTCAGAAAGTGTGGAAACGTGCGAGCCTATTAAGGAATCGTTGGATAATGGTTTCGAGGATAGTAAAACACACGCCATGATCAAATCGGCGATACACCGTAGCGTAACCGATGCCGATCTTACCGGTGACTTTAGTAAACCTTGCATTTTACCTCTTGCCGAGGGCCGACACGATGACCTCAAATCGATCTCAGTTGATACCTTGGCAGCATTGATGCGTGGTGACTTCGAAGAGCACATTGATTCCTTCGTTATCGTCGATTGCCGATATCCTTACGAATACGAGGGTGGACACATCCAAGGTGCACTCAATCTTTACAGCAAGGAATTGATCGAACAACAATTAATCGATCCGTTGACCAACGTACCGGAGATACAGCCTAACTCGTCCAAACGTCGCATTCTCGTCTTCCATTGTGAATTTTCTTGGGAACGTGGACCGAATCTATCCCGTTTTCTACGTAATATAGATCGTCAACGTAACAAGGAACATTATCCTGCCCTTCATTATCCGGAAGTTTATCTATTGCACGGTGGTTATGAACAATTTTATAAGGAACAAAGAAATCTTTGCTCGCCACAGGGCTACAAACCAATGTCAGATCCGAATCATGAAGCCGATCTCAAACAATTTCGTGTTAAGAGCAAAAGTTGGCAGTCCGAAAAACCCGTTAGCAGAGTTAGCGGGCTTATGGTTAGAACAAATATCAAGCGTTTAGGTTTTTGAGATATTCTTTTTTCTTTTCTTTTCTTTTCTTTTCTTTTTTCTTCTTCTCTATCCTTCCTTCCTTCGAATCTCTTCGTGTTCTTTACTTGGATGCGCTAAAGTGACCGACAAATTCGACACTATATTGCAAACCAAGATCTATATTCTTCTATTTTATTTAACTTTCTTTTTCTTTTCTTTTCTTTCCTTTCCTCTTCTTTTTTATCTTTATTTTTTGTTTTCTTTTCTTTCACATATCGGGATTGAACGCAGCGTGAGTTTCGTTTCTTTTTTCTTCTTTCTTCTTCTTTTTCTTCTTCTTTTTTTTACCAATTTCTTTATCCCTTCCTTTCTCCGTATATTATGCAATCGCGCGTTCAAAGTGCAAGAGGAGCAAGGACGCTTGGAATCGAGTTTTCCTTGCTCGCGAAACTATATGTGAGTAGTCCTGTGAATCGTCGAGTGTCTGATTCGAGATTATAATATCGTTAAGCAGCTCTTCGCGAAGAGTTCATTTTTCTTCTGTTTTTTTTCCTCCCCTTTTTTCTTTTTTTTTCTTTCCCTTTTCTTTTTATTTCTGTACATACGTTCTTAGGTACAAGTTAAATTTAGATTATACACAAAAGAGAGATAACCATCGTAAAGAGAAAGAGAAAGAGAAAGAGAGAAAAAAAAGATAATAACACCAATTAAAATTGCAACAAAAAAACAAATTAAAAAAAAAAGAAATTAGAAAATGGGGATGCGCGTTTCTTTCGGGGAAAAAAATAATTGTCAATATATTATTATTAAGTTAATTGTAAGGAAAAATTTTCGTCGTGTTTACCGGGGGTGGGTTAGGGGATGGAAGATAGAAAGAAGAAAAAAAAAGTGTTCAATTGGATAATAAAATTTCTTCGTGAAAATCCAAATCCGGCGAAATAACGATCAAAGATGCAATAGCTCCAGCCTGATCTACTTACGTAATGATGGTGGAGCGGCGTGGAGCCATAAGAGAGTTAAATGCGTCGCAAATCTTTAATGCTTCCATTAATTCCGGGCGAGCATCCCACTTGTACACTTAGACGCTCTACTCTCTTATGACTTCACGATGTAAAAATGTTTTCACTCTATCATCATTGTTTATTTTAAACAAATAACTTTGCTGTAGATGTTGTGAGAGAGAGAAAGAAATAGAATGAGTATGTATATGCGTGAATGCGTGTGTGTGTGTGTGTGTGTGTGTGTGTGTGTGTATGAGAGAGAGAGAGAGAGAGAAAGAAGAGAGAGAAAGAGAGAAGGAAGATGAAAAATGTAGTATTTTGTTATCGTCATTGAGCGTTCTCGTCTCGACAGACGATACGACCAAAGTATTTCCTATTTAGTGAATTTCTAGATTAATTATCTCTTCTTTTTTGACGACATCTATTGCGTTCAAAATGGCAGGGTATGCTTATGCATGAACAAAATGGATGACACGAGTATTCCTAAATGTGCAAAGTTCCCAATGTTATAATGTAAAAATTATTCCATGTTAAATATACATTGTAAACTAAACTCAACCTACGTATATTAATTTCATTTAATTTCCCTTTAAAACAATCCATTAAACCACTTTATTATTTTTTATTTCTTTATTTTTTTTTTTTATTTTTTCTTTATGTACCTAATTCTATCGAGGAGACAATAAAAAATATAATATTCTTAAAATCAGCTTACAATGATCTTATGATTTATATTAATTTTTGAAAAAAAAGAATAATTAGTCATATGCTAAAGTTAAAATTCTAATTATCTTCTAAGATAGTTTTAAATTAGATACATTAGATACAGGTATTTGTGTAAATATAAACATGCATATTTCTAACACAAAAAGATATTTAAATTTATTAATAAGTCTTCTTAAATAAAAAAAAATGAAATATAGGTAAGAGTTTAATAATTTTATGATTAATAACAGAGAATGATTTTCTCCAAGATAAGTACTTAGATGTTGCTCATTAACAATATTATTTATTTAATTTAATTTAAATAAATAGGTATAGAATATATTCTATAGACTGTCAGAAATGTTATAATATTTTAAAAGTTCATAAAATTTATATAATAATAAATAATTTTATTATTAATTGCCGTGACAAATTGACCCAGGTAAGAAATTAGATATCATTGATTAATAATATAATTTCCTTAACTTCGAGAAAAAAATGATAAACATTTGGACGTTTAAAATATTCCGTAAACTATCATGAATAATATGCGATCATAAAATTTAATAATTATTACTTAATAAATGACAAATAAATTATTCAAATTTATCGTATATATCAACGTATTCGCGTGGGAAGATTCCCAACCTAGAAATTCATTAAATTACCGGGGTTAAGTAGAACATATATAATATCTATTACGCAATTTTTTTGCTCTACAAATTCAATCCAAAATGGTAAAATTTAACCCTTATTCGCTAATTTAAATAAGTATAACACAGCGTGATACTTTATTATTCTTTTTTTTTTTTTCAAAATACAAATGCAAGCTTTGTTGTATCGATTAATTGTGTTCATCAAACTAACGTAGAATTTCTGGATACCATTATTTCATATATATTTTACAGTAGCAAATACTACATTAGTAAATGTTATTATGAATCTGAATAGCAAAAAAAAATTGCGTGATAGATAATTATATATGATTTACATATTACCAAAGTTTTATAATTTTCTGAACTTTCGGATTGAGTGGTTATCAGTAGGGTTCGGTTATCAGTAGGGTGAAAAGGGAACGTTCAAGTGCGTTACCCAGTGCCGTATATGTTATCATCGTACTCTTGAACGAGTCTTTAAATGGAATTTGATGAATTTATGCTCGCAGGCTCCCTCTGTCGACTGTCTGTCGTAATTTGTCGACGTAGAGGGGATAAAATGGGCGTTCTTAATCAATGGGTGGGATCTAACCAAACGACGGATGAAATGTCTCGTCGTCCTCACTGTGAAACAATATATATATATATGTGTGCGTGCGTGTGTTATGTGTGGGTGTGTGTGTATCTAAAATCTCTCGGTTGCCATATTGTCGCCAAAATGTACCAATTCTAAGTAGAAACATATAACGATAGTGAATGTCATTCAACCTGTACATTTTCCGCTTACATTATTTATCTCAGTGAATACTTTGTACTGATCTTATTATGAAAAAAAAATGATTATCGGGTGTCGTATTAAAAGGTGCAAGTTTCAACGACAAATTTTAATCGTCAAATAGTTATTAATTATACTGAAGAATAAAAGGTGAGGTTAAGTAATATTATTTAATTATCACGCAATTTTTAATCATTTTATATCATTCTAGAGAGGATATAGAATTATTGTTAACGTTAAAATGTTTAAAATATTCGCAATATTCTATTTTTGTATCATTATCCATTTAGAAGAAATTCAAATAACCTCGCAATGATATAAATATTTTGTAATTATTTTTTATGTGATTTTAACTGTTGTTATTATTTTTTAGTTCCTCCGTGTGATTTCATTGATGAGAGGTTAAGAAGATTAAGAAGAATTTCATTGTCAAAGATAGAAAATTTTATTAGCCATGCATTTGACACAGATATTCGGAATGTTTACATTGTTTTATATATTACTTACATATCACATTGTAAAACCAGGTACTGTATGTTTAATAGTCTTATTATATATTTATTTGTATTATAAAATAGACTGTTACTTAATCATTTCATCTAATAGATCATCAGAAAGTTCTTGCATAATAATTTGTTGTTTAAGCATCCATTCTTAAGATAAAAATATTAAAATCCATATATAATAGTATTATACTTTTACTATCAATACTTTGACATTGTATAAACTTTAAATTTTGTTATTCTAAATAATATCTTTATGTTGTAGATATTCTATGCGATTTTATATATGAGAGATTCAAATAATAATCTTAGCATCGAAGACAGAGACTTTTACTTATCATGCATTTGATGTAAATGTTCAGAACTTCTGCAATTATTTGCATTAACCGTATCAATTTGTCAAGACGGATTGTCAGAAAGTTATTCCACAATAATGTATTATCAGAACACCTGTATAAATAGCCAGTCTTCAAGATATAGAAATGTAAATATATTTGAAATGGTATTATGCTTTACTATTATCGCTTCAATATTTTAAAAATTTGAGATCTTTATTTTACAAATAATATATTTATAATGAAGAATTGAATTTTTCCAGACAAACAAATATAGATAAAATGATATCATCTAATTCTGATTTGGATGTTGATAAATGAAACAATAACAATAGAGAGTTATGTGCAGATATGGATATTGCTAAGACTTTACAAGAATTGGCTATTAAAGAAGATATTATAATAAAATTGATAATGCCAAAGAAAATATAATTGAACGTAATTACTGAAAGGAATTTAATGGATAGCAAGAAATATTTCCTTTTATTGAAACAACCAGTCTGCTCAAAGAACTATCTAATACTATCAATCCATATAAAGTCTTTTCCTTGTTCATTGGTGATAAAATACTAAATTCTTTTGTATTTGAAACAAATACAAATGCGGAGCAAAAATTAAGTCCAAACTTACTATACATTTATGGTTGCATAAATGGACACAAATTAATCCTGAAGAAATAAAAATATTCTTGAGACTAACAATATGAATGGGACTTGTGGAAAAAGATCTTATAGGTAATTGAATCATATATATATATATATATATATATATACACACACACACACACAAATAACTTTTATTTGACATATAGTATCATGACAAAAAACAGATTCAAATTACTAGTAGTAATTATATAGCTTTTATTATATTATTTATTATTTATTATAGATAATAATATAACTCAAAGCAATCAATTTGGAAAAATTCTGTCACTTTTTAATAAAGTACAGAAGAAATATCAAGAGATATCATTGTTATCAATGAAACATTGACTTTATGGTATGGTAAATATATTCAAACAATACATACCAAATAAGGCTTATAATTATAGTTATTCAACCTATACTCACCTGAAGAATATACGTGGTCAATCAATATCTACTTTGGTAAATCATCAAATAGTTATGTTATACAAATAAAAAACGTTTCAAGAGTTGTACAAAAGCAAAAGAAAAGACATAAAGAAGACAGCAACTTATTGTCCAATTTATCCTGATAAACCTCTATTATGTGTTATACTTAACAACTCTACATGCGAATTAATTTTTTCAATAAAATTGTTTATAACAATACATCATTATATTGTCTTTATAATACCTTTTATAATTAATCCTATGATATTTTATTTATGATCATCCTTCCAAATATCTATTTTGAGCAGACAATATATATAATTTTATATTATAATTTTATATTATAAACGTCTATAATAAAAAATCGCAGGATACCAGAGAGAGAAATAAGAAAATAATTGTTTTATTAATTAAAATTAAAAGATGGATTTTGCACACAAATTCTATTACTGATGTGTAATAAATGTAAGAAACCAATTGTTTTATCAATTCTTCACTAAAAGTTTTTCTAAATTTGCTCATTTGACGAATTTTTCAATGTGATATTAGAAACAAAAAGGTCTCAACAATCTTAACATCATTTTTTTGAATTAAATAGTTGTAAGGTCTCAATTATTATCTCTTCTATCTTCATTTTCCTTATATCTGTTTCGAAATTTCAGACAAAATATAGAAAAAAGACTAAATGAAAATTTTTTTTATTATGTATAAAACGTGGGATGAGTGAATTTGGGTCTGCACTAAATAGGCACTGAATATGTATGCTAGAGGATTCTATTTTCTTATGCGGAGAAAAAAGAAACGAATCCATTATGAATGGATTCTGATAAAAAGTTTTGAAACACATTAAATATTTGCAATTGCGATCAAAAGAAATTCTTCAGAAAAAAAGCTGATTGTAGTGATCGCTGTTTGTGCGGAACAGGAAGAACAAAAAAAGCGGAACACGGAAATACAAGTTTTGAGTACATGAAATATTTAAAAAGAGTGAATGCTATCACCTATTTCAAGATCTATTTAAAAAAATCGATACAAAATTTTTCGGATATCTCTCAAAATAATTTCTCTGAATTATTTCATTCACTTCCGTTTCCAACGAAATATAAAAACCGTTCGATATACTCTCAATTCTAAGAAATGACAAACAAATTAATGTCTTTTGGTATAAAAACTGTCGCGCGATAACAGAAGTTATAACAAGATAATGGATAACGTGACGAATGAACAAATACAAAATTAAAAGAAATTATTTTAATATTAATTGTGATAATAAAATATCGAGTAATAACAAAACATTAAACTATTATATGTTTGATTAGTTAATTTAATGTAAATATTACAAGAAATTATTTTTGTAAAATCTATCAACACAACACGCGTATTAATGTTAATTTAGCATTGTAATAGAATTGATCAAGAAAGATGAAGATTATTGTTCGTTAAATTAATGTTCTGATTTTATCGTGACAATCAGAGGAGATCTAATTGTGGCTGATGTTTCTACTCATAAAACTGATGTTCCATGAGAGTTTATCTAGGAGAATTTGAAGGTGGAGAGGTTGAAGAATAAGGATCAGGGGAATATGTGGAGTGCGACCAATTTGAACATTGTTCGAGTAAGGAGTGAGGTGACTTGAAGGTTGCCTGTTGCACTTGATAATTTTTTAATTCATATTCATTTACAAGACCGGCAATTTTCCCTTTTATTTCTATTTGTATTGGTAAGGAAAAGGTCCTAACTGTTTCCTCCATAGCCTTGAAAAAAGCGGTCAAAGGATCAGTTTGACCGACAAATTCATTGGAATTGTTCTTTTTACTCTCGAAATTATCTTGTGGCGTTTGCGCTACCGAAGAACGATTGATATCTTTGTCGTTATCTTTTTCGTTCAGATGGCGGCCTGTTACCTTGGATAAGGATTTTCGTTTATTGAGATTCGTTTGTTGTTGGAACTGATCATTAGATTGCTGTAGTCCCAGTGAGGCAATTTCCATTTCTTTTTTGATATCACTGACATTGATATCTGAGTCGTCTAACGAAACTGTCTGACTGACAGAGTCATTGCTCTCCTCAAAATTACGCGTTAAATTTGTAATCTGATTCCTTTCTCCAATATGCGGAATGATAAACGATATTATATTTTCATACTTCCAAGGCCGTTTTTGTTTAGCCGCCTCTCCGGACATATTCCTTCTTTTTTTGTATACCTTACGAAAACTGTCTCGAAGTGCAATCCATCTTTTTCTGCAAATTATGGCTGAAATAAAAAAAAAAAAAGAAATTAAAAATCAAAATACTAACATATCTGACATAAAGAAGCACACGCAAATGTGCATGCACACACTCATTCACACATTAAAACATTGTTATAAATATAGAAATTGCATTTCTCTTTTTTTTTTTTCCCCTAAGAGTTATTTCTACAATCTACATGCTATTGCTTATTTACATCGAATAAGTAAAGTATTATGTCCATCTACTTGGCTATTTTATTTTTATTTATTTATTATTATTTTTACATTTATATATATATATATATATATATATATATATATATATATATGTATATTAACTTTTATTTTGTATCTATATATATACTTATTCTTTCAGGTAGTCAGGTATCTTTCATCAGATAAACTCACTTTCTACACTGTCATTCTATTACCGTCGTGTTAATACGACCGTTCGTACTAAAATTTCAAACTATTAATCTGATTTGAAAAATATCTGTCCCGAATTCCATTAAATAACACTGGAAAGAAATATAATGGGAATTTACGGAAATATAGAACTTTCCGAACGATTCGTAACGCTCTTGACGGTGAACACGTAACGATCGTAAAGTTTCCCAATAATCATTTACTCTTTTATAATTAAAAACATCAAAATAGTATCGTTTCGTTGATGGAAATTAGTAAATTCAAATTACAAATTTATCACTGTTCTGTATGTAGAAGTAAGAACACCGATGGAAGGGAAAGAGGGAAATTGATTGTCAAGTCCGTTCGCTATTGGGGAGAAAGTTTGAGGCAAATAAATTGTATCATCCTTCAAACAAGGCTCTGACAAAGACACGCAAGAAATAACTGTCGTATATCGTGTCATAGTTACGAATATAACTTTCTCTTTGAGAGACAGTCTAATAAGATCATATCTCAAAATTGATTTGAAAAACAACGAATCGAATAAACCGTAAGAATTACACATGGCTCGAAGAGATATTTAAAACGCGTATTTGGTCTGCAAGAAAAAACAACGACTTTTTGAAGAACGATAAATTTTCATGGCAATCAAATGAATTAGAAGGAGAAGAAGATTTTTGTCTACTATTCGATATTCCTCGTAACGGTGGTCGAATGTTTTTATTTAAGCTGAAAGGATCAAGAATGGTTTCACTTAATACTCCGTGTCTACAAATGGAATGTTCATTTTATCAATCGAATCGTACATACGTACAATACGCGGGGAAAAAAAGAATGAAGAAATAAAATGTGCGTATTTTATAGATCTTAAGATAAGTTTTTTTTCAAACCAACATTTATTGTACGACTTCCGCATGTTAAATTTTCAAAGTAATATACTGTATAAATTTTAACTGTTAACAATTACAAAGTTTTTAAGTAATTCACGAAGATATGTCCATAGGAATATATGATATGATTCAAATATAGTTAAATCAATACTTTTAGTAGATGTTATTATAATATACATATTTTTACCTGTCGAAGAATCAAATTTTTCTGAAATTTGTTGCCATGCGTTGTCCTTTTTCCTATTATCATGGTACCCAGGATCTGAGACGTCGTAAAGGAACGGGTATTCTCGCACCGATTCTATAAGAAGTTCATCCGTGTTCATTGTGACAAAATTAAAACAAATAAATTATAGAAAAGATGTTCAACTCAATGTGGTCAGAGCCGTACTAGTCGTTCAAGGCGAACGGAAATAATGCCATACATTCTGACCGTTCCGTTTCTGTGCCGACCTGTGCCGCGCTGTGCCGTGCGTTCGTAGTCAGTTACGATCCATTTAAATCAATACAAAGCAAAGTGGCCGGTGCCGTGCTGTGCCGTGGGTACCATGTTGTCCGTTCATAATAGGTTTCCTGCTTTAATAATCCCAGTAGTTTCGAAGTCGTGCCGATCCTGTTCGCTTCATCAAAATAGACGAATAAAAACAACACACGGATACTCACAGGTTCTCGTTCTCAGTTCGCATACACACACACACACATACTACTGTACTCACGACACGCACATCTATATTTATAATTTTAAGTATCTCTCATAACTGACAATCTCACAATTGAGGGGTTGTTTGGATAAGGGTTACTTCTACAGAAATGTCGTTTAATGATGCAAGTATTTAAAGTTTTCCCTCTCTGTCATTTTACTTTTCCTGATATAATGTATACTATAATTTTATTATTGCAGTAATTTAATTTTTAATAGATAAACACAGATGAACGCAACTCTTCGACGCTATTACAGAAAAAAAATATTATTTTTGATAGAAGTACTATTGCCATTTTCCTATAAATCGAAAAATAAGGATAATCACATTACAATCCGTTTATTTTTCATTATCAAGTACAAACAACTATTTAATATTTAGGTGTTAAAAGCTATATTAAAAAAAAAAAAAAAATGAAAAATTATAAAACTAAGCAAAAATACTCAATATTCTAAATCACTGTCGCTATCTCTATCACTTTCTTCATTTTTCTTCTCAACTTGTTCAATGTTTCGATCATCTTCACTTCTGAATAAATCATTTTCGTAGCACTTCAATTCTTCATCTATCAAATATTTGATTACATTATTTTAACTTTTCTTATTTAATGTTACCTGAGTTTATTGAGACGGTCAAATATCGTACGTCACCGTGCGTCACTCGCCGCTCATCTGCATCGATCCATAAATGACGCACCGTCGTCGTTGCAGCAAACGTACAGTGCCGACATGCGTTACCTTCACGTACCGTTTGTTTGTTTTTATTTATTTATTTTTTTTTTTCATCCAGAGTTAAATCGATTTTTTACCGATTGTTAACATCATTTCGAGAAATGAACATGAACCATCCAAGTATTTAGAGTTCCTTCGTTAAAAATTATTTGAAAATTTTCGATAAATTGTCGTTTATGGATCGATCATAAAGTTCTACAGTGAAGCGTAGCACGTGTGCACTCTATGATTCATTTCTTTGTATTACCGCAACGATGCGGTCACAGAAAAATTTCATGAGTTCCGGCACGGCAACGCAGGCAATTGCATAGAGCGTCGCACGCTCATGTGCATTGTTACATTTAAAATATATGTAAGTACTTATGTCCGCCGTAGCGAAAGTTTGATAGACGGCAAAATATCGTGTGTCAAATGTAGGTCAACATGCGTCAACGTCCGTCAACGTGCGTCATTTGTCGCTCGTTTGCACTGGGGCCATTTACTCGACAATTCTGGTCAATTAATTTTTCAAAGAACATTCAGAGAATATTTCCAGAAAATATTCACTCTCACAATTTGACATATCGTTGTCTCTATTTATAGATGATTTTTAACGGTCCCTCGTGCTCACCTAATCTTTGTAACGTATAAAGATTATTACGCATTATTTTTGTTTCGCTAAAAGATCAGAAATATTTTTATCCTAACTTTAATTCAGATCTCTGTTGTTTATTAACCACGTATAGATTTATAATCGCTAACGAATCACACGTACGATAAATACGTAATCCGATTGTCATTATATATTTTTCTCAATAATATTATTCAGTTATTTCAATTCGCTTCGGTCATTTTTAAAAGTCTCAAGTCATTCCCTTTCCAACGTTATTCATGTTTTCGTGCAAAAGCGATAGCGTGCTCTTGAATCCAATAATAGACGGCGACTGATTGACAATGCGCATAATAAGCATAATAACGAGCACGAATATGAATATGAGAGATATTCATTCCATTCCTCCTAAAGGAAAACTATATCTTATTTTAAAATAAGTTATTTATTCAGGTACATTAAAACATATTATACAATAAGAAAACTTAAGGATGAACTCGTGAAATAAAATTGGAGAAATAATTAATGTAACTCATTTAATACTCAGATTTTTCAGAGGACGATGTGGACGAAGAAAAGTGCTGGGTTTGTTGTATATTTTCCAATGTTGTTGTATGCCGACCAGCAGAATGATGCGTCTGATAGTAATCACTTTGATTACAATCATGCATCTTGTAATTATTCAATTGAACATTCGTTTGCGGCCGTTTTAATTCCGGAAAATTATCCGTGAATTGTGCCGATTCGATTAATTGTATTATTTGTATTTTCGTTAAGGACTTTTTATGCTCGGGAATCTTTTTAAATGATGACAAAAGTGACAGTAGAAACATGCGGTCTTCATCTTCTTCCAAAGTTTCTCTCCATGGTCGGGCGCCCATAGATGTTTGTAAGAAATTTATTAATTCCTCGTTAGTAGTGTCTGTAGACTTTTTTCTAAGCTTAGTAGTGTGTCTTGAATAGGGCCCTAATGTACCATCTTCGATTTGGTCATTCTCCTCATAGGTGTTCTCTGTATTTGTGTCTACATTTATATTTTTTAGAAATTGAAGCTGATTATAAAAGATGTAAGGACTTTTACGTGAGGCAGGAGACAAACTGTTGGCATTCTTCATTCTTCTTACTTCTCTGGAGAAGCAACTTCTTAAATTTTTCCATCTCTTTTGAAGATTAAGACCTGCCACGTGAAATGTTATATATTAAAAAAAAAAAAAAAATTGGATTTACGGTTTAAAATATTTGACGTGTTGTAGGAAAATTAATATAGTTTTTAATTAAATTATAGATAGTATTTAATTAAATCGTAGAAAAATTAAGATCGTAAATAATTAAGAAAGTTTGCTATTTCATATGGAAGAACTGGACAACCATATAGAGCCATATGTGGCTCCTTCTATTGACCTGTTTCGGTAAGGAGAGAGAAAACGACCGTTACTATTTGGCATCGCCAAGTCTAATGACTTACACGGTTTTTGTTTATATTTGGAGTGGTGACTAATGTACTTTTTAAAGGGTACCGGTAGACGGTCCAAAAAAGGGCAATTTTTATGATTTCTTTCACATATAATTTATTTTATTAATAAAAAAAGTTTATTAAATATATGTAATAAGGTGTAACTTCGAGGAATATTCCCTCCTCCCCAAAAAAAATACAATCCGTTATCGTCTTGTTATCGATGTCGAACTAAGCAGAATCGTTTCGTACGGCGTTTACGGTGTCAATATTTTCTCAAGGTATTATCGAAAATGAAAAAAAAAATTCAAAAAGCTCTTTAAGTACATTACAAAAAACTAGTCATTCAGGAAATCGATTTTTTATATTTTCATTTAATAAAAAAGAAAAGAAAAAAAAATGAGCGATTGAATTTACCGTACAATTTCGGATATAAAAATTTCACTAATTTTTTAATAATATAAAATAATTTTTAATGTTAAAAAAAAAACAGACTATGACTCTTAAAAATATTTCCGTATGAGAAAGATTAGACAATGATATAAGAAATAATCGTATCAAATTGTACACTAAGATATATATATATCCTAACTATGCATGAAATACTGAATTCGCCGAAAAGGTCGACTTAGAATAACTATAACTTCAACTTTTGGAATTCTTTGGATGAAATTTTCAAAAAATATTCTTAAAGAATAATACTATAATCATAAAAAGAAATATATATATATATATATATATATATATATATATATATATATATACATATATTCAGAGAATATTATTAAAGGATAATTTTACTATCGAATAAAAATATTCATGAAAAATCGATTTTTTTTTTTAACATTCTAAGTGTATGTGACCATCCGCTTTAAGTTGAGGAGTAACAGATTGATTAATAGTGTGGACCTTATGGCTCGCAAAGGAGAATAAATTGTCCACCCCTGCCTTATGTTATCGTTGATGACAAAGCCATTTGAACGAAACTGAGAAAGTAATGCTTCCATATGTTGGATAAAAATTAACCCTCTAGCGCCATATAACTTTGAAGTCATATATCTAAGTATGTACATACATGAATACATATACATACATATATACATACATACATACATACATATATATATATATACATATATATATATATATATATATATATATATATATATATATATATATCGGGGATGTTCAGAATACAGCATTACCAATTTTTCTCTTTAAGAAATAATATTTTCAGAAAAGAAAAAAAATATTTCAAACAAATTATCCGATTTGAAGGGAAATATATTATGGCATTTACCGTTTTTTTTTCTTTTTTTTTTTAATAGAAGGTTTCAGGTCATTTTATGATCAGTTTAGGTTTCCTTTCTTTTTTTTTGAAAAACGGAAATCTACCTTTTTTGTATAATGGCAGTTATTGTCTGAAATATTCCCGACAAAAAAAAAAGAATAAAACAATCTGTTATCTTATGGTATTTGAAAAGGTCGAATTATAATGTTAACTTTATTATTTAAAGGAAAAGAATTATCAATGATAGATACTGTCGTACTCGCTCTCGACATATACAGTCCACAATTGGTTTTATTAACTTTTTCGTGAATTTTGAAACGTTAACGATGACCTTGTTATTGATGTTGCAAATATCTGTGGATATTCTTTAGAATTATATCCGAGAAAAAAAAAACACCGATGTAGATTTGACGTAACGCTATTAATTATTCGTATTGAAAACTGCAATATCATCGTTCTAGAGAGATATTTATGTTTGCAAATTACTTTATAAATAAAGCTCAATTGAATTGACAAGAGAACAAAAATGTAATAATTTCACGATATTAATAAGTACACTTAAAGTACACTAAATACATACATACATATATTACACACGCGCGCGAGCACACACACACACACGCGCGCACACGCACACACATACAATTTATTTTATTTACTTACCAAATTCCTTTTTCTCCTTTTCAGTAAAATCTTCGCTTGCAAATAAATTAATTATCTCATCCCATTGGGCTTTTTTAATTTCTCGATTGGTATAGTCATTGCAAGATGAATCCCAAATCGCCTTGTGCGCTTCAATTTCTAAAATAAATTTTTCCGTATCGAAGTTCATTACAAGGGTTGTTATGTACTCTGTCGAACGGTCGCCGGCGACCAAAGGTCGTCGGCAACCAAAGATTTCGCAAGAAAATGTTATGAAAACTCCTTAATAAAGTTGGTCGCAGCGACCATGAAAAATACTAACAACGATGGTGCATGATGGTGCACGAGCAGCTAACAAGGGAAATGAAGTTCGTGGAATCGAATACACGAATGGTTCACACGACAGGAAACTTTCTTGCAGACCAAACGTAAGGCCCGTTACGCATTGTTAACCAGTCGTCAGCGACCAGAACGTCGACCAACCATTCGGGTTTGAGGGAATATGAACCGTCGTTGCGCAGTGCCGACCAGTCGCCAGCGACCAAAGATTCTATTCATGAAATGGTTTCGTATACGTACATGGTAAGTGGTAAGTTTCGAATGAACACCATGGAAAATCCCTAGAACAATGTTCTTAACCATCGCCCCAAGTCTAACGTATAAGTTACATGCACATATATTATATTTCGTCTACGATGCAACAAACTTCTTTATATCGTACGTTTCAATGATATAAACAAGAAAAAAATTGTAGAGAAACAAAACCAAAAAAAGAAAATGAAAAAAAAAAATAATTAACAAAGAGCAAAAATAAACGTACAGATATGCAATTATCGGGACACTCAACCGATCGTAGAAAATTATATGATTTTTTCTTTTTTATTTATTTATTTATTGGTTGATTTTTTTTTTTCAAAAATTATATTTAATAAATATTACTTTTGATAGACGTAACAATTATTTTTCTTCCCAATACAACGTTCGTATATTTTGACGGTACATATTAATTTTAAAAATGTATATATCGTGTCGAACTCGTACAAACTCACGGTTCCAGGAACCACGAGAATACGAACGACTCATGGCCACCTCTTTGGTCGTTGGTGCAACCAATCAAATGCATTGAATCAAAATACAATGCGTTCCCACGACAGGCAATTTTCTTGCAGACCAGGAGTTTCATTCTGTAACTTGTTAGCAAAGTTACGTATACGTACGCATTCGAATGATAAAAATACGTTTACGTTTTTAACACGTTAAAAGAAAAGAAAAGAATAAATAAATAAATAAATATTATATGATATAGATCAATCGGAAAAGAGATACTCTATCATATTTAATAAAAATTTTATATTAATCTATAATGTACATTGATCTTTTATTTTTTTATTTTTTTTATACAAATATTGTTCCATATTTGGTAGATATGTAAATAGTATTTGGTGGATATGTAAATATATTCTTTAAAAAAAAAAGAAAAGATAAGCAAAGAACGTTGTTAATATAATTTACGAATAAGCAACGTTTGAAATTTTTTATTAAAAAAAAAGTTAACGCTTTCGTTTGTCTTAAAAAATTCTGTATATTTGCGGAATGAAAACAATTGAACTTTTGAATACAATAAATGGCGCAAAATAAGATCGAAATTGGTTTATTATTAAATTAAATTATATAACTACTTTAATAAATACCTACGTAGTTCGTATGTTTGTTAATTAATTAATATATATATATACTTCTAAATAAACATGTATGCGAGTATACAAACATCGAAAAGAAAAAAATAATCGGTGCGTTCATCATAATAACTTTTGAAACATATTTAGAAAAAATTGAATGTTCTTTTATAATGACGTTTCAATATTGTATACGTATACAAATATACGTTTATTTTTACTCTTCGTTATCTTTTTTCGACTGTTATCACTGAATCGTATGATCTATTCGTTGCTTTCGTATTTACGAATGTCAAAAATATTCTTGCAAATGTCAAAAATATTCTTTTAGGGATTTTCCATAGCAATCGTTCAGACAATTTCCCATTTACTTATACGCAAAGAATTTCATAAATATAGGCCTCGGCAATCACAATGATAGTTCGATAATTTTTAAACTTTCGAATCGGCAAATTTGGTCAGCTGATTTTTGATCTTTCATCGACCTGGTATGACCTGTCGATAATGCGTAACGTGTCTTATGATTAATGACAAAGTCGTAAGATTTCTGAACATTATGGGTATCTAGTATTACGGTTAATATATTAAACTTAATGTTTACGCCAATGCTTTATCGCTCGCTTTATCTCACATCAGTTTTGATGCGTCCCGTTTTCTCTTTCTCTCTGTCTCTCCTTGTTAACCATCGAATTATTAAATATGATCTTTTTTTCCAATGAAGAAAATACATACAACATAAAGTCACTTCACGTACATAAGTGACACAGCGGTCGATTCGTTTCAGCCAATTAAACCAACATTCCTTTCAAAGAGACAAACTCCTAAAGTTCTAAACATATTTGATCCTAATCTTTAAATCACTTGTAACAAGCCCGACTTAAACCTTGATCTTCTAGAAATAAAAAAACATTACATTTTTCATAGCATTCCAAGATGGATTTTATTTCATTCAGTTTTACATTTTAATTTCATATTGCAAAATATTTAACATGTATAGGCAGTAACATTGTAATTACTTTCATTTATGTAAAATAGATTTTGATCTATGATACATTTTATCTATAGTCTTTTGTAAAGTTATGCGTTTAGTATGTAGGCATATCCTCGCTCTCCTACGCCCCCCCACTCACTCCGATGTGTGCACTCTTAATTTATTTGTCTAATTAATATAATTAATTTTAAATCAGATGATACACTTTTGTATAAAGAAAATGCCAACAAAAGATATCATTAATATAAACGTGATCACATATAGAAGTTACCAAATGTGCGTACATAAAACGATCCTGATTAAAGAGATAGCATTATGTCTTTTGTTGATATTACATTTTCATTTATAGACAAAATCTAATCAATAAATTCTAATCTATTATTTCCACTAAAATATATATATGTTGCAGATCTACAATGATAATGCGAGATATGCAAAGGACTATTATACTTAACAATAAATCTATACTTGTGTGAAAAGTAATAAGTGAAAAATTCATTAACTACAAATATTATGATAATAAAAATAAAATTATAAATATTATAAGACGTATATATACTACTGATATTTCTTTTCTTAAAATATATACATATATTCTACTATTAATTTTACTACATACTACACACTTTTAGTAACCTTCATGTATTCTTAACTGTATTTACTGATAAAAACATATGTGTGCTTGTGACTTCAAAATCATAAATCTTATTTGTAACAACTTATAGTGCCTTATTTATCATCTACTTCATTTATCTATAATATATTATTCTTACATTTCTCTTTACATATTGCTATCAGGATTATTTAGTGATATTATTTAATTAATACGTTACACATATAATATTTAAGACATCACTATTACTGAAACTATTAAGTAAATAAATATATTTAATAAGACCCACTTATTCCAAAATGAAATATATATCATGATAATTGCAAGTATATTATTTACTTGAAAAAAAATAATATTAACTGGAATATTATTTGTTCCCAAGTGATAATAAAATAAGATATCTATGAAAAGAATCTACTGAAAAAACCTTTTTTCTGATCTTGATTAATAGATCTCAAAAATATACGATCGATATCTTCAAAAACTTTCGCGCTTGACTGTGCTGCATTGATATAATAATGAATACCTTGTAAAGCATAATAATCGACCAGAGGTTGTGTTTGAGTGTGATAAACACCTAATCGTTTCTTTAAAGCATCTGCATTATCGTCTGATCTCTTGACTAAAGGTTCACCTGTTTCCTATTAACATATAATTATTGTTTTATGCATGGACTCGTTAAATTATATTTAAATATATATGTGTGTGTGTATATATATATATATATATATATATATATATATATAAAATAAATAATATTACTTACATCATCTGTCATTGGTTTTTTTGGTGGTGCAAATTCTTCATGATACGATCTACCGCTTGCAGGATGTATTAAACGACCAGTAATTCTTTTTATCAATAAACTATCATCAATTCCAAATTCAACTACAGCATCAAGTTTGGTTTTTCTCTTCTTTAACATCATATCTAACTACATAAATCCAATAATTATTACATATATATATAAATTTTTTTTTTCTATATCTTTTTTAAATACAAATTAATAATAGCTCTTAAATAAATTTACCTTCTCAGCCTGCGGAACGCTCCTTGGAAAGCCATCCAAAAGAAAACCACGCTTACATTCTGGTTTATCCAAGTTAGAATCAATCATACTAACTACAAGATCATCGCTAACTAATTTCCCTTCGTCCATAATCTTTTTCACTTCCGTACCAAGAGAAGAGCCAGAATTTATCTCCGCTCTCAACATATCTCCTGTAGAAAGATGGCAAACACAGTATCTCTCTTTAAATAACGGAGCCTGTAACATAAAATGTTATTTAAATTTAGCTGATAGTACAGCTATTTGTATTCGTCGTTATCACATACAAAATCGTAAATGAAAAAAAAAAAAAAAAGAAAAACGATAAATGCTATAAAAGATTATCTCACCTGTGTCCCTTTGCCACTACCAGGTGGTCCTAATAAAATAGCATTAATACCTCTTGATGGTATTTGAAAATTTTCTTTTGGTACTGCTTCTGCTTTAGGCGCCATTTTTATATTCTACGATTAAACTTCGAATAGACTATTAATTATAAAAATAATATATTATTCAAAAATGTTTCTTAAACCAGATGTTAACGGTCCGTACTCAACGGTCACAGTACGTAACAATGTATGAAAGAACAATCAAAGACGAACTTGCCACAAGGTCTCCCTCTTTAATTTGCTATATCGCAAGTAAAGTGATTTGATCTTCGACCTATCAGCTTTAACTTTGGCAGTTGCCGCCAATTTTAGAAATTAAAACAAGTGAGATACTCGATCGTATTTTAAATTTGAAAATAAAATCGAATAAGATTGATTTCAATCGTTTAAAGATGATACCAACAAATATCGTGTTAGAATAAACGATTTTGTATTTTTTTAAATTAATTTTCAACCAAATTAAAAATATAACCTACATAAGTTCGTTTGACTCGTTTCGCATGCTATTTTCATTATATAATATGGATCGTAAATTTATACAAACCTATCTATGTTTCCATGACCTTTTTGTTACGTCTAAGAACATGATCAAAATATAGATTCTGAAAAAAAATATTTATAAATTACGTATCCGTTTAAAAATGATTTTAAAATCAATTAGATTTCAAAGTATACATACATCTTACACAATAATATCATTTATTACTTTTAATAACGTGATCCCACACAAAAACAAACAATTACTAAGAAAAAAAAAATAATAAAAAATAAAAACACAACGCAACAAATGACTAAGATATATTATACCTGATCTCACTTATATTTGTTTAAAAATATACATAGGAAGTATGAAAATAAATGCAATATAATTTGCATTTTATATTAAATTCTGTAATATGTTTTTATCTTTGAATAAACATTTTCGTGAACCAACATACAATTTATATTGAACGTATAGCTAAAATTAATTATTATAAAAATATTGATCTAAAATAAAATAACAAATTTTGTTAGCGTCGTTATAAATTTGATTTTGTTTGTGTCTTTGAGAACCAAAATTCTATTGCTTCAAGAAGAAAATTAATTTTAAATGTAACCATGACATAAATAATATACCATAATACTCCAGAAAAATATATGGCCGTTCATTACCATACTATAGGATAAATCCAGAATTTTGTTCCCCAAAGTAAGATCCCATATAATTAGTTTTCTTATAACTGTTCTTAAGTATATGAATTGAGAAATCTGTATATGTCAATATATAATAGCATTTACAGCAAATAGAAGCAATTTCAGCATCCAAATTATGTGTAAAAATATAATTTATTCCTCTTTTTCTCAAAGGAACAACAAAAGGAACCCTTTAGTAAAAAGCAGTTGATCTCACTATAACAACAAGAGCTCATTGATCTGCAAACATCCATAATGTTTCAGATCTTAACTCTTATTATAGTTTCAAGATTACCTACAGCAAGAATTTGTATGCAAGAATCTGCTTATATTTGCCAGTGTATTTAGGGAAGTATGGCGATATTGTTATATTATTATTGTGAATTATCATGTTCACAAAATGTTTAAAAGTTGAATAATATCATTTAACAATGGACAAGATTATTGTCTATATATGTATAGTTGCTACAAAATCGTTTTTAATGATTAAATCACTTTTTCTACTTATGGGTAGTTCAGCTTGTTTTCTAACTAAAGTATAAATAAAAGATCATATTTTGCAAAGATTATATGAACATACTTAGGTTCTAGAATTAAAATTATTTTTTTAACAGCACAAACATATAAAACCTCTTTTCACGTAAAGCTGTATTATGCAGGTAAACTTGTTGTTACCTATTATAAATAAAATCTGCTAAATCGTCGAGCTTACATTACTCAGTATTTAAAATTTTTCTCGTATGTAAACATAGACTTGGATAATATCATGTTTTATTCAAATATAATTACTTATTTTAATACTTTTAAAGAAAATCTAATAAAAACATGAATAAAATATATAATTAAATAGATTTAGTTTATCTGACCAAAATTTTAGAATTATTATGAGGACGGCGTGAAAATGGATAAAAATATATAAACTACAAATTTCTATTGCATTTGAACTCTTTGACATAGTAAATAACAAATATAATAGATAATAATCGTAAAACTATATAAATTACATAAATTTTATATTTTCTATATGTTGCTTTTCTACTTGTCGTAGATTGCAAAAATAAATAATTCATATTTAATAAATATATGTGTCTAATAATTACATTGGAACCCTGTATTTAGTGTGAAAAATGTAATTTAAATAAAACTTATCAAGTAATAATTCTTTTTATAGATAATACAGTTGATTTAATGCACATAGTTCCTGCATAGTACTTAGTGAAAGAAAGCAGATAGACGCTTTTTAATTTAAATTGTGTTATCTATGTCCATACAAACTCCGAGTACAAATTATATGTACACATGTTATTATTATGAATTTGTTTATGGATTACGCATTTTGCTAAAACTGAGACTGTCTGTTTGATTCCTAAAATATTATGTATTTTTAAGATTAGAGATATTATCGTAGTCAATTTATTTTTTATTTTTTTTAAATATTGCATGATACTTGGTGTTAACATGTTATCATCTAGAAGAATTGTGTACATCTCACAATCATTTCACTTTGCGTATTGATTTAACATTTTTATCAGCCAAATTTTATTCATGATTGTTGAAAATGTTCAGTTATTTGGTCGCAATGACTCATTAACAATATTATGTAATATCCTAAAAATGGCAATATATTATAACTAAATACTTCTGCATGTGTGTAAAATAATTAATCACAGAAGCATGAAAACTAACATTGTATGTATCACACATTTCACCTCTCAAGGCAAAGTGACCATTTTCCGATATTATGCAAATATTCTATCATATATATATATATATATATATATATATATATATATATATATATATATATATCGCGTAATAATACTTAAAAAATATCTAATCTAAATTGTACTATATTGCTTATATGAAAAGAAACTAGATAATAATTCTATTCTAAAGGTACAAATTCATAATCTTGACGAATATCGTGAAAAAGCGTACAAGGAAAATATATTGCATTTATACAGTTACATGCACTTCTGTTTTTTTAATATCAAAGAAAATGACAATCACATTCATATGAATGGTATATTAAACAATAATACTCTATATAATGGTAGTAACTTTGGAATATTTGCATATAACCGATATAACTAATTGTACAGGTCACATGTTAAGACTACTTTACCAAACTTTACCTTTAGTTTGCATTTGTTAAAATATTATTGAATAACACTGCAAGGATGATATTCATATAAATCAGCAGTTTTATCTCCTCATTTCATTGCTTTAATGTGTAATACAGACTTAAAATCTGCATATTCCTTATTATACAAACGCGATTGTTTAATTCTAAATATACATATGTGCGTGCACATATTTTTGGGAATTCATCACCGAGAAATTTTTTGTACAATACAATGTCTTTCTCTAACTTCACATAGATATATCCAATAGTAGGTACATTTTTGTATTAATATAAGCGCTATTTATTCAAGAAACATTGCAAATGGTTTAATGCAATGCAATTATCAAATTCATTTCTCTCATACATTCTTACATTATCAAGTATAATAAATTATCTCCTTCTCTCTCAATAATTAAAATCCAACAAATCTTCCTCGTCTCAATATATATCATTCCATGTCGGATATTGGACATGTTTAAAAAATGAAGTAAAGGTTATCCAAATGCATGTCACAATACCTTACCAGAAAAGTGTAAGTCCATATACAAACCATTAGCTGAAATCTATATAGAAGAGAATATCATTGTGTCTTCTTTGTATATTCCTCTTGAAAAAAGTTTCAAAATACCGTTTTTAACAGTAAATATCAACAATTGATATTCCTCAACAGTGTAATGGATTAACGGTAACACATTAGTTAACCTAATGTGTTAATCGCCTATTTCATATAGTCTCTTGACTATTCACTGACTGAGAACTGCGTGATGTTTTCCGATTCATTGGTTCCAAATAAGCGGCGGGTGCCCATCCTTCAACACCTGTCCCTATGAGTTTAACAAACCACCAACCTGCGCAACCAACTTTCAGAAGTTCTAAATTGTCACCTTCATGCATAGTGACTTCAGATTGCCCAACAGCGCAATAATCTGCTAATGCTACGTATCTTCCACCCTAATGGCAAAGAAATAGTTTCTATCATATATACCGTGTATCTTGATTTTAGAGCTAACTTTATATTTTATTAAATTTAACCTTATATTTTATTAAAGTTTATTATTAACTTACAGGTGCTGGACCAGGACTGTCACCAAAGGCATCTTCATCGTCGGTATTACTATTTTCTGAACTCCAAGCGACATCATCTTCCGTTGACTGAGACACATCTGTTATATGCGATATAACGCTATTACCATCCACTGAAAGTGTGCGTAAAGATCCAGAAACACTATTTTGAGCTTCCCAGGAGATTGTTTGGCGTAAAGGTCTAAAAATAACAAGAAAATAAAGAATTAAATGAACTCGGTAAGAATTTAAACGATTTTAAATGATTAATACTTGTGATTAGATTTTCCAAGCGCCGAGTTTTGTTTCCCTTTAAGTTCAGCTAACTGAGACATCAAAACACCTTTGATTTGTTTTACCCAAGATTGTTTGACGTCTATACTAGGTGCTTGTATTGTATGAACCTCAGCTCTACCTTGGAGCCAAATTTCAAATCGTCTTGCATCACCTTTTACTGACTCTGTCAAACCAATCTGAGACATCTATATCAAAACTTTTTATGATTACATCCATTTCAAAATTCAAAAAGAAATAAAAATTATATCGTCATACCTTTAAGTATCTTTTGAAATGATACGTAGCTTTATTGTGTGCTTGAGGCTTGCTATGCTTACAGAATATAAGCGCTTTTTCATATAGGAAAATATGTCGTTGTGATGGTTTTAATCTTAAAAGATTAAGTTCACGTTTACTGCTGCTCCAAACACTAAATGAACCTTGCAATAAAAGTTCACCCTGTGCACTTAAATCGCCCTGAAGATAAAAATAAAATGAAAAGTAAATAAATAGGAAGTAAAAATCAAATGAAAATAATTCAACGATTAAAATTTAATATATATTTACACCAAAGCCAGTGATAGCGGTTTGATGCATGCTATCATTAACACATTTTAATACAACCAGCATACAATCTATAGCTTCCTGCAATTCTGTGCAACACGATGGTTCATCGCTATACTTTAACAAATCTTTCAATAACAGTTGATACTTTGTAATTCTTTGAACAGGCTTTAGAAGATAAGCCGCAAGTGGAAGTTTGTGACCAAGTCTTTGCTGACACGCTGTTAAAAATTGCGGTTCACTCTGTATCTGTTCACGTAATCTTTCTGATCTTGGAATATTTTGACAGTAATAACTATACAGCCTGAAGAATATCTCCCTCTAAAAAATGATTTATACATTCTTATAATCTAATTTAACATTTTTCTATTCTTTATCAATTTTTACAGTAATGATTATTATTATCGATCATCGATTCATACCCTTTGAACAAAACAAAGAGCAACAAGCTCGGTATTTGAAATACAGTTTTCCAAATCCCTTAGAAACGTCTCTCCATGAAAAATGCAAATTTCCTCTAAGTTTCCAAATAGTACATCGGCTTTGCCAACTAGTGCGGCTGGTATTAAATGAGCCATTGCTTCATTCGTTAATTCTATTTTGTAACCTTTAATAATCGAACCTAATTCAGCAACATAAATCCGCTCAGTATCAACAAGTTCTGCTAAAACATGACCCCGTTTTAAACGCAAAGCTTCTATATCCCGTGGTTCACTTTCTGGGGATGAAGATTCTCCTTCTATAGGGCTCATTTCCATCTTAAAAATTGATTTTTATATTAAATGTCAAGATATTTATTAATCTAGATGTTTAGAAATCTTAAAAAATTTTATTTACTTTTGGCATTGTATTGGCTTTCTTCAAGATTCTACCAGGTTTTACTATTTGAGGCAGTGGTTGTAATGGCTTTACTGGTTCTGGTGTTACGGTTTGAACTGGTCTTGTTGGTTTAATTAATTGTTGCTTAAGTGCCATAATTCTTTTATCGCACATCAAAGATACATCTTCTATTCTTTGTAAAACCTTACACAATGAATATTTACTTGAATAAAAATATTTCGTTTTGCCTAGACGTAGATAAAATGAATCGCGATAAAAAAAAAAAGAGAAAAAAAAAAGAAAAAAGAAAAAGGAAAAGGAAGAAAACACAAGAAACAAATTCAAACCTGAGTAATAAGTGCTTTAGTTTCTGGCATAACAGAATCTTGGAAAATACATCTAGGATGATGAAATTCTTCTGCAGCTTCTATCAATTGTTGCAATTCTTGAAGAGCTTGGTCTGGAGGTGTTGTGCTGTTTTGTGATGCAAGCAATTCTATACCACGTGTACACCAAGTATTAGCCTAAATAAAAATAAAGTGCATAAGTAAATATATATTTATATAAATAAAATACAAAATATGATCAATATCTGAAATAATTCAAAATTTTAAATAAATGATATAAGTGGGGATATTACCTTATCTATACGCTCCATGAGTTCTCTGCATTTTGTTAACATATGCAATCGCCTTTCTAATCGTTGACTAAGAATAGTACAAATCCTCTGGAGCTCCACACATTTGGGTTCTACAACATCTGCAGGACACTGATGTCTTCCAGATAACAGCTGTTGACCTGCAGATATCACTTCCTCAGCACGATCTATGTCTCCCTATAAGTATATATAATTATACTTATATGCAACTTAGATTATTAAAACAATAAAACTACAAGCAATCATATTTTTGAAAAATTTTCTTTTAAAAATCTAATAAAATTTTTATAAAGAAATAGACTATTATATACGTGCAGTGCAAAGTGAAAAATAATAGTTATCATTCTCAAAAAATATCATGCCAATATACGGCATGAATCAAATCCCTATTTTTTGTTTGTTTCTTTTTCTTAACAACATAAGAACATAAATACACTATATAACGACATATGTATATTAAAAGATAGAGATTTAATTCATTAAAGCCAGTAAATACTTGCTAAAATAAAAAAGATCTGATTTAGATTTAAATATATATATCAATAGACATAAAATTTAGAAATGTAGATACTAAATTACAGATAGAAATATTTTAAAATGTAAATTCTATCACAGAATACATGTATTTTGTTAAGTGGATTGCTTACCAAGACCCAAATCCACATGGTATGCAACAAATAGGACTATCGACAAAATGAGGAAAGCGGTGCAGAGTAACATTTTGTGCATGATGTGCATTATATATGTTACTGCTTGTGAAAATATCCAAACCAGAATACATTATATTTCTACATTAAAAAAAATTAAATATTTATTATATGAACTCCATTTTAATGGAGTAAAAGAGATTATACTGGTTTGGATCACTCAATGCTTTATGTGCAACATATATGATTTTAAATACAACTATTAACACAATATGATTGTTTTCTTTCTTTTTCTTTTTTGTTTTTCCTCTTTTAATTTAATGTTATATGAATCTATATTTAACTTTTCTGTATTTAAATTTTGAAATATCTCTTCCATACATATGTACATATATGTATATATGTATATAATATATACACGAAGAAACATAAAAGTGACAAATTTTCAAATGGTATGTTTACCATAAATCTTATTCAAGTTGAAAGCCTCCTCAGTGTAGCTGTTTTATTCAATATTTGACTTATATATTTTTCCAATAAAGCAGTTAATAACGCACAACAAATTATAATTAACATACTCACCCTGCATATTCTTTGAAATGCTGATGTATCACAGAGCAATTGTTCAACTCTTGCTTGAGTCTCTCCAACTTCTGTCATTTCTTCGACAGTTTTTAAATGTTGATCTAATGTGGTTTGCAGCTCTCTGAAGTCTTGCTCGAACTGCCTCAATGCTAGACAGTGTCTCAAACGTGAACTGTGATGTGACCAAAATAGGTCAAATGTACGTTCGGTTTCTTCCAGTTGCACAAGTAATCTATATAGAAAGCGAAAAGGAAGCGCTTGTATAAATATATATTTCACATTCACATAACAAAAATTGGATTGTTGTATTTATTATTTTTACCTTTCTACTGCTGCAACATTTCCTAATCTATCTGGTGTACCTTTACCAGTTAATTGTCGTACACTGTCTAAAAGAGCCTCCCCATGTCTAGCGGCACTAAGAATTTCTTCTTTCAATTCATTATATTCTGCTTGCTGTTGAGATAATAAAGTTGTCGTAGCAATTGTATTATTGGGAAATTCTATTTCAGCTAAACGCCGAGTAAAAGAATCCAATGCAAGTGATACATCTTGTGTCATCGATGAGAATTTTTCTAAACTCTATAAATTAAAAATAGAAAAACATTATTAAGAACATATTATAATCATAATTATTTACAAACAACTATAAATGCAAGAAGTATTCTGGAATATATATTTACAATTCTATTTTGTATCCAAGTATGATGACAGTATGATAAATTCCCACCTAGTTGTTCAGTAAGTTGATCTTTGTCTACAAACTCATAGAGCTCGGCAACATTTGCTAAAAATATAACTCGAAATTTAAAGTCTTCTCTGAACAATTTATTTGACACTTCTGATATAGCTTTTTGTAAAAAACCAGCTGGTCGCAAAACATACGCTACATGTACCAATCCAGGAAAAAATCCCTAATATACAAACAAAAGAAAACAATTAAATGTTTTATTTTAACAAAAATACCAAATATAACAATATTAACAAATTAATACCTACAGAAATTTTCAACAGGACTGTTTTGACTGAATTCCATTTATCATTTCTTCTATCGATAATTAAATGGAATCCAAGATCAGCTTCTTGTAAACTGAAAAATATTAATTTCATTATATATACTCAAAAATAATAATCTCCCTCTCTGTCTTTCTCTTTATTGTTTGTTATATATTTTCAATAATTGTAAAAAATTCGATTCTTACGTTGGCACTGAAGTGAGATATAGCATAAGACGCTGATAATCCAAATCAGTCAAATTATGGAAGCTACCATTATCAGGAAAGGTAATTATTGGACATCCTTCTCTTGTCTTTCCGCCTATGCGTGCACAGAAGGAAATGAATAATTTAATAAGATACAGAAAATAAATAAATTAACTATTATATTTAATTATTGATCAATTATTTATGTTAAATAAAAAATTTATCTTTATTTACCAGCAATTATAGCATATTGTGGTTGAAGAAGGTCTGCAACATCTCGAACTGCAAGATCCCCATTCTCTATTTCGCCAGTCATACTCTCAACATCTTCTACAAAAATAATAAAAGTAATTATATATATATATATAATATAGTAATTTCTAATGATATCATTTTTATATATTACATATAGATATTTTATTTAAAATTCTATTTAATTTTGGCATTGTACACATTTCATATTAACTATTAGAAAAGTCAATTTAATTATTTAATGTTTTATCCTTTAAAAAAGACATAATAATCATTGTAACATAAAAATAGTATAAATTTAATTGTAAATGTAAATACATGTGTATATAATTTCATAGCACTAATATTTTTTTATAATTTTTACTGACAATAGTACAGTTTGCACTTCACTATAAATCTGTACATCAGAACTGTGAGAGTAGTGTCTGATCCTAGATTGCACTCATATGACCTTGCAGAACCCAACCAGTTGAAACAGTTCCCTGCTGTACCCACAATATTGCTAATATAACTGTATATTAAGAGGCTCTCAAACATGATGAATTTTAGAGATTTGATGTCTGTTAATATTTAAAACATATTTCGCGAATAATTATTATAGTATAATGTTTAACAATCTGTTCTTCATTGTAATGTATATCATAAATAATGTATATCATTAAGATAAATTTTAATAGTAATCAAGATATGTTCAAATATTATTAATTATAAAATGCTCTTTTTTTCTATATTGTATCCTTTCCATTAAGTAGATTAATAATAAAATTTAATTAAAAAAAATTACATTTTCAGTTGTTTTAATGTTCTTAAAATTCTAGATTTTTCATTGAGAAACACTGAGCATCTGTATGGTAATTTATTTCTGGAATCTGAAATATGAGAAATATTAAAATTTTCTTTATTTCTCATCATATATAAATTATATAGGAAGAAATCCTCTAATGTATTCAAAATATTTGCCACAATTTCACTTTAATGTAATTTCACCTTTCTTAAATAATATATTTCAAAATAGAAAAAGAAAAAACATTCTTAGATTATCTATTAAACATTTATTATTAAACATATGATATATATGAAATTTTCATTTATTAAGTATACTATTAAATAATATTTGGATAATATTTGTTTCTTATAAATATCAAAATGATTAAATATATATATTTCTGTTTTACGTTTTTTTTTTTTATATATACATCAATATATCTAGTAACTATACAAAACTTTACATTTTTCACAAAAAATCATTCCTAATTATTAATAATCAAAAACAAAATAGTCTAATCATGTAATTTTATATTATACTTAATTATAATTTATAAAATGAAAACTCACCGTTTTACATAATTGTTATTCAATGATTTCCATTACTATCATGCACACTTCTTTTTTACAAATTAAAAATATTTTACATGCAATAGATTTATCATTGTATTTACATATTCTAATATGTTAGGATAAAATTATTTTTTGTACAGGTATATTTTTCTTATATGTATCTTTCAAACAAAAAGAATTAAATTTGCAATAATCTCAATACTTTTAAACAGCATTCACTTTAGTTACCGCTATAGGTAATGTTGTCCTGTCTACTAATAAACCATCAGTAGTTATTTGATAACTAATATCATCTTGTGATTTATTAACAGATGTTAAAAAGTAAGTGCCATTTTCTCCTACTGTTTCACTTGCAATTACTACAGGTAATATCGTACCATCCTCCGTCACTATTTCTGCTGACTCAGAATGTTTCTCAGGTACATCTTTTTTCTCCGTTTCAACTTTAATACTACTATGAGTCTGCGTAGGTTGTGACCTAACTAAAAACTCTAATTTTGCAAATTTAACTTGTGGAAATTGAACTTTCATGAATCTTCTAAATGTAGAATATCCCATGATTTTAATATCAGGTGAAACTTGTGTACAGTACTGTGTATATAAATCGTGAACAGTTTTACGAGTAATATCTGGCGGAAGATGTAACGGAGCATTCTTAACAAGTTTAGTTTTTTGTTTTGCTTCCTGACATTCTATAAAATTTTTTAAGAATTCTGTAGCTATCTTATAAATATCCAGAGAAAATGTATTGTGTGGAACTTTTCCATGATTACCATGTACTCTTGGAGTAACACCATGAGTTATTAAGTGCTTTCTAATCCTTTTTATTTGATAATGTGTACAATTTTCTAAATATAAAAAAGCATCTAAGCACACTCTTCTTCCTTGATATACATAATGAGCTCTTAATCTACGTCTTTCTGTATGTCTTGCGGTTTCATAAGGATTTGTTAAACAGGCCATTGTTACACCCATCAAGTACATATCATGTTCAGCTTTCGTTAATTCTGCAATGTTTAATCTATGTCTATACACTGTTTCAGGATTTAGTCCTTTAAAACATTGATCATCTTGACATTCACAACCACGCTTAAAACGTTCCAACACTTGGGTAGGACTGTCCTCCAATTTCGTGGGATCATAATTTGAGTCTGCCTTTGTTTTCATTTTTGTCATGTGCTTCTTTGACTTGGAAGTACTAGAAAGTCCTATTTGCTTTACCTATAGATACAAAATATATTGTAATAAATAGAGTTTCAATTAATAATAATAATAATAATTCGATATAAAATATAATTACAAGATTATTTTTATATTTATCATTACCGCTTAAATAATTCTAAATTAATTTATAATTTTAAATAAAAATAATTTCTATTATTTACCTTATTCTTTCCTTCCACCTTCTTTATATGTTTATCACTATTTACACACTTCACTACCTGACTTTGGCACGTCAAAGCAGATTCTCCTGCATCCATATCCGTTATCTCAGTACTTCTTCTTCTTCTTAATATAGCAAATATTTTCTGCTACTACAGCTAACAGCATCAAAACAGTATAATAGAATAGTATTATGATATCATTAAAAAAAATAAATAAATTTAAAATTCAATACGAATAAAGTGTACACAAGTAATACACATGTTATTATCGTTAAAATAAAAAAGATTATTATTTGTATCAACTCGTACACGAATGATTTCACTTAAAACTTGTCAAAATTTCCTAAACAAAACTTGTTTGAAATCGATGTGCAAGAAGGTCGAATATCGCTTGTCACACTTTTGTCTTAATAATTTTCACCTTTATAAAAACATGATAATTCGTGCCGTTACTTACCTTCAATCGTTTCTTTTTCCATATATCCCATTAATACGAATCCCATTAATGTCATTAACACGCAATATCGAGAGATTCCCCTCTATAAAACACCATTTAAATGAAATTTTCGCTTAATGTTCTCGACGTTACGAGGCAGTACGTTCGACGATATGGCGAATGTTCGCTCGTACGCCACATAGAGGGGGAAGAAACTTCAGGGTCGTACTCGTCGTTATCGGAGCCCGAGTATAAAATAATATTCATCGAATCAAATACGGGAATCGTATTTACGAATAATACGTCGTTGGATTTTAATGAACAAAGAGAAGGGATGGGGACGTAGAGGGGAAATATATATATATATACATATTTGTATATTATATATATATTACATATTAAAAATAACAATAAAATGTAAAATTTTGTAAGATTCAATTTGTTTAGTTAAACGTACGTCTTCTTTTTCTATGATCTAAACATAAAATAATTATAAATAGTCCGAGCGAGAAATTCTGTATAAAATAATCATTCTACCGCGTATAAAGAACTGGGGGGTAGTCGGAGTGGAGAAAGAGAGAGGGAGAGGGGCTAAGGGGAAGGGGGATCGATGCTAAGCACGTTGTTCTTTCTTTCTTTCTCTCTTTCTTTCTTTCTCTCTTTCTTCATTCCTTCTTTCCTTTCTTTCTTCTTTCATCCATTCTTTTATCTTTATACCTTTTATTTTGCATAAGAAAAAGTTTCTTCATATATATAAAGATACGAAATTAAGATGCAATTCCTTTTACGTTAGAACAATGTGCCATAATTATCCGGCTAATTGCTTTCAATAGTCCTACGTTTGCGTTATATAAGAGAGAAGAATCGTAGCAATTATTTTCTAATTGCCCATGACACATATATATATATATATATATATATATATATATATATATATCCGCTGTAAATCGTGTGCTATCGTTGAAACAAATAAATTACTTATTTACTTTTTTTTTCACACACGCGTTATATCAAAAACGCGATAATTAAGAAAATTAATTGGAGCAAAGAAATGGCAATTACGATTACGATTTTCTTTACTTCTTTTTTTTTATTTTTATTTTCATCCCCTTTTTGTTTATATATATATATACGTATTCGCTTATTACGTATTTGCCAAAGTGCGAATTAGCGTTAGATACAGCCCTGATATATATCGACTAAAAGGAGTATAATGATGCAAGAGGGAGGGGCGGGGAAGAGGGCACAGACAGGGGATAGAGGAAGAGTAAGAGAGACAGGGGACTTGAGACCGCATGCACACTTCGCGGGAGTAAACACGTTCTCTCTCGTACGACGTATACGTAAAACGACGGTCCACAAATAACACACAGACACGACGTACATTGACTTTAAGAAGAAAAGAAACGATCTATGCGTGTGCGTGTGTGTATAATATATATACATACATATACATATATATATATATATATATATATATATATAAATTTATGAATAGACGAAGAAGAGGAACGAACAACGAAACAATCCTTTTTCTCGTTTACAAGAAAAACAAGAAAAAAAGTATCTTAGCACGAAACGTACACACATTTTTAAATATCGCGCCATTTCTAAAATGAATATCCTTCGTATTCCATAGAGTCATCGGAAATAATAATTGAGGAAATAATTCGACCGGTCGGTTGGTCGTTCGTTCGTAACGTTTTTCCCACGAATCAATATTTCCTTATCGCACCATGTATCCTACTTATCACGGTGTTGTCTCGCATGTAATCTACGTACGTACATGTGCGTATAAAATTAATGCTAATAATCGAGAATAATTAATGAACGAACGAACATGATAGGTGAAGAGGATTCGATCGAGGAAACAGAGTGATTGGAACAACGAATGTAAATATTCCGAGTTTAAATGTTTTAAACGATGTTAATGTATCGTCGTTTTTAATGTAATACGTGTGAAAAGAAATGAAAACAAAACCAAAAGACAAAGGCCAAAAAGTAAAAAAAAAAAAAAGAAAAAGAAGAATAAAGAAAATCCAAAGAATACTGCGAACAAATCACGATAGAAAAACCGGCTAACGATTCAAACCTGCGCATCTCGTCGAGCAATGTTGATGGCAGGGACAGTTGCAGCTGTGCACGGATTTTCGACGGAGGATCATCTTGTCTCAACGACGGACGAACACGCACGTCTCTCTCTTTCTTTCTCTCTTTCTCTCTTTGTGTTTTTTGTTTCTGTTATTACTACTGCCTTCTGCTGCTACTGCTACCGCTGCTGCTACCGCTGATGCTGCTGCTGCTACTGTCGCTGTTACTGTTGCTACTGTCGCTGTTGTGTCGGCGAAAACCGATCTTCGACGACGACAAATTCCGGTCGAATGCCGCGCCGACTTACGACGACAAAAGGAGGCTCTACAGGAGGTCTATACGAGGATACCGTTTTCTCTCATTTGATCGATAGAGAGGAGGCAACCGTGCGAGTAAAGGAACGTATGAATGAACGAACGAGCAAACGAATGAACGAGCAAACGAATGAACGAGCAAACGAACGAACGAACAAACGAACGAATGAGAACAGTTAAAACATAAGAGGGGTGGTGTCTCCTCTCGTACGCCCTTCTCGAACGATGCACCCGGTGTCGATGACTCTTTAGTTACGGCCTTGCAAACCCTTCTTCTTCTTCCTCTTCTTCTTCTCGTCCTCCCACAACCTTTCGCGCGCTTGCACTCACTCCGAAAATCGATCGCCGATTGGCCAATCGCGCTATTCGCTTTCAACGATCTATATAACGTCTTTTAATTTTTTTTCTTTCTTCTTCTTCTTATTCTCATTCGCTATTTTCTAATAGAGGAAAGATCGTAAAAAAAGAACGCGACGAAAAGCTCTTTCTCTCTCTCTCTCTCTCTCTCTCTCTCTCTTTATCTCTATATCTCTTAGTCTGTCTTTTTATGCACTCGGAAGAGATGATTACGTCGTTCTTTCTCCTTCTATCTTTCTTTGCGCATCGCTCATGCAGCGGAGATGCACGGCGCCGCCATGACACCGCATCGTCAGCCGCGACCAATCAGGCGAAAGCTATGCCGCACGGGCAAAAGGTGGATGATGCCACGTGACTCATGCGGCGTGTATCTCCCGTGTTTCAAATTTTCCATCGTTCCGTTCAATTTGGTTTTCACTGTTTATTCATCGGAAATATCGTTTATCTCTATCATTATTTTATTGTATAAAACTAAATAATTGCTCGTACCTTTAAATGAATTGTTTCTACGAGTCTTTTAAGGTTACGTATCGATGGGTAACATTTGTTATTTAACGTTATTTCTGATCACTTACCTTTTAACCTCTAATCGGCTTTTAATCTTTCACTCCGCGAAAACTATTTATGTATGAACTTACGAAAAGGAAGGTCGAAACATAAACGTACAAGAATACATACTATATACATATCGGAATGTCACGAATTTATCATCTAGAGAATTCATTATCGTTTCGTTCCTTTTAGAAATTCCGATTACGCAAAGGCATAAATTTTTAAACACGTTGACGTCAGTAATGATATTTTTTTTTCTTTTTTTTTTTCGTTAGAACTCGTTAATCTTTTATCGTACGGATACCTTGGAAAAATGTTAAAAACGCTAATACATTTTAATGTTTACTACTGTAAAGGAAAAAAGAGAAAGAAAGAAAGAAAAAATAAAACAGGAATATAACGCTTTTGTAAAACGTAACACATCTTTTCGCGTTTTAATTCGGCAGTCACGTTGAAGTCAATCTATCTCGATAATATACAATATTTTGGACTAAATGATATGCGAATTGAGTGTGTGTGTGTGTGTGTATGCGTATGCACACGTGTACAATAAATAATTCGAAAATGTTAAATTGAATTCATTATTTTGAAATCGTTATTTCGACCGTTGCTTCCGATGATCATGTACTCACTAAGAAAACGAAAAGAGGAATTAATGATCGAAGATGTTCAGGATCGAAGAAGAGTGTCGTCGACGCCCTGACAACAAGAGAGAGAGAGAGAGAGAGAGAGAGAGAGAGAGAGAGAGAGAGAGGTGTGAGAACCGGAAAAGGATAGGATATACGTAATATAGGAGTACAGGAGGGTTGACAATAAGTTAAGGACGAAGGGTAAGTAATGATCGGTTTAAACGGATGAGATGGTGAGGGTTGGAAAGTGGATTTGTTAAAAATTCTTATAAAATTGTACTTTTTCGTCCGAAGGCAAGAAAGGGAACTTTCGTATCGTTCGCGACTCACCAGCCTCTAGAAGTTCGAGGTCCAGATTACCGCTCCTGCTACGGCTGATGCTACTACTTCCGCAGGCATTGCTATAAGCGGATCTGTGGGACTCCTCCATGGCGCGAGACGCACTACGCTTGAACTGTTCCAGGAAACTGTCTATCTGATTTTCAATGCTGCTCGGTGAGCTGGCCATTTCTTTGGGATATTGAACGTGGGCCGTGTCGTCGTTAACGGACGACTGGGAGGTTAGAAGGTAGATAGATGTATAGGACAGATAGATAGACGACGTATAGATAGATAGAAAAGGAAGAAAAGAAGAAAGAAAAAAAAAACAAGAAAACAAATAACACTACTGTCACTGAGAAAAAGAGAAGGAGAATTATTAGGGAAGAGAGTAAATACGGTTGTCGCGATGACAACAAGGAGAGAAGAAGGTGAGAAGTGAAAAAAAAAAGAGAAGGACGAGGTTGAGGATGACGAAAAACGAGGATGACGAGAGGACGACGTGTAAGTGTTCGACGACGTTTTTTCTTTTTTTTTTTTTCCTCTCTCTTTTTTTTCCTCTTTTCCGATCGATTTGTCGTGCTTATAAACGGGCACGCACTCTGATGCCCGTTATGCGTGCCTACATTTTCCAATTGGCCTTTTCTTTTTTATCAAAACGAGACGTAAGAATTTCTCGACGATCTTTAATGTCACGCGCCGCGCTACCACCGTACGACGTATCCTCGGTCTTATCCTCTTCGGCCCCTGTAACACTTCCTCCCGCTCTACGTCGCATGTTCGCTCGCTATCGAGGAACGACCGGAACTGAAACGCGACGCATCGTATGCCGCAATGCTCCAACGGCAGGTGTCGCCACTGGGTTACCTCCCTTTTATCACCTCTGTCCCACCAACTTCGATTCGTACCTACCTTGCGCGTCACGTGTGAAATTCTTCTTCTTTTTTTTTTTGTTTTGTTTTGTTTCTTTCCTTTTCTTTTTAAAAACTAATCAATCTCCTTATTCCTTCCATAATAGATTTAAATCGACCGACCGGTGTTCTTAATACATCGTTTATTTTTCTTCTCTTCGTTTCTTTCTTTCCTTCCTTCAAGCTTCGACCTTGTCGTTATTAGATCGGTCTTTTTTTCCTTTTCTTTTTTCTAATTTTTTTTTTCTTTTTTTTTTTTTTTTTTTTTTTTTTTTATACGAAGCTCCGTATACGCTTTCATAACTCGAGACCTCTCTCTTGTGGGGATTCGATTTGCCGCTACCCGATGTATGTTATTATCGGATCGCATATATTAAAATAACGTAGACGTAAGATAGAGAAAGAGAGAGAGAGAGAGAGAGAGAGAGAGAGAGAGAGAGAGAGAGCTTATGTCATCTATATTTTCTGAAAAAAATAGACAGATGATACACACGAGGATGTCAGATCTGGTTTAATCCTTGCGGTGAATAAAATATCGAGGTTCGATTCTTAGCTGGTGGCGCGTTTGTACGCGCTCGTTCTGTCGTACGTTTGCTCGCTCGGTAAAAAAGATGAAGATCTCTGTTCTACAGAGATGAGATATAAAGGAAGGAGAAATAGGAGTGGGGAAGAGAGAAGACGAAAAGAGAGAGAGAGAGAGAGAGAGAGAGAGATCGAGTTAGAGAACTTACGAGCGAACAGATCCTCATTGTGATCACTCGCGTCGCGAGGTCGGCAGGGTGTGCACGCGTTACGTTTCAAAATATTTCCATCGTTATTCATTTATTCTTACCGTCTGTCTTCTCTTTTGCCGACAGCTCGTGGGTGTGTACTTGGATCGTGTCTCACGACTTTATTCAGCAATTGAACAGAAGAATAAAGAGAAGGAATAGAAGAGCAATAAAAGAGGAAGAGAAAAGAAAAGAAACTCGACCAGTTAATAATTTTCTACTATCATGGCCGGTAGGTTGTTCACTTTATTAAATTATTACTTTACTATTAATTTCATCGATAATTATATTTAGTCTAAACGACGACGAGGAATATTCTCTACCGATCGCTATCTACTTCTTAATTCGATATATATATATATACACATATATATTTATTATATATATATATACGTACACACGTATATAAATATATATAGAGTTATAGAGAATATTGAAAAGAGAGGTTATGTACGTATTCGATCGAGTGAATCGTCCGGCCGGCACGCGATAAGCTCTTCTCGCCGGTATAACCGGTCTTGACCTAATAACCTTCTCATAACATGATTAGCATCGTCCAACGGACGAACCATTAATCTATCTAATCCCTCTTGATTAGAGAGGGACGTCTTCACGTACTCGACGAAGAGAATGAGAATTACATGGAAATATCGTATGTACCGAGGCGATCGTTCTTTCTCATCTTTTTTCTTTTCTTTTTTTTTTTTTCTTCTATATGCTTGCTCTACGAATCGTGTGTCCATTTGTCAAGGGAAAGAAGGTGAGGATGAGGGTGAGGGCGAGGACGAGGAGAAGGACGGGAAGGAGAGGGGAGGGGAAGCTACGTGCGTAGAAATTACCGAGCGCGCGTGCGCTATTTCCCGCTCATTTTTTCCCTACCGTCTTAACAACCTCCCTTATCCCCTCCACACATAACCTCACCCCACCCTATTCTACCCTGCCATACTTTACCTCCCTCCTCCTCCTACTCCCCTCTGCGTCGCGTCGATTGGCGGGAAATTCGTCGATTTTTGTAATGCCTCCCCTTGATGTTACTCGATCAAGGAGTTTGTCTTCACTGTTTTTTCTTTTCTTTTCTTTTTTTTGAACAAGATGCAACGAAGTTTGGATGTTGGAACAACGTAGAAAAAAAAAAAGAATTATTACACCGACAACGTATCCGAAAACGGAATCCGTGTGTTGGCGAGTTTTTTCTATTATTTTTATTTATTTAATTTTAATTCTCTTTTTCTTTTCTTTTTTTTTTTTTTAAATATCTTTTTCTCCTCTAATATTTTTTCTTTTTTTTTTTTTTTTTTTTTTTTTTATTAGACCTCTTGGGGTTCCTTTTATATGAAATAAGATAAGTCACCGTCTCTACGGTATCTCCGACAGTTTATTCCTGGCTATTCGAGGGGAGAAACTTGGCGGCTCCTTGCCAAATGTCGTAGATCTTGTTATACTTATTCTGATGCGTTAGAAATTGTTTCGTACACGCCCGGCGAAAAGTATTTTGCGGCAAAAAAAAAAAAAAAAAAACAAGAAAAAGATAAAAATCTACGTGAACGCGTTCTATCCCTATCCGTTCTGAATCCCTTTTCAGTACGGCGGCTCCATTGGCAGACATTTATTTCTAACTTTGGTCTATTTTAAATTCTTGATTCTGACGTAAAAAGAAAAAAAAAAGAAAAGAAAAGAAAAGAAGATAGGAAGAAAAGAAAGGAAAACAAGAAAATAAGTTCTATAGATAATATCGATCTTGATTTTCTTTCTTTTCATTTTTTTCTTTTCTCTTTCCTTTTTCTTTTTTCTTATTGGTCGCTTGCTCGTTCTCGTTATCGCACATACCTATATCGTACGTGTTTTTCAAACGATATTAGAAAAACAAAAATAAATAAATAAAAACGTCAAAGGTTCAAAGTGATTTTCTATAGAAACTTCCATCTTTTCTAAATCCGATTTAATTCTCATTTGTATAACAGATATCCATCGATCGTACGATATGATCCATATCGTATGATCCATACAATGAGCTTATCGAGTGACACGTGATTATATAGGTTGTAATTGATATATCCTCGAGAAATCATTTCAAATAAACGAGACGTTTGATCGTATTATAATGCGCTCGAATATAAGAACGATATTGATCTATGTACCTATATCTTGATCGATCGATCGATCAAGATATGTTCAACGAGCATTGTGAGCGACGTTCATTGTACGATGAAAATCCCTCCCACGCTTAATATCGTCGTCAAACGTTGGTCGTTAGTTAAGGACGATGATATATCGTCGAAGAGACATTTAAATAATCACAACGGTACGAGCTAACAATACACATATGAAGAATGGCTTGGACTCTTACAGTTATGGGAAGAAAAGCATCGTGTTACGAGTTACGAGCGGTTTCTTCTACGAGATTCTTACTTCTCCCCCTTGTGTCTTATTCCGCAAAATATTTCGACTTGTTTTACGAGCAACGTCAGGTTCGTTAACCCCTTCTTCTTCAACCGATACTACCACCGATACCTTATATACTATACGGACTTCACGTTGCTTTCACGCAAGGTCGAACTTGTCTCGGTTAAGATCAGCACTCTGAGTCCTTTGGTATGACGGTCTCTGGCACACGTGTCTCTCTACTAGCGTCTTTCTACTTTTATATACCGGAATACTCTTCTCTTAATCAGTTCTATATCTGTACGAGGGGTTCGATCGATAATTAACTTAGACACTTATACTCTCTCTCTCTCTCTCTCTCTCTCTCTCTCTCTCTCTCTCTCTCTCTCTCTCTCTCTCTCTCTCTCTCTCTCTCTCTCCCCATCTATCTATCTCTATTCATTTTCTTTTATCTCAAGTATACTCAATAATATACCAATTAAATTTCAGAAATAAAAGGAAGGAGAACGTGCAGCTAAGGCTACGTGCGCATTGTCGACCAATCGAAGTAGGCGATTAGATTCAAGGGATTATTTCTCTTGGTCGTTGGCGACTAAGAAAATTCTTACGAATTTGCTCTTTGGTCGCCGGTGACCAATTAAATACATTGAATCTAATATATTAAAGTTCGCACTAAAAGTAACTTTCTTACTTGGAAACCAGATAGGATACTGGCCGATGTAGTCTCCGAGCAGGGCTCGAAACGTTTCCAAAAATAACTCTTTAAAATTGTTATATAAAGTTTCTGATTAAAACAGTTATGAAGAACCGACATTTCCAACTATTATCTGTGTTTCTTTTACGATTTATATTTCGGTTTCTCGATTAACGGTTTCGAAACGGTTATAAAATCGATTCTACTTTTGATTTATCGATAATTGATATCATTAATTAATTATCGCGACTACGGATTATTTCGTACGCGTACATATAATTATTATTTTCTTTTTCTCTTTTTTTTTTCTTTTTATAGGATCATTATAGAAAAATTTGAAAGATTTATATATGTGATACGTTATATGCGTATCATACGAATAAATATATATATGCGGCTATATATATTTTTTTTCTCACACGCACCATACTATTCGCGATATGAAAGTTACTAAATCTAAGTTTAGATATATATATAGTTTTTTTTTGTTTCGAATATATTTCTTTTCGTTTTGCATTGTAATTAATATAAAAAAATGAAATATTAAAATAAAATATAATGGAATGTATTGTAGGAACAACGACACGTGCAAATTTTTCTTCCATTTTTCATAATGATCTTTCAGAAAAAAAAAAGAAAAAAAATTATGCAAACGTACAATAATCCAGCAACTGTAATGTGTAATCAGTGATAATCAAACTACGAAAAAAATCGAAGCAAGAATTCGATTCTACAGCCGAAAAAACAAATAAAAATTATAAAAACGAAATAGGATCCTTTACTGAAGCACAGATAATGATTAAAAATTTCGTTTTATCATAACAGTAATTCGAAACGGAGATACTTCATAATAGTTCTAAGAAACGAAATCGATATTACAACAACAGTTTAGCAAGCCTCACCTTCGAGAAAACGTTGACGCTTTAAAGGAACTTAAAGAAGCTAGCTGATACAATTTTAGGAAGTTTTTTCTTCTTTTTTTTTCTTCAAAATTCCATAACCTTCTTTATAGACCGTCCTCTACGGCAAACTGGGGAGTAAGGAAAGGAAGAGGGTTGAGGGGGAATGAAGAACCCCCAATCAAGGGGGGCTCCTTCGGCCTTAGAGAGAAAATGAAAAGAAGGAGGAAAGGTTTATACTATCTAATAATGTTTTGCAAAATTTCATTAAATATTTATTCCTTTTGTACAGCATCTTTATGATAAGGCGATGCACCCATTTCTTCTTCTTCTTCATCTTCTTCTACATCTTCTTCTTCGAAGTAACTTCATTATAATAATCGTTATCGACAAATTCGAATCGGCGAGTTTGCTAATTTGAATTTTATCGTCGACTTGATCGACGAAGTAACCCGTGTAAGCCTGAGATCTTTTCGAAAGGAAATAATAATAATAATAAGAAGAAGAAGAAGAAGAAGAAGAAAAAGAAAAAAAAAGAAAAGCCGTTTGACATTATATCTCTTATAAATTAGATGAAAAGCAGTTCGATTACTTTGTATTTACACACACACACACACACACACACACACACACACACACACACACACACACACACACACACACACACACACACACACACACACACACACACACACACACACACACACACACACACACACATCTTTTTGATCTAGGAATGGATCTAAAGAGACAAGTGAGACTTTATCTTATAAGGAAGTCTGTCTGGAGCTGAGAAAGAAAAAGAGAGAAAGAATTAAAGAAGGAGAGAGAGAGAGAGAGAGAGAGAGAGTGTGTGTTAGCGAGTGCTTGACCTAAGGCAAGGTATATGAATTGCATTTCGTACAAATGTGAGGAGGCTGCTTTGCTATTATAAGAAGCCGTCCTCGTCTGTATAAATATAAACCATCTTCTATATGGTAGAAAACGGACAGCCGGTACTCTGCCTCTCAGGTTTCGTCTCCATATCATAATATGTATATATCCATGGCGAGACTATACCTTCGTAACTCTCTCCCCTTCTCTCTCTCTCTCTCTCTCTCTCTCTCTCTCTCTCTCTCACTTCTCTCTCCCCTCTCTCTCCCCTTCTCTCCCTCTCTCTCTTTCTCTATCTTTTTCTTTCTTTTTCTCTCCCTCGAAGAAAAGATGCACTATTTTTAAAAGCCACCAAGAGTCTCGTTGTTCCATCATCGAGTCGGGGTACCTTCTATGACGCGAGCGGAAAATTTTCAAATGATCGAAGAAAATTTTGTGAAACTCGTTAGGGGCAATAATAAAATTACGAACGTATAAACGTTTAAACGTTATCATATAATATTCATTCGATAACTGTTAAACTCTTGTTTAATCAATCACCACGATTTTTAATCATTATCGATTGAACGAATCATCAGGATGAGAAGAAAACAAAAACAGAACAAAAAAATAAAACAAAGAAGAAGAAGAAGAAGAAGACGGATTTTAATTGAAATAGTCTAACATTTGTTTACGTCCTTATAATCACGCCAAACGTTTTCGTACAAAACATTAATTCGAAACGTGTTGACGTTTTAATCGATCGTTCGACGTTGGATTGAACGAAACAGAAGGAGGGAAGGGAACTTGGGGAGGTTGAAAAAAGGAAGAGAAGAAGAAGAAGATGACGTATTTAAATGTAATAGTTGAAAATACTGTACGTGCGGCTATGAGATTACAAAACCGAGACAACTTCCGATCTTTCTTAAGAGACATCGCCAGCAGAAATATGATCCACAAAGATCCGTCCTTAGACCCCCTTCTCGTCGCTTACGTTTTCCTTCTCTATCTCTATGTCTATCTCCATCTCTATCTCTATCTCTATCTCTATCTTTATCTCTCTCATACATACGCGCACACACAAAACACCTCTGACTCATTATTGTTACTTGGCATTTATTTACTCTTAATCTCTCTCTCCCTCCTCTCTCTCTCTCTCTCTCTCTCTCTCTCTCTCTCTCTCTCTCTCTCTCTCTCTCTCTCTCTCTCTTTCTTTACCCTGTAGAACTCGCGTGCAGAATAATCTCTTTCTGCCAGACCGCTGCCTACTATCCTAGAAAACGCGTAAAATCTATTCGTATTAATATCACCGTATGCCGGTAAAGTGTTGGAAAAGATCGTTGTAATACGACCTTCGTTCCATGTAAATCATTCCAAAAGCGTTTTGGCACAGTGCACTTCTCTCGTTGCCTCGATCATGCAGGAGTCGTGCAAATACGAATATTTTCGACGCCCTTCTCCGATCATTTTACAATTAAATGTCTTTCATTTACATATATATATATATATATATATATATATATATATATATATATATATTTTATCGTTTTTTATTTTTTCTCTTCTTTTTATCTTCTTCCTTCTCCTCCTCCTCCTTTACCCCTTCTCTCTCACTCTTTCTCTTTCTCCCTCTCTCTCACTCCTTCCTATCAATAAAATAGAACAGAAACGTTTAGTCGAAGTCTGCTCCTTGGAGAATTTTGGGATTCCATTTTGAAATAAAGTTCAAGGATCAAGCATGAGAGTCTGATCAGATAAATTATTGGGACAATCAAATTTCAGTATTACTACTTGTTATTTGTTTTCTTTTTCTTTTTTTAGGACGAACTGTTTGTTTTTTATTCATTAATTTTATATAATTTTTTTCTTCCTTCTTCTTCTTCTTTTTATTCTTCTAAAGTTTCATTCCGTTGAATAAATTACGAAAATATCAAAAAAAGAAAAAGAAAAATCTTTTTTTCATTTAATTCATTAATTTTAATTTTTTAGAGTTTTAATTTAAACTCTTTAAATTTTAGGAAGCGTGGCTGGGGGAGAAGTGGGAGGGGGCAAAATGTACGACGGAGGAGGTACATGTTGTCGCAAAAAAATATCTAGACGGGTATCGCGACCGTTGAAACATTTTTTGAAAGGTTCTCCGATCATAAATAAAAAAAAAAAAAAAAAAAAAAAGGAGGGAAAAAAAAGATTTGAGATATCCTTGATATTGGAGCAATCAAGATAAATTATTTTTCTGGCACGACGGCCATTCGTGAAATTCTTCCTCGTTTAAAAGGTTATCATCGTTATTCGTGACGTATGCGACGTGTGTGACGTACACCTTTTTTTAAAATCGTGTCAGGGATAAAAACAAAAAAAAAGAAAGAAACAAACAAGAAAAAAATAAATAAAAGAAATAAAACAAGAGAGATAATCATCGTACTCGATTTACATTCGAAGCTCTTTATTAATTTGCCAAGTGAGTAGATTATTATAAACCGTGTAATAATGGATGGAACGTTAATTGTTAGGTGATAGTCGATAAAAAAGTAACGAGTCATTTCAAAGATCGTCTTTATTCTATCTCTTCTACATCCATATATTTCGTTATACGTTAATAATTTTCAACCTTAACGTAAAGTACCACTATATGTGTTACTATTATTATCTTAGAAGAAGTAGAGGAAGATGGAATAATAAAAATTAAAATTAAAATTAAAATTAAAACAAAAAAAAGGGCTAATGAATTCAGGCCACCTGATTGTATCCTGTGGATATACTATTTCAAACGTAAACGCGTTACTTTCGACGGATTCTGCGTTACGCTCTCATTAACTCGCGAACGTTTGGAATTTGCATCGAATTTCGTCGTCTCGTGTTTTTCAAAGATTCGCCATTTATTCGGTATATCTTTACGAGTATCAACATACACATGTACATACATCATACATACATACATATATACATACATAAATACATGTATACATACATAGAAGCGTCTAATATTAGATCGCTTTTTATTACGAAAAGCAAACGGACGGTGGCCAAATTTTGCGATAATCCCGCTTGCGTATGCCGCTTCGTGAACATGTTCGCGAAATAGAAATAGATATACGTTTTATAAATAAAGTGAATGTTGTTTTGCGAGGTTGTTTCTTTGAGAGCAAAAAAAAAAAAAAAAGAAAAAGAGAAAAGAAAAACATTAAAATTTCAAAATCTCAAGCATTCGTATATAAACATTGGACGATTCCAAGATACATGCATACGTGCCGCGAAATAAAACGTTAAACTCGTGCCAATTTATTTTATCTTGCGAAATAAAAGCTCTCCTGTCAAACGAGATACCTCGCGAAACGAAATAAATCGTCGAACGTGAATTCTTGCTTTCCTTTCTTTTCTATTTTTTTTTTTTGTTTGTTCCTGTTTATTTTTTTCTTCTCTCTTTCTCTCTCTCTCTCTTTCTTTTTCCTGATAAACAAAAAAAAAAAAGAAAAAAAAAATAGGAATGTCTCGACGAAGAAATCGAAAACCGATGGGAATTTTTCATTGACAATCAATGCTGTCGCGCATCTATTATTGGATTTCTTTTTGAATTCGAGAGATAAAGATAAAAAGAGAGAATAGTGTGTGTGTGTGTGTGTGTGTGTGTGAGAGAGAGAGAGAGAGAGAGAACACGTCAAAGCCATTCATACTTAACGTCACGTACGTTTACCTAAGGGTGTTCCATTGTTATAACAATTGTTTGTTTGATGAAAAATTGTCGATGAGAAAGATTGATAAAAATTATTAGAGCGAATAGGGAAAAAGAATTGACGACGGTAACGGACAGGAAGTTAGATATATATAAATAGAGTGAGTGAGAGAGAGAGAGAGAGAGAGAGAGAGAGAGAGAGAGAGAGAGAGAGAGAGAGCGTTTTCACAATAGTTAAAACTTGCATGGAAGACGATTAGTAGATATCTAAATATATATTCTCATTCTCGGATCAGTGCCAACTTCTCTAGGAGAGCTTTTAAAATCTCCTTTTACGTACCTCCTCGAATTCCTTCAATTTTATCCCTAAACTTTAAAGGTACCGTTAAATTCCTAAAATTAAAGATCCCTCTAGACGCGTCGTACATATATCAAACTCGGGAATTTAAAACGTTTCCCATCGCTCGACTTGACTTTGCTCGATAAAAAGAATATACATGAGTAAAGATACCTGTAAGAGATACTTTTAAAGAAGTTACAAAAGAAAAGAAGTAATAATAATAATAATAATAATAAAACAAAAGTAATAATAATAAATTAAAAAAAACAAAATCATTAAATGGCTATGAAGAAAAGAGTGCACTTTTGTAGTAACTCTTGTATCTTTTAGTACGATACACTTTGAACTCGGAGGGGCTCGTTGACATAATTTCTCGACCCTTATCTTTTTCCCTCTCCCTCTCTCTCTCTCTCTCTCTCTCTCTCTCTCTCTCTCTCTCGATGTAGAAAGAAAGGAGATTATGCAAAGAGAATGAATTGATTGATGAGTACGTCGTAATACGTCTGTCAATTTAATTTTGGTATATTTTAAGGGTAATTTAAATTGTGTAGAGTATTATAAATATGACATGTAACTTGTTTTACATATATATATATATATATATATATATATATATATATATATATATAATATATATAATATACATTTATAATGTATATTATGCAAAAGAAATATTAGTAAATATGTTTGATTACGTTTACAGGATATGCTTGGGTAACATTGGCCACAAATGATGCCTATTCTTTGGGAGCATTGGTATTGGCCCATTCTTTGCGTCGAGTCGGCACCAAATACGAGCTAGCAGTTTTGGTTACTCCGGGAGTAACGAGTATGATGAGGTACATTCTTCTCTTTTTATTCTTTTATGTATATGTATATATATATATATATATATATATATATATATATATATATGTATTTAAGTTTCACCATTAAATTTAACACGAAAGTTATCCTATTTGTTAGAGAAAAATTGGCAGCGGTATTCTCCTTGGTACAGGAAGTAAATGTTCTCGATTCGAAAGACGAAGCTAATCTGGCACTTTTGGCGAGGCCAGAGTTGGGTATCACATTCACGAAATTACATTGTTGGAGGCTAACTCAATACGAGAAATGCGTTTTTGTAGATGCCGATACGCTTGTGAGTAAAAAAAAAGACAGATCTATTCAAGATGGCCAACGAATAAATATGTATCTTTTCTTCCTTTCTTGCTTATTTTTTTTTTAATTATTATTATTATTATTATTATCATTATTATTATTATCATTATTATTATTATTATTTATTTATTTATTTTAATTCTTCTTCTTTTCTCATAATTTTTGTTTCATTTTTGTATCATAACGAAACAAATTTTAGGTCGTAAGAAATTGCGACGAGTTGTTCGAACGTGAAGAATTATCGGCCGCGCCCGACGTCGGCTGGCCCGACTGTTTTAATTCGGGTGTATTCGTCTATAGACCGTCCCAACAAACGTTCGCTTCCATCACCTCGTTCGCAGCGGCTAAGGGTTCCTTCGATGGAGGCGATCAAGGCTTATTAAATATGTACTTTAACGATTGGGCACGAAAGGACATATCTAAACATTTACCGTTCATCTATAATATGTGTTCTACGGCGGCGTACTCTTATCTTCCCGCTTTTAAACAGTAAGATCTTTTACAAATTTTCTTTTTCCTTTCTTTCTTCTTCTTCATCTTCATCTTCTTCTTCTTCTTCTTTTATCGTAATATAAAACGTATCATTTGCGAGCGTGATTGATTATTTATTTATTTATTTATTTTTTTCATTTAGATTTGGGGATGACGTTAGAATAATACACTTCATCGGGATCACGAAACCATGGTTACAGTATTTCGATACGATGACCGGTATCGTACAACCGCCAGCAGGCTTGAACCATTTGCAACCGTTGCTACAATTATGGTGGAATATCTTTTGCGACAAAGTGCATTCACAGTTATCACCCATTATGGTAAGTTCGCATCGTTACGAACGCGTTGATTGTTTTCATAGCTTTTTGAAATTCAGTGTGTAGCTAATAACTTAACGTATGTATATATCCATAAATATATATATATATATATATATATATATATATATATATATATATATATATACATACTCGTAAGCACATAAGGTCGAGTAAAACTTTTGTAAAAAGAGCAAATCAATTTTTAAAGTAGATACCGTACATATATATACGTTCTTATCGCGATAGCGTATTATTTCGATAAAAAGAGAAAAAAAAAAGAAAAGAAGAAGAGAAAAGATATTTAGACACGTTTTTTCTTTCTTTCCTTTTATGAACGTTCGAAACGAAACATTAAGCTGTCTTGCACGCATACAAATATTAAAAAATAATCGTCGATGATCTTGAACGAACCTTAAATGGGAAACGAGAGAGAAAGAAAGAAAGAAAGAAAGAGAGAGAGAGAGAGAGAGATTACAATCTTTATGAATGAAATTCTTATATCGTCGAAGTGTATCACACCTCGTATCGCTTGTTTATCCGTCCATTAATTTTCCAAGCAAAGCAATGACCAATTGAATTCGAGTAAGATTAACGAGGAGGTAAGAAATAGAATATGATCATTGGCTATAAATCTCTAGTGCGCTCTTTTCTCTTTAGTAGTAGAAAAAATATATATATACATATATTAGCGTGCACCGTAGCAATTATTTAAATGTATTATAAACAGCGTATGATCGGTATGACTGCGAGCAAAGGAATCGCTTCATAGAAATCTTTACGGGATCTCCTTTCGGAAATATGTACGTAAGATTAAAAAAAAAAAAAAAATGATATGACACGATGTGCTTTCATAGTCATGTAAATAACTTATTTTTCTTTTTTTCCTTTTTTTTTTTTAATATTTCAATCTTTATAAATAATAGGATGTTGTAATCGAAAGTTCTTAGACGGATTATAACTTTTCAAATGATTAATATGAATATCGATTAATCCACTTCGACGACTCTTTCGGCTATTTTTTTTCTTTCTTTTTTTTTTTTGTCAAATTGTACAAAGAATTCCTAGGTTTGTAGTATAGAAATTGAAGAGGGACAAGAAAAAAAAAAAAAAGAAAAAAGAAATGATAGCCCGAAGAGTTTCGGAAAAAAAGAAATGAGTAAATCGATTTTTAAAATCACCTAAGAACTTTTTTGTCCGTCCTCTATAGATTTATTATCGAGGTTATTAAAAAAACTCCATATGTTTTAGATAGATTTTTTTCTTTTTTTTTTCTTCTTTTTTTTCTTTCTATTTTGCACCCCTTTTGCTTCAAAAAAAAGAACACAAAATTTAATGTAGAGAGTTAGAAATGTAGCATGAATTCGAGCGCGTTTAAAAATAGTACGACAAAACTTCTCCTTACGCGAGTTGTTTTGTTAATAGTAATAACGTACAAAGTTCACCCTACATTCTCTCTGTACATTCTTTTGTAATATATTGTCCACTAATCATATTAACAGCTGTATTAATCAAAACGTTTACATTCAAAAGGCATTGAAAAACGAATGAGAAAACAACCAACCGTCGTCTTGCTTATCACAGAACGACTTGTGACAATGTTTTTCTTTTTTTTTCTCCATACAGCTTTTAATATGCTTTTTAAATCTTTCTTTTCTTCTTTTTTCTTCCTTTCTTTCTTTTTCTTTTTCGTTTGTATTACTTCTTTTTCTTTTTTTTTCTTTTCTTTCTTTTATCATAAACAGCATTGGACAGTGTCTATTTTTTTTCTCCTTTTTCTCTGATTATTATTCTTTTTTTTCTTAAAATTTTTTTTTCTTTCCCTTTAATCCATTCGTCTGACATACATATGCCAGAGCACGATGATAAACAGATTTATTTACGTTATGTACAAACGAATGGATTAAGCATGATTATGGTAATCTAGTGTGGCATTATAATTCGGTTTAATGTGTTATCACATTCAAATGATTATGATTCTATTTGTATAATTGCAATGATTCATTAACACGCATATAGAATAAGAAATCTTCTTTCAATAAAGATAAGAAATGAATTAACGATATCTTTAAATAGTATCATTGTATAATAGAATATAAAGATAGTTTTAAAAGATTTTAAATAGGGGCTAAAATTTTAGAAACAATTCGTCCGAAACGAATAATATTATCTTCTGGGAAATAAAATTAGTACAGAAGTTATAAGAAAAATGGACACTGCCACACTAGTTCATCACTAACCAATTGAGTGTGCATTTTTCTGTTTTGGCATGATGCTTGCATAGGCCACCAGCACATTGGCACCAATTTGGCACGATATTATTCCTTTACCCGTCGTATCCTACCTTCCAAATGATCCCGTTTACAATGAGACGAACTATGAATCGTACAGTGACGTTTGCCCAAAAACACCAGACTTCTCGGAATTTAAAGATCCGTGGGAAAATTATCCATCGAACAATGAAATCCGCACGGATAAGAATAAAGAGGGGATAGAAAATGTTCACTATTTTTACGATAACAATGAAATAACCGGTAATCATAATTACCGCAAGCCACCACCTTCAGATACAAATCAATTTCATCCTGTTAATTACAATGAGCTTTCGGCCCATCTACATGACGTAGAGTATCATAAAAAAGTGGAGAACGTACCATCCATCGAGCATAAGAAACAACAAGAAGAGCTTGCTTATTCATATTCGAATGATAATTATGTAGAAAATCATTCTACAGTGTCGCAACAGTATCACTGGCAAGGTGATCAGCATCAATATCAATGTCAAGGCACGTCTCACGTTAACACGAATGTGCATCGGCATGTTCACGATCGTCGACATGGAACTAATGAGAACGATCAAAAATTAACGTCTGATAACAATCGTTACGTTGATTATCATATTGCGAGAGAAACATCAGATAATTCTAATAATAATAATAATTACGGTCATCGTCAAGACGCATATCATATTAATCAATACCAAGAATCTGATATCTCGCATAACCACCACCACCACCATCACCACCATCACCACCACCACCAACAACAACAACAACAACAACAACAACAGCAACAACATTATTATCAGGAGCAAAATGATCATAATCAGGAAGAACAGAAAGAAAGACATCATCAAAATAATATAAAGCAATCGACTGACTTTATTCGACCTAGTCATGACAGTACACATAATAGTGAACATAAGACTTCTGAGACAATATATATCGAACAGAATAATTATCCTAGTAATATTATAGATAAACAGACCGACGAACAGAAATTGATATCCCATCCCTCCTCCGAACCCTGTACAGATCTCCACAATGTAGCAACGCAATCTGACCTGAATTTAACAGGACATCTAGACAGTTCAAATGTAAGTAACTCTGCTCCCATACTTGTTCTCCTAAATTAAACTAGAACCAGTAAAAAAAAAAAAAAGGAAAACGAAACGAAAAAAAAAATATTTGTAACCTTATCCGAATATATCCTGAGAACTTCTTTACTTTGTAACAAAATAAAATTAGTTAAGATGTGGTTGGGCAGATATCTTTGGATATATATTAAAATCATTGGAAAAAAAAGAAAAAAAAGAAAAACAAAAAAGAAAACAATTAATTCGATAATAGAATAGTTTGAGATAAATTTTGTTTTTTTTTGGAGGGGGGGGGGTAGACAGCGTTGGGCATTATTTAGAAATTAATCAGAACGATAAGTAAAATGAAAATATAAAGTATAATTTGTCAATGTGTCAAGTCTATTGCATAGTTCATCATTGTGCGAGTTTCAATCATTGACGAACTAATTCATAGATATGTTGAATCATGGACAAACTATAACGAATAATATATAATTTAACAAATGTAAACATAGTGTACATTTTATTAGAAAGCATAAGTAATGCCTTATTTTTAATTATTATGCTACTAACAGATGATACCATAAAATGCATTCCATAATTCTAATAAAGCTTATAAATGTTTGTAAACTCTTTTACACATCATTATATTCTGCACTTGATGCTATTATAACGCATATAATCTTTTATGATAGTACACATGTATATATAGTATTTAAACATAGCGTGTAAATTATTTTGTACATATAATATTTTTGAATATATGCTGCTTATATTATGTTGCATCCTATAATTTATAATATATTTTTATATTTGCTTTATTTAGAGTAAATTGCTTTAGGACATAATTAAATTACTTAATAAATTATTTTCAATTCATTTCATAGGCTGGCCTTGCTGGTGCATTAGCTCAAATGACATTGGGTGAACCAAGAAGTGCAGAACAAATTGCTTTAGAAGAACACATGAGGAAACAAAGTTGGGAACAAGGTCAAATTGATTATATGGGTCGTGACAGTTTTGATAATATATGGAAAAAAATTTGTGAAACGCTTTCTCTTGCACCAAGACAACCGTCTCCGGCTAAGACTACTACTGAGGCAAGCATAAATTATATAAAAAGAAAAACCTTCATAACGAGTATTCGTTATTTGAGCATTCTATTTCTTATACAATACTATTTCTAGGATGAGATAAAAAATGAAAAAACAGAAGAACTGGATGCGACTAAAGAATCGAGTACTGATTTAATGCCTAAATGTGAAGGCAGCGATGATATTAATAGCCTAGCAGGTATGTTTAATATCTAAAATAATTTTATTTAAAATGTTAAATATATGAATTAAATATAAAAACAAAAGTATAGATATATTAAAGTTTTTCTATATGAAAGTATAATAATCGAAAATTTATGCAACGGGATTTTTAAAATATTGGTACAAAAAAAAAAGGAAAGTTGCATGAACAAAGGCATAAAGATAATTGCAAGGAAATTTTGATATGCTCGTAATTTATATCATTAACAGTGTCTCAAATATGCTTTGCCTTTTTGTTTGTTTCTTTTTTTTATTTAATACAGCATGTGCTATAAAAAATTTACAAAAATAATAAGAAATATTACAGAAGATATAAATATTATACAAAAGAAATGAAATAATGAATATTGATTTGTAAGCTTACATTTGTTTGGTCAAAGAAGTACAATACGAAGAATGAATTGTAATACAATTAATCAAGTTTGAGTGTTTAAAACAGGAACAGAGGACAGCAACTAACAGACCATGGCACCATAGCATTGCTGCGTCTTGTTTTGTCGTTATGCTTTACTGGGGTAAATATTCCAAGTGCTCACACTAATCGTGACAACAATATTGGCCTTATATAATATATATTCATTTTTCATAGTTAATTTTTTTTTACATTTTTGTTAAATATCATTTCACTTTTTATCATAAATCATAAATATTCATATTTTTATTTTTTCGATAGAACTGACAATATAATGGAGATACAGAAACATAGCTTCCATTTATAAAAAAGAGACTACTTAAAAAGCCATCATTATTAATGCTATGGCAGTATAAAACCAGCAAATAGCAATTTTTATATTTCTTTAAATAACAGCACGTCATAAAATGCTTACTTAATTTAAATGGCTTTTCTTTAAATGGGAGAAAGCAACCTAGTCAGTAAACAGTGCTTAATATAACATGCTGAATATTTACTACATTTTATTAAAAAGAAAAAAAGAAACACCTTATAGCTTTTTTTTATTAAATAAAAAAATCAACATTCTGTTTCAATGCTTCATATGCTTTAATATAACATAGATTATTATTATTATTTAATTATATATTTTCAATAATCATTCATAATTTCATTCTCATGAATCAGTATCATAAGCTTTCAATAATATAAAAAAATATTACTAAATTTTTATTACTTTATCAATAAACTACATACATACATACACACATCAAAGTTACAGAAAAGTAGTTAATAAAACGTATAATGTAAAAAGAATTAATTAAAAGAATTACAATATTCTTTACTTATATTTTCTAATTTAATTTGAAGAAAAATTGTTTATATGATATAGCAAAACTAAATTCAAAAGCAAAAATATTGGAATATATAGAAATGGATATCTACTTTTCTGTAAGCAAAAAATTAAAACTCATGTGAATTTATGTAAATCATTTATGTTTTCTTTAGCTGAAACAACTAGTGATCTGAGCGTAAAACAATCTTTGATCTGTAAAATTCCTAAGGATGATATTTTGCAACAAGAATCTCTTGATACATCTCAAATAGTTACAAAAGATGAATCTGTTAATATTAATATACAACAAAGTTCCATTGTACGCGAAGAAGTTGATTCGAAAGAAGTATCGGTTGACGCAGATTCTAAAGAACAATTACCACAATTAGAAACAGAAAGTATTTCTAAAGCGGTTGCAGAATTACCTGTAATAAAAACCACCAAAGAAAGCTCTACAGAAACAACTACAGACTTACCCTCCTCATCTTCTGATCAAACAATGATTGTAAAAGAAACTGTATTAATAGATCCAATACAAGATACTACTGTTACAGAAGAATTTAATAGAAAAGCGGTTCAAGAGGAAAAAGTTGATATTCAACCAAGTGTGGACAAAATAGAAGAATCGAATATTGAACAAGATAAAAAATGTTCTTCTGGGTGTGCTTCTGAAATTATACTTACTAATCCTGTACCTATACAAGTTGCAGAATCTGTTTTACAAACAGAGCCAAAAGAATCTGTTTCGCAAGATCTAAAACTAATAACAGAGGAAGTTATTTCCTCTACAATTGCACCGCTTCAAGAATCTGTTGTGGCTTTTTCTGAAACACCAGTTGAATTAACTGATAGAACACAATTATGCGATCCGACCTTATTAGTATCCTCCAACGAAGCTGCTAATATAATAGATCCAAATACAACTTCGAACATAAGTCAAAATGGAGATACTATTGTTAATGGGTCTACAATTAAATTAGATGAAAGTGACTCATTATTAGCACGATCTGTAATCAAACAAGTAGTACAAGAAATTCAAAGTCCACAAGAAGAAGAAAGCCAATCACAAAAGACTGAAACGTTAAGTGAACAATCAAATATAACGGAGAGTTCACAAATTAAACAAGAAGAAGAAGAAAGAACTGAAACCGTTGAAACAAAGAAAGAAACAGAAGATCTAAGTGCTGTAACAGAATCAAAAGTAGAACAATCAGAAGATGCGCAAATAGTTGAGGGAGCTGCAACAGTAGTGGAAACATCAGAACCTTCTTTGGACTCTACGCCAACAGAATGTCCAATTAGGCCTACTAGAACAAAAGAAATATGTATTCCTTCTACGCCAACTGTAACAGAACCTACTCCTCCAACTAGTCCTATAGATGCCAGTACGCAGGATGTAGAAGGCCAAGGAAAGACTGTTAAAAAAATTACAAAAAAGGTTACTAAAAAACCAACCTCAGAAAGCGATTCAGCAGATCGAGCTGATACTGAGGCTACTGAAAAGAAGACTGCAAAAAAAGTGGTTAAGAAGATTGTAAAGAAGCCAAAAGAAAGTCAAGAAGAAGGCGGAGAAAGCTCTAGCTCTACTGATAAACCTAAAAAGACTGCAAAAAGCACAAAGAAAATCACAAAACCTTTACAAAATTTAGAAACTGATGCATCTATCCCTGAAACTCCACCGCCTGGTAGTTCTGATGCACCGGTTCCCCCAAAGAGGAAAATTAAAGCTTCTACATCCAATAAACCTGCATCTACTGCTCCTAAATCTGATACAGGATCATGATGGGTATAACAAATTGACAATAATGTTTTGAAATATTTGCAAAATTATATGCTAAATATGGCATTCTATAAACTAAAAGGGGTGATAATCGCTAGTCTATTATGATTTTTGATACTTTTAAAAAACTATATAGTCTATCTAACAAAAATCAAAACACCTGATGCTGTATACCTTAAAATTACTACCTATCAATACATTTATTTGTTATGCTTTGCGTCTATTTATACATTGTATTACTCATCTTTTATTTTCTTTTTTCCCCAAGAAATATTATTTACTACAGAATGAAAAGTACAGCATTTGCTTTTTGTAGTTCACCTCTATCTATTTTGTTAAGGCCTAATAATTTGTAATTATTATTTAATTACAAACTTTTTATTATTATTATTATTATTATTATTATTATTATTATTATTATTATTATTATTATTATTTTCTAAATGAATATTTTATATTCGCAATCAGTTTTGATATCCAAAAGATATATTTTGCTAGTTGCGATTCATTGTAATGTTCATAACATAAACATGTAAGCCAAATTAAATAATGATCAATCGCAAGAATGTTGAACAACGAATAATGTTTGTTGTATTTTTTTAACTAGTCGAACAGCTTACAGATGATATTTTCTTATTAACATTGTACATGGTATTTTCAACTATGAATAGTTATGCACAGAAAACATTGTATCACATGTTCTTGTTAATATTTATATATATATATATATATATATATATATATATATATATATATATTCATAATCTAATAACGTCATTATATATTCATTACATTGCATCATCTTATATTCATGTTACCAAATGAATCAAGAATGAATTGTATTTAACTAATTAAGATATTTTTATTGAATCTTGAAGTAATGTATATTTATATGTTATTGCTCTAACTCAATAAAGAATACATAAAAAATTAATTATAAATGATTATTTAAAACATTCATCATAATACTAGTAATAATTAGGATCCGAATGAATCCCATACTCGCGTGGCATGTCTATGAAATAATTCGTCAATGTACGAAGGATTCGATCATTGATAAATTATTCTATAGACACGTAAATTATTGAATAGTTTTATTTTACGTATAATTACAAAACAAAATCATTTACGAACTACTTACTTCATTGAATGATATTCCTCGCTATCTAATCGTTTTGATTCATTTTCAAATATTTATGTCACGTTGTCGTCATCGACGTGTTTCTCACTAGGGGAGACTAGGGATTGTTTTAGTGAGGAAGCGTTAAGACGCCGTCAGTGGCATGTTTTTCCACCAAAAGAAATTTGGTATGACTGTAGTATTAGATGGGGGCGCCATCAACGGTGTGTTTCCCCGCCAAGAGGAATAAAGATTTAGTTCAGTACAAAGGGTCCAAGAGTTTGTGGTTGTCGAGTATGGCGTAGTGACGCCCGGTAAAAAGTAAAAAGAAAAGGACAAAAAAAGAGTACAAAGGAACGAAGAAAACGTTCGTGTCGAGTATGGCGCAATGACGCCCCGGTAATAAAGGGAAAGAAAGTACACTTAAGAAATATAAGCGTCAAGAATATTTGAAAATATTGTGTTCTATAGTAACCGCAGTTACAATTTATCTGAGTTATTGTCAAGGAATTTTATAATGAATACGTTTCTCGTTAAATAATAGTAAGGTTTGCGCGTGTGGAATCAAAATATACGTTATAAACGCGTTTCCGGTTTGCTATTACAAATTTCTGTTATAATCTGTGTGTGTAGTAAATTTTCAGTATTATTAAACGAATTTTTGTTATTGATAAATTTCGTATGTGGGTTGAATTTCATTCTTCGACTATAAAATTCATCTAGTTCGCGCTAATGCTGTTTTATCTCATTGGACATCGCCTTGATCATCATTGATAACCGGATCTCACGTCAAAAGAAATTTTTACAACCGTTAAGTTCCTAGGTTTTGAGAGAGCTCATTGGTGACAGTGAACCTCCGACCGAGAATTGGTCAATTTAAGGTATTAAACGAATATATCTCACTCTCGCTCCCGTGCTACAAGCCAAAAAGAGAGGAGTTAGCGAGGTTTGAGTAAAGGACGCAAGTCTTGACCAAACCGTATCAGCTACTCAGAGATTATTAGTTTTTTTTTTGTTTTGTTGCTCCTCTCCGTCTGGAACGTAACATTTAATTCCAACAATATTCCGATTGGTTGGTTGTAATGTTGGTACTCCTGACGATACGTTTTATTATGTTGTCAGTATATATTTCTAGTAAACGGAATAGATATAACCCTTGGTATATTTGTTTTGCTTAGTTTTTATTCAATTCCATTGGTATTAGTTTGTATACGTGGAATTAATGTTTATTTCTTGTGAGAATAATTATTTTCATTAAATAGAAAAGAAAAATGTCCGATTCGGAGGGAAGTAATTTCTCCGATAACGAAAGTGATCGCGGTGGTGGAGGTAGTGAAAGTGATCAGGAAGAAAATCGTAGCATTTCAAGGAGTAGAAGTCCTTCCAGATCTCCTTCAAGAAGTCTCTCTAGATCTAGATCTCGATCTAGATCAGGATCAGGGTAAGTCACGTGGCTTTTTTTTTCCTTTTACTTTCTTCCTTTTCCCCCTTTTACTTGTTTTTCCTCTTTTATTCTTTTTTTTCTTTTTTTTTTTTTTTTTTTTTTTTTTTGAACTTTTTAATTTCCAAACGAAAATCAATATCTTCCTTGCATCCGCCATTTTTGAATTTTATTTAGGTCAGACGATGGAGACGCAAAAGCTGACGAGGCAGAAGAAGTTAGATCGGGCGACGAAGAGGTAGTGGAACCAGAAGAAGAACCAGAAGGTAAAATATTTCAAATATGTGCATTGTCTGATGAAGCTTAGATTATTCTGTCTTTATTGGGCTAATCGAAAATCTTTTTATTTGGTGTTGCATGATTTGAATGAATGATTACAATGATTCGATAGATCGATCTTTTGTCGATTCTTTCTATTTTGTTTTCTTTTTTTTAAGTTTTAAAATTACCTTCGTTGTTTTTTTTTTTTTTTTATAGGTAAACCTATAAAATAATAATTTCTTTACATTTAACTTTTAACTGATATTGAGATGAATTTGGCAAGTATAGTAACAATCTTCTTTCTATCTCAAAAAGTCAAAGAAACATAAAAAAAAACACGATCGAAAGGACTTTGTATGATCTTATAAATAAGGAATCTCATACGCTAGGTATATTGTTTAGCTAACGAAATAAACATAAGCTTTCCATGAATATAGGTGAAGATTTGGATGGTAGTAGTGAATATGATGAAGAGGAAGATGAAGAGGACGATGACAGACCTAGAAAGAAAAAGAAAAAAGACAGATTTGGTGGATTTATCATTGATGAAGCTGAAGTAGATGATGAAGTTGAAGATGATGAAGAATGGGAAGAAGGAGCACAAGAAATTGGTATTGTTGGAAACGAAGTTGATGAATTAGGGCCTACTGCAAGAGAAATTGAAGGAAGACGTAGAGGCACTAATCTTTGGGAGTAAGTTTTAATACTTAGTATATTAGAAAATGATGATTACATATGTTTTATAATTAATACTTCTTCCTCGTTAAAATTAATTTGTATCAGTTCACAAAAAGAAGATGAAATAGAAGAATACTTGAGGAAAAAATATGCAGATGAATCTGCAGCTGCTCGTCACTTCGGTGATGGAGGTGAGGAGATGAGCGATGAGATAACACAACAAACTTTATTACCCGGAGTTAAAGATCCAAATCTTTGGATGATAAAATGTCGTATTGGGGAAGAAAGAGCGACTGTACTTTTATTGATGCGGAAGTTTATTACTTATCAATTCTCTGGTATTTATATATTCTTTTCATTCGTTTTCAATTGCAATATAATTAATTATAATTCCTTAATAAATTTCATTCGTATATTTCTCGTAGGAGAACCGCTCCAAATTAAATCGGTTGTTGTACCCGAAGGTGTAAAAGGATATATTTATATAGAAGCCTATAAGCAACCGCACATAAAAGCTGCTATTGAAAATGTGGGAAATTTGAGAATGGGTATATGGAAACAGCAGATGGTACCAATTAAAGAAATGACTGACGTATTAAGAGTTGTCAAAGAACAAACAGGGTTAAAAGCTAAACAGTGGGTCAGATTAAAAAGAGGCATTTATAAGGATGATATAGCACAGGTGGATTATGTTGACTTAGCGCAGAATCAAGTACATTTAAAGCTATTGCCAAGAATAGATTATACTCGGCCACGTGGTGCTTTAAGAACGGCACAAAGCGAGTCCGAAGCTTTGAAAAGAAGAAAAAAGAGAAGACCGCCTGCGAAACCATTTGATCCCGAAGCAATTCGAGCTATAGGTGGAGAAGTTACCAGTGATGGAGATTTCTTAATTTTCGAAGGCAATAGATACAGTAGAAAGGGGTAAATACATTTTATTTATTTACCTATTAATAATCCTCCGATACATATATAAATTTATTAAAAAATTGTATTCATCAGATTCCTCTACAAGAATTTTACAACGAGCGCCATTATAGCGGAGGGTGTTAAGCCATCTCTTTCCGAATTGGAAAGATTTGAGGAAGCGCCCGAAGGTGTTGAGATAGATTTAAGTGGTACATCGGCAACAGGAGTACCAGCTGGAAAAGAGGATCAAGCGGTGACACATTCGTTCAGTAACGGGGATAATGTTGAAGTGTGCGAGGGTGAATTGATAAATTTGCAAGGAAAGATAGTTTCGATAGACGGTAATATAATAATGGTTATGCCAAAACACGAAGAGTTAAAGGAGGCTTTAGAATTTCAAGCAACGGAATTGAGAAAATACTTTACCATGGGCGATCACGTTAAAGTACGTATACGTTTCAATATAAACGATAAATAAATAAATAAAAAAAATAATAATTTATAATTTATCGGTATATATATATATATATATATATATATATATATATATATATATATATATATATTAATACATATATGTTGTAACGTTAAAGGTAGTGGCTGGTCGATACGAAGGTGACACAGGTTTGATCGTTAGAGTAGAACAGAACAGAGTAGTTTTGTTCTCTGATTTATCAATGCACGAATTAGAAGTTCTACCGAGGGATTTGCAATTGTGTTCGGACATGGCAACCGGTGTCGATAGTTTGGGCCAGTTTCAATGGGGTGATTTGGTTCAACTCGACGCCCAAACGGTCGGCGTTATAGTACGTTTAGAACGTGAGAATTTCCATGTACTTTCAATGCACGGTAAAGTTATCGAAGCAAGGCCGCAGGGTTTAACGAAACGTCGGGAGAATAGAAACGCGGTGGCGTTGGATTCTCAACAAAATCCAATACAAAAGAAAGATATCGTTAAAGTGGTCGACGGACCGCACGCCGGTAGAGGAGGTGAAATAAAACATCTCTACAGAAGTTTCGCATTTTTACATTCACGAATGTTCGTCGACAATGGAGGTATATTCGTATGCAAAACGAGACATTTACAACTTTCCGGTGGAAATAAATCGACTATAACGTCCATGTCACCGATATCTGGTTTTATGTCACCAAGAATCGCCTCCCCTATGCATCCCAGTGGGTTGGTATCATCATCATCATCATCATCATCATCATATATATATATATATATATTTGCATTCTAATTTCTATTCATTTATTTTCAATCTATAATATAATCCGTATACGAATAATTTTTTTTACCCTATCTTTTTTATAGGGGTGGAATGGGACGAGGAGGTGGCGGGGGCGGTGGTAGAGGCAGAGGTCGTGGCGGAGGTACAAGAAGAGACAGAGAGTTAATAGGAACGACCATAAAAATAACCGGTGGACCTTATAAAGGAAACGTAGGCATAGTTAAAGATGCCACGGAAACTACTGCCCGCGTAGAACTACACTCGACTTGTCAAACGATATCCGTCGACAGATCTCACATAGCAAACGTGGGTGTGCCAACAAAGGACGGTGGTTTCAGCAGTTACAGTCGTACGCCAGCTTATACGGCCGGTGGACAAACACCAATGTACGCGAGAGACGGATCGAAAACTCCTATGCACGGATCTCAAACGCCTATGTACGAAAGTGCGTGTCATTTGCAATAACATTCGATATTTATTTTACTCCCCCACCCTCCTCCTCCTCCTCCTCCTCCTCCTCCTCCTCCTCCTTCTCCACTCTCTTTCAGACGTCTGTAATATTTAGAAATGATTATATTTCTATTGCAGATGGTTCACGTACGCCTCATTATGGTTCTATGACGCCATCTCACGATGGCTCAAGGACACCAGGTCAGTCAGGCGCATGGGATCCTACCATCACCAATACACCGGCTAGAACAAACGAATTCGATAGTTATGGGATGGAAGAGGCTGGTTCACCGGGATACGTAACTGGTTATCCATCTACCGGTGGTCCGTTTACACCTCAAACACCAGGTACCATGTATGGATCCGAACAAAGTTTCAGTACGTATCAACCTAGCCCAAGTCCAGCGGGTAGTGCTACTGCTAGTCCAAGTCCTACGGGTTACGTAGCTACACCATCACCAAGTGGAACTGGATATACAACGAGCCCTCATGGGGCGTTCGCCACTCCATCGCCTATGGGTTACAGTCCTATGACACCAGGTGAGGCAATAGATTTACTTTATTTAATAAATTATAAATCCGTCATGGAACGGATGTTGTTGTTGTTGTTAGCTCTTTTTTTTGTGTCTTTAAATTATACGTTTGTTTTTTTTTTAGGAGTAGCAGGAAGCCCGTACAACCCGCAAACTCCTGGAGCAGGTTTAGATAGTGGAGTTGGGTCTGGTATGATTGGTAACACTGAATGGCACACGACAGACATTGAAGTACGTATACGTGGTTCTCATCCCGATCCAGCGCTCGCAGGGCAGCAAGGTGTTATACGTGGAATTTCTGTATGTATTAAAAAACTTCTCATCTTGATTCGTAAGATTTGTCGTAAATAATACATTTGTTTTAATAAAATTTTTTCTATTTTTCTTTTTTTTCTTTTTTTTTTTTTTTTTTGAATATCAGGCCGGAATGTGCGCCGTATTTCTGCCCGTCGAAGACAGAGTCGTTAATTTAGTTTGCGATCAATTGGAACCTGTAGTACCTTCGAGAGGAGATCGGGTTAAAGTTATAGTTGGCGAGGAACGAGAAGCTGTTGGAACTTTACTCTCTATAGATAATCAAGAAGGTGTCGTTAAATTGAATACCGACGAAGTTAAGATGTTGCATTTGAAATTTTTATGTAAAATGAAGTCGTCCTAATCGACGGAATTTACATTTCTTTTTTTTCTTATATATCTAAATTAGAGAGAGTAACAATTAGAAATATTTTTAATTATTATGAATGCTCAACGAATTAAACTCAGCTATTTAGTAGGATATACTGTGATATGGATTAATTAACAAATTCAAAAAGAAAAGTATTATATATGTGTGTAGATGTATATGTCGTGATATATATATATATATGTGTGTAGATGTATATGTACGTGATATATATATATATGTGTGTAGTATATATATATATGTGTGTAGTATATATATATATATGTGTGTAGTATATATATATATATGTGTGTAGTATATATATATTATGTGTGTAGATGTATATGTACGTGATATATATATATTATGTGTGTAGATGTATATGTACGTGATATATATATATATATGTGTGTGTAGATGTATATGTACGTGATATATATATATATATATATGTGTGTGTGTAGTATATATATATGTGTCGTATATATATATATGTGTGTGTAGTATATATATATATGTGTGTAGTATATATACATGTGTGTGTAGTATATATATATATGTGTGTAGTATATATATATATGTGTGTAGTATATATATATATATGTTGTAGTATATATATATTATGTGTGTAGATGTATATGTACGTGATATATATATATTATGTGTGTAGATGTATATGTACGTGATATATATATATATATGTGTGTGTAGATGTATATGTACGTGATATATATATATATATATGTGTGTGTAGATGTATATGTACGTGATATATATATATATATATATGTGTGTAGTATATATATATATGTGTCGTATATATATATATGTGTGTAGTATATATATATATGTGTCGTATATATATATATATATGTGTGTGTAGTATATATATATGTGTGTAGTATATATATATGTGTGTAGTATATATATATGTGTGTAGTATATATATATGTGTGTAGTATATATGTGTGTGTAGTATATATATATGTGTAGTATATATACATGTGTGTAGTATATATATATATGTGTGTAGTATATATACATGTGTGTAGTATATATATATATGTGTGTAGTATATATACATGTGTGTAGTATATATATATGTGTGTGTAGTATATATATATGTGTGTAGATGTATATGTACGTGATATATATATATATATGTGTGTAGTATATATACATGTGTGTAGTATATATATATATGGTGTAGTATATATATATGTGTGTAGATGTATATGTACGTGATATATATATATATTATGTGTGTAGATGTATATGTACGTGATATATATATATTATGTGTGTAGATGTATATGTACGTGATATATATATATATATGTGTGTAGATGTATATGTACGTGATATATATATATTATGTGTGTAGATGTATATGTACGTGATATATATATATATATGTGTGTAGATGTATATGTACGTGATATATATGTGTGTGTAGTATATATATATAACATCCATATACGCATATACGTATATGTATATTTATTTATTAGAGGTTACATATTCTTTCATAAGATTATAGGTTCGTCAGTTTTTTTTCTTCCCCCTCCTCTCCTATAAATGTCTATCCAATTTTAATCTGATATGCGAAGTTCGTCGGGTTGAGAAAAATGGACGACGAGATCGTGACGGAAGGGCTAAAGAAATCGAAAAGGCCGTTGAAAGATTTTTAAAAGAAAAAATTTAATTGGTCATTAAAAAAAAAAAGGAAAAAGAAAAATCATACGGTTAGACACTTGAGATTTGTCCATACGGAGCATGAAACCACATTCTCCATGGTTTCTTCTAATACTTGCAATGATTATAACCTCTAACAAACAAAGGTATTCATATAATTTGCACATGTAATTAGAAAGAAAAAAAAGGAAGAAAGGTATAAACGTATCACCTAATGTCTTCAAAAACATTTAGAAATTATATTTATATTATTATTATTATTATTATTAGTATTAGTATTACCATTATTATTATTAATATTATTATTATTATTATTAGTATTAGTATTACCATTATTATTATTAATATTATTATTATTATTATTATTATTATTATTATTATTATGATTATTATTATTACTACTATTACTACTATTACTATTAAGTACCGCTTAAAATTTATCGAAATGGATAATGTAGAAACCATAATGATCGAATTAATCCTGAGAAATAATAATAAACGAAAAATAAAAACAAAAAGAAAGAAAAATTACTATCCAAGATATTCGTATGAGGATCCTTTAATCTTCTTGTTATTTCTGTTTACAAATTATTTTATCTATAAATATACATGTATTATTATTAATGTAGAACAAAAGCCAACAAAGTTTTGAAGAACAACGAGAATATTGGTACGGTTTTGTTTGAGAAAGGCGATTACATGAAACGTTGTTGGACCAACGAGGAATTTACCATTTTGATTAGTCGTCGTATGTTTCAAGATATTTTACCGAAGGTAAAGAAAAAAAGAAAGACAGAGAGAAAGAGAGAAATTATCTAGAACAAACTCACGACGAGACGTTAATCAGTTTAACAGGATTGACGACTTAACGTCACAGTTATTGTTTTAACTACCTATAAAATTCTTTTTTATTAGGAGAAGGTCATCGATTATCAGAACGACGAATACATAGCATTGTTAATGGATTACTTTCATATTTGTCTCGAGTCCGTACGAAAGCTTTCGATAGGAAAAACTAAACATTTGATGCTGAAAGCTTTGGCCGATGCAATGGGCGGTTATTTGCGAGCTTACATATTACCATTTACAAAACAGTCGTATTACGCTGGGAACATCAAGTATCATAACGTAAAAAAGTTATTCGAACTTTACGACGAGCTTAAAGATTTTCTACATACAAATGGGAATGGTTGGTCAAAGTTACGCGGTGATATTACACCATTTAAAACGTTGCCAATTGTAACGACACCATCGGAATCGTTCGTAGCTTGTAACGGATTAATTACATATCCTATTCGCAACGATGGAAATAATCGTCATGTTAAAAGAAGATTCGCTCGTAGAAAGAAAAAACAATATATCTATCGACTAAGATCGAGGAGACATTTGTTTGCAGGTATTCTAATTATATACATACATACATACGTATATATATATACTTTTGTTTTTAAATAACTTTATTACATTATTGTATATTTTTTGTCTATACTAAATTTTCTTTTTTGTTTATACTAAAAAATTATTTGATTTCAAATGATAGTATTACTGGTTCACTGGTGTACAATATACTGTGCAATTTATAAATTACTTGAAAAAGAAAAACGAAATATTATAAACTCTATAATCAAAAATTTCTCTTTTGGATTCTATTAAAAAAAAATTTCGAATTATAATATTACTAATAAATTAATAAAAAGTACAATATACTAAGTAGAAGTTATACTTCTAAGAAGAAAATATTTAAAATTTCGGATATGAAGTAAAAATAAAAAATAAAATAATAAAATTAATAATAAAAATAAAATATCATAATAGAAATAAAATAATAAAATTAATAATAAAAATGAAATAAAATAATAAAAATAATAAAAATAACAATAAAAATAATAATAAAAGTAATAATAATAAAATAAAATTTAAAATTAAAAAAATGTGCGTGTATATATATATAAATGTGTATCTCAAAAGTTATATGACGTTACAAAAAATTTAACATTTTTTGTTTTAATCATTTATTTTAAGGATACAACGATGAATCTAATATCGATGAAGAATCAACGATCGTTCCCATTCCATTTTTGGACGACGAAACGGAACCGAACAGGTTTGTCTTTAAATTAATCCTCGTACGTATTCTCGAATGTATAGCGTTTATTCACATCTTGTATTAATAATTCAATAATACCCTCCTATACATAGTATCGCCTTACCATTCAAATCGAACAGCCTTCAGTCTTTACATTCCGAACGATCGGCGTTCGTTCTCGTTAAATATTACATTGCCAGCGTGAAGTGTATCGTATCGAGGTCGAAAACAAAGGACGCCCTGGATAATTTCAATAGAAACTTATTCTCTTGGCTCCAGCAATCAGTACGTTGTGAGTTTTTCTAACATTATATTTTTCTAATATAGAGAACATTACGATAATTAAATATTATATTACGTAATATAGGTAAAACGACATTTGGACGATGAAAAATGGTATCCAGCATTCGGTGGAGTTTTGAGAGTAATTTTTTCGTTGAAAGAAACAGGTACAATAAATAAATAAATGAATGAATATATATATGTATATGTAAATAAATATTTGAATGTCTTTAAATGTATATATATGACACGTTCACAAGTCAAATCGATTAACTTCACTTTTGGAATTAAAAAAAAAAAAAAAATATATAAGCGTCAAAGAACTTGATGCGAGTCCTCACTTTTTATGTTCATAATAAATTTCCCTAATTTCCTTTATTTAATACCATTAAAATCAAATAAATAATGAAATTATTCAATAAAATTTTTGTTTGTCATCGAATAGAAAATGATTTATTTCAGTAATAACGATTATTCCAAGGTTATTCTATCTTATTCGATTTATACGTCGTTAGATGAAAGCTACGTCTGCATTTATACATTCTATTTGAATTTATATTTTAAAGGGAATTTTAAATAGCAATTTTATTATTATTTCATCACATTTCTCCACTTTTTGTTTTATGGAGTCGATTTCACGAATGAGCGGCTCTCATATGTTTATACATACATATGTACAAAGATCGTTGTGATAATCGATGGATATTATTTCTTTTTTTCTTTTTTTAGAAGGAAATATGAAAATCACAAGTAGTTCTTATGAAGTTATGCCGAAACTGGAGATCGTACACAATAGCGTGCCAATCGATGACATACCACCTCTTTATAAGGGTAAGTCAATAACATTGTGTATATATATATATATATATATATATATATATATATATATATATATATATATATGTATATGTATTTATATACATACATATATATATATATATATGTATATGTATTTATATACATACGTAAATACATATCTATAGAATCTAAAGATATAGTTCTCTACGTTTATAGACAATGAAGTTATAACATTTGGAACTACCGAATTGATTATAATCGCTGTAGTGAGCGCATTATTGGTCTGGTTGTTGGTCGGTTTGAGTCTAGTTTGCTACAGATATCTCAGCAGACATTCCGAGGAATGTTCACCGTGCGAATCTCCAAACACGCCGTAAGTTAATACGTTACGTATGTACATCCGTTCCATTTATTGAAAAAAAAGAAAAAAAAAAACAATGATAATAAACTCCAATTGAGGTCATGTTCATTTCTATTCAATCGAGCGATATTTCATTTTTATTAATTAATCGTAAATATGAAAAAAAAATAAACAAATAACTTGTCAATATATTATTTGTCTATAATACGTATATGAATATTTTGATTAGAATTTATAATGAAACATCAGTACGATCGTACAAGCGATCGATATAAATAATTAAGTGTCGAAATTGAGTTTTGGTTGCTTCTAGGTTTATTATAAATATCGATCGTCTATATTTATACGATATCGACGAATTATTAAATTGTAATTAAGATATTGACAGTTCTTTTTTTTTTATTGACCGGCTTAATAACGACAATTTATTTATATTACTTATCGATATTTCGTTTGAAGCATTGATTAAAAATTGTTGAGAAATAATGACCCAATAAATAGCGTAACCGATTGTTTTTATAGGGTCGCAGTGCTCTACGAAAATACTGATTATCCTAAGTGTGAGAGAGGTGCCTCGAATACGATCGTCCCGATGGGACCGATAGAAAAACTAAAGGAGTGGTATAAAAACAAGTTCGGACGATGTCCTGGTGGTTGTCAGGATCGATACGACGAGGAACGTTGTTTAGCCGCTATTAGTTACACCAGCAAAGGAACAGTATCTGGAAGCAGAATTTGCCAGTGAGTTGAGAAACGAAAAAAAAAAAAAAATAAAAAAATAAATAAAAAAGACAAAAAAGAAAAAAATACAAACCATTGGTAAATGCATTAAGATATATCATTTAGAGATGCTCTTAAATTTGTTTCAGGAGGAAAAAGTACGTGAAATCTACTTCGGCATCACCTTCGAGTTCTCCTGTAGAACGAACGATATTCAGGGTAAGTATCGTAAATACTTAACAAATATGTATATGTGTACACACACACACACACACACACCCACACACACACACACCCACACACACACACACACACACACACACACACACACACACACACACACACACACACACACACAGGTTGATTATATATTAAGATACCGTTGAATATCTCGTTTATATAAAAACAAGGAAGAAAAAGTTTCATTAATTTCGTTGGTCCAAATATTTTAATGTTACGAAATATAAAACGCATCGATTTCCGGTCATATCGGAAGTTTAATGATTTTTAATTTTTTGCATGGTACGCGAATGTAGGTTTTTAATTAATCAGTTATTTTAATCAATTATTTATAAGAAAAAAGTTATTAAACGAGTATACGTCTAAATTTAATTAATTAATGAGATATTAGCGTGTACAGTATTGAGATATGTATATTCGCATGCAAACGTTCTTAAGAGGTTATGAAAAATTAAAAAAAAATGTAATACGAAACGATCTAACAATAAGTTTTAGTTATTACCTTGCTAAAGCTGTTAATTTCTGTTAAAAAAAAGAAACTTTACGAATAATTTCTAATAACAAAACTAATAATAACTAATTTAATTCGATATATGTTCATTATTTTCTTCAATGCATAATCGACATATTGTAATCATCTTTTTTTCGCACATTTTCTATAATTTTCGATGTTTTTTGATTAACATGTTTATAATTTTTCATTCTAATTATTAACTATTAACTTAAATCATTAATTATTAACTTTATGCCCATACTTGTCGAATAATTTTTCAAAGTTAAATTAATTAAATTAATTCAAAAGATACGTGACATTCTATAAGAAAAAATTTTAAATCATTAAATCGAACAACTTAAAGTTGCTATTTTGTACACTTAAAATATTTGTGAAATCATAAAATGAAATTAAACTTCTTTTAATATACATATACGTATTTTGTTAGATTTGTTTTTTAATATATATATATATATATATATATATATATATATATATATATATATATATTATATTTTTTATTGCTTCTAACAAAATAGATATTCAACTTGACCCTTAATTAATAATCGATCTTTATACAGGGTGTAACAAAATTACGCTGCGAAACTTTGGGAATGGATTTCTCATATGTAGAAATAATAAAAAATAATGTTCTATCAAAATGAATCATTCTTGTATAAGATTTCTAAATAGGCTCTTATGATTAGTGTACACAAATTTACGTTTATAAATTGATATTATGATACATTATGTTGACATTTTCTTATGTAAAATGTTCAAAAATATCATGTTCGAATGGTAGCCGTTTATTGAGTTTCGAACAGGTTCGAAAATACGCCTACTTTCGATTAAATTGTAATAATCCATTCGCGGTCTTTAAAGATATTCAATAAAACAAAAAAATTCAGTAATTATAATCCGTTCAACGTAACCAATCAGTAGACGTAAACAAAACAATCACGTTCTAAGCATAGATACTTAAGACTTAGGTTATTGGCCGTTAAATGATAGTCTATTGTTGAATTTAGAAACGAATTTTTATAGATCTAACTTTACAAGGTTTGTCTACGAAATTTTCACCCGAAAGGCGTTATAACGTTCGAAGATAGTGAATACGTTTCTGATTTGATCACGTGTATTTGTTTACGTCTTCTGACTCGTCTCGTTGTACGATATAAATAAAATATTCTAATAACGATATAAATATAATAAATATAACTGATTAGAACTAAAAGTATTGACATGAGTACTATCGATCGGCGATCAGTCGTCCTATTCATGAAAATTAATTGCGAACGATGGAGTATCTCTAGAAGTAATTATCTTAAAGATAATTATTAAGAGCTAAAATAAACGCGCCGATTGTACGAAGCCATTATAGAAAAACATACTCAATTTTTGCTTTCTTTTTCAAAATAAGTTTTAGAAGTTAACGTACAATAATGTACGCACAGATTTATGATTGCACCGATTAATTCTTTATTCTCAATATTCGTATACAATCGTATATATTAATTAAAAAAAAAAAAAAAAAAAGAAAACATATATATACGATTCTCTATATCGGCATTTATTACGTAGTTATACAATTTAATTTTAATCAATTTAAAATAGAAAAACAAACCTTTTCAATCTTCTCTCTTACGCGCCATTTATTGCATTTCAAATTTAAATTTAAATTATTTCATTTCGCGAACATATGAAATCTTTCAAGGTAAACATAGTCGTTAATTTTGTTAACTTTACTTTTTTTGTTCTCTATACAAGTAATCCATTTGCAATACGTAACAACGTTTATATATATATATATACACATATATATATATATATATATATATACATATATATATATATATATATATATACATATACATATACATATATATATATATATATATATATTACATATATATATATATATATATATATATATATATATATATATATAAAGAAAAAAATAATTTATATATATTTTCAATTAATATAAAAATTGTAATTAAGTGTAACAATATTAACGATAACTTTTCTAACGACGTATGTCATACGATTTTAATTTATTTCTTTTAATTATTTTTTCTCTTTTTTAAATTAATAGTTATTTTTAGGAAATACACACACATACACACACATCTTCCGATTTTGCGTATATATTACGTATATACATATGTTCCCAATTCCGAATACTAGACATTTGTGTTCAAGAATACCGTATCAGAAACGTATGCGCCATTTTCACCATTCGAATCGTACGCATACGTAACATTGCAAACAAGTTACAGAATAGAGGTCCTGATCGACGAACGATCCGAAAAAACCAAGCGAACGAATACTCAACGACCTAAATTTGTCAGTATCGTAACAACCATCGAAATATAATGTTTATTAAGAGGATCGTTGTAAAGATTAAACAAAACATATTATTGGGTGCATCCCTTATTACAAGAACATCGTTCCAAAAATAGCAGCAAAATATTCGACAAATTTCCTAAATACATATTAGAAAGTATGAACCATCCAATTCTGTTAACGAATGGGGTGGGAGTGGAAGAGGAAATGGTTTTTCAAACTCAACCAATCGTCTGTGGGAATATTCGAAAAGTTTGGTATAAAAGAAAAGAAAAAAAGTATAATTTTTAGAATCGTATCAGTTAACTCTTTGAGTTAGACGATTTTGAAGAAAATAAAAACCCAAGTTGCTTTATATATAAAAAAAAAAGATAAATAAAATCCTTTTAATATAAAAATAAATAAATAAGTAAAAAATAAATAAAAATGGAGGAAACGTTAATTTCAATTATTTAACGTAAAATATTAGGTGCTATGAGTAACTTGAACTTTTCGAGATGGGTTAAAATATATCCCGACCATGCATAAAGAGCTAAGCGAAAGGTGGGACAGCTTTTAACCAGACCTAAACCCAAAAAGTTTTAAAGTTGCATTAAGAGCTCGGGTATCTCGAAAGTTACATTCGCCGGTGTCCGAACTCTAAGAAAGTTACTATTTGATGGAAACATTTTACGTTTATTTGTTTCAACATATTTCATTGGTCGAAATGCAACGACCAAATGTGCGTACTTGTTCGTATATTACCTTGAATCTAATGATTGACGTTAAAGCTTACTCATGAGATGATACTTGAAAACTTTATTATATAGATATTAAAATATTTTCGGACAAGTAATCATTTATAGGATCTATTTCTCTCTCTCTCTCTCTCTCTCTCTCTCTCTCTCTCTCTCTCTCTCTCTCTCTCTCTCTCTTTCTCTCCCCCTATATATATATTTGTGGAATCCATTTCTAAATTTTAACCGCGTAATTTTGTCACACCCTGTACCATAAGCGTGAGGTATTTTTTTTATCGAGTATCAGAGATACGTGATATACTTATTGCACTTTTCATTTCTTTCGTTATCTTTATATTTCGTATTTCTTTTCCCAGCAAAACGTTTGCTACAGTTCCGATGCGTCCAGCACGGTGTCCGAGGTTCCAGGAAAACGAAGAAGATGATTAATTAATTACGATAATTAATTGAACCCGTCGTATTTTTAGCAGTATAATTTTGATCAATATAGTTGTACTCGTATAGACCGAATATAAACGTAGATCTTTTTTTATAGAAAAAAAAAAAATAAATAAAAATAAAAAAAAAAGAGTAAATTGTCTAGCCGAGAAAATAAAAATGACGAACGTCAGTGCACCCTATCAGTTTCGAACGCATTAAGTGCGTGCTCGTTATCGCGCTTATTGAAACGGAAGAAAAAAGGAACAAATATCAAATAAAAAGGAAACCGAACAACGAGGAAAAACGAAAACGGAAGGAGACGAAACGAAACGAAACGAAACGAAACAAAATGGAAAAAAAAGGAAAGGAATAAAATAAAGGGGAAAAACAAATACGTCAAAGATCAACGTGTATTACACGATTCAACTGCAACTTGTTGCGAGCATTAAAGAAGAGAGGAAGGGATCGAAAGTAACGAATACCGGCATTGCCATTGGTCGAGACGGAGAAGGATAGAGGAGCGAGAAGGATATAGTAAGCGCGAGAGAGAGAGAGAGGGTGAGAAGCTGCGCGAACTGGATGCGCCATCTTGAATTAATCGAGCAGCTGAAACAGCGGAGGGGATGTCAGTCTCGTGCAGCACATCGTTGGTGGTGGATCGTGTACGTCCTTTACTTTTATTACGAGAAGGAACTGGATAAGGGTCTCGCGCGTTCTGTTCGGTAACGGACAATATTTTTTTTTCCTTCGATCGTTATCAAAACAGAGCGAGAGAGAGAGGAGAGAGAGAGAGAGAGAGAGAGAGAGAGAGAGAAGAAAGAAAAAAAACGACAAAGAGACAGAAATCGTTTCGATATAATTTGTGCGATGCTTCGTCGTCTACGTCATAAGTTAACGTTCGAAGTTAATAGACATCGAAAATCGAACGGACATTTCGAATCGATTACGAATCGCGATCGTCGTAGTTTCCTATAATAGTGATCGAATTAAATTTTTGTGAAAACTGCTTTTTCTGTATTTTTTTTTTTTTTCTGACCGAAACGAATTAATAACGTTTCGTTACAATATTTTCGAACATACGGAACGATCTTTTTATAAAGTGACAACATCGTTCGTATTCGTCGAAAGACGTTTCTCTTTTGTTTTTGTTCGTTCGTTCGTGTTTTTCTTTTTTTTTTCTATAGACATTTTAAGCGTTCGAAATTTTTGGCGGGTAATAGAACGAGTTTGAACGTTGTGAGAAGCACGATGGATGAAAGGCCTGTCAACAACGTTTCTCGAAATATTTCAATTCATTTCAACGAAGAATAATCTCGACGAATACATATACATATAAACATATATATATACATAAATATATATATATATATAATTCTTGAAACAATTAAAATTTGTACTGACAAGTAAGTAAATCGTGTGTGGTGACGCGCGCGCGCGCGGTGTGGAAGGAGGAGGAGGAGAGAGAGAGAGAGAGAGAGAGAGAGACAGAGAGAGAGACGTATTGAACTTTTTTTATTCGAATAAACGCGAAAGCCCGCGCGAAACATTTGAAAGCGTTAGTTTTGGCGCGTTTTTCAAAGAGAACGTTGGGTAGACACATTGATCGCGTATCAACGGCGATAGCCGTGCGTCTTTTGTTTTTTTTAACCAAATTACGCGGGAATATTTTTTTTTGAATAAGAGGAAGAAGAAAAGACAAATAGTAAAAGTAAAAGTAAATAAACGATAACGACAATTTTTTCGACAAACCTTTATAATAAATTAACGACAACGTCGTCGCGTAATCGTACCTAACTCATTTGTGTCATATCACTTTTTCGAACCTTTTTTTTTGTGGTTTCCCTACCCTTACGCGGGCGCGTTCGTGCGCGCGTGTGTACGTTTGTTCGTTTGTGAGATCGTGCTAACTAATCGAATAGCTTTGGTGTTTAGTGTGTACGTGCGTGCGTGTTTTGTCCGTGTGCGTCGTTCGGTCCGGGAAAGAAAAAAATAAATAAAATAAGAAAAAAAGGGCAAAGAAAAGAAAAGTAACTGGAGTTTTGTCGCAAGTGAGAAAAAGAGAGAGAGAGAGAGAGAGAGAGAGAGAGAGAGAGAGAGAGAGAGAAGGACAAACGTACATATATACGCATGCACATACGTAAAAACGTAGCCAAGAACAGTAGCGCGTGCAACATGGAAGCTGGCGATTCCAGGAAACTGTCTCTTCTGCTATGCCTTCTCCTTATTTTCGCGAACGTCTTACAAGGTAAGTAACCGTCACCTTCTTTCATTCTTTCCTTTTATTTTTCAATTTTTGTTTCTTCTTCTTCACCTCTTTAGCCATTGATTTTGTTTTCTTTTCTCTCTTTCTGGCCTTTGGTTTTCTTTCTTTCATTCTTCCCTTTTTTATTTATTTATTTTTTATTTTTCTTGTTTCCTGCGAAACCAACACCGACGTCTTTATATGTACGTGATGTATGTGCAATTAGAGTATGCAAGTATTTCGTACGTGGATGGAAAGGATGCGTAAATAAATACGTATCGTCTCGCACAAACCGACACGAGTGAAATTATATTTAACAAAATTTTCTTTTTCTTTTTTTTTTTGGGATGCCGTAAATAAATACGTATTTCATCTCGCAACTGACGTTGGTAAAATTATATTCGAACATTTTTTTTCTTCCTGGAATAAAACAAGAATAATATTATTCTTTTTGTCTTTTTTTCTCCTTTTTGTTTTCTGCGAACCAATAACAGTTTCGTATGTGTATTGGTGTACAGGATTTTCGTTCAGGGATGCGTAAACGAATATCTCCCCATGTGACAGGAATTAAATTGCAAGTGAATTTTGTTAAGAAAAAAATTTCTTTCCTTTTTATTTCTTTTCTTTCTTTTTTCTTTTGCGAAACCAATACAAAGGTCGTGTGTGTATCAGTATACAGAATTTTCATCTATGAATATCTCTCGATCGATTGAAGTTGCAAGAAAGTTTATTAAAAAGGAATTTTTTACGGTCCTGAGCCTCGCACAAAGTGCGTGTTATTTTCTTTTTGTTTTTCGTATTTTTTCTTTGCATTTTATTTTTGGTCGTGACCTTTTCGAGTTATGCGAAGATTAATTTAAACCTTTTATTTATTTATTTATTCTTTCTTTTAATGGATACCTATAATTTGTTTTATTTTTTTATTTTTGTATATTTATATGGTAGGTGTAATTTGCAATCAATATTACATCTTGTAAAAAATGTCTATCATGAATATGCATTTCATGAGATAAACGGCATGATTAACGACTGACTAACAGATCCCCATACTATTACTCAAAGTGCACTGTAATTCATACTCCATAATAGAAACAAATTAAAAATCGATTTGCGGAGATATACGCATAGTTCGACGATTGTTTATATCAAATTGCGTTATAACTAATCGATCATTTTCATAATGAAATAATCGATTATGTCGTAAACGATGCAATAGCAATTTCTTTTATGAAATGTATGATTTTGCTTGCAAATGATCATTACTCTACGAATGTGCAACAAAAACAACAAAATGAGTAAAAAATATTATAAATTCATTTGAAAGTAAAGTAGTTTAATGGAATTCAGTTATAAATCCATTAAGAGAGAAAAATAATAATAACAAAAAAATAAAAATTAAAAGAGAAACAAAAAATAAAGAAATAAAGGCGAGGTCTTGAAGGTCTAAAAATGATGAGGTTGACCTTCGTACTTCGGAAAGGACACGATTAAAAGATCAAACGCAACAAAAAAACGTCTTTACACGGTTTATTTTTTATAGATGGATTCAGGGCTGACGAAATTTCTCTTTTTAATTAAACATGTTTTTTTGTACAATCGATCGTTCGTTGAGATATTTGCTCGTTCGGACATCTATGAACGGTACACCCTGTATGTATATGTGTGTGTGTGTGTGTGTCTGTGTGTACGCGCGTTTGCGGAGGTGGAGGAGACTTGTTTCGACCTGTTTGACATTCGCATCTCGTATGTACTCTACGTATATGGTAGGTACATATGTACATATGTAAATCGAAATAATAACATTGATAATTCGACTAAACCCCGTTATTTTTCCATTTTCTTTATTTTTATGCTTTTGTTGTTTTTTTCTTTGTTTATTTTTTCTTTTCTTCTTCCTCTCTTTCTCCTGGTTTCAAAATCCATCACAGGAAATCATTCCTACAAATGATTCATTATTATCGTTAGCACTCTAAACAAATTCAATCGTAATATTTCGTTTGGACGAATGTATATTAGCATCGTGAATGTATCCACGTACGAATGGACAAATGAACTAAACGAAATGAAACGAAACGTAACGATTTATTATCAAATACATCGTGTATCCTCTTTACATAGCTTATGTGTAGTAACGAGTTAAAGCGTTCTCGCTAATGGCGTAGGATAATTAAGTGAAAATGTACAGGGCGGCTCTCGATTAAAAGTAATTTCGTTCGAGGACATTAGCCAAATAATTGAGCTTTAAGCGTACCGTTTGAAAATGAAATGCTGGTTTTTGATATATATATATATATATATATATATATATATATATATATATATATGTATGCATATAATATATAAACATGTATATATACAAGATGGGTCATTAACTGTTACCACGTCAAATATTATCATTATTTATTTTTTGGTTTTATGGGTGGTTATTGCAATATAATGCACGGACAATGTGTGCATTTATAGAAAAAAGAAAAAATAATAATAGAATTGGGAATATGTAATACGCTTTTGAATTATTTTATCTTTTTTCCTTTTACATTCTTTTTTTTTAATTTCAATAAATTTAAATGAAAAAAGCAAAGGTTTCTCAGAGTGAAACTTCATGGAACATTTCTTTCAAAATAGTTTAAGAGATTAATCATTTTTCGACACTGTACTCTCCAATGTTTTTTCTATTTTCTTTTTCTTTTTTATTCTTTTTACTCAGAATGACACGAGGAATCAATTCGTAAAGAAGAGAAAAATATGGCTTGTTACAATTGCGTGAATTATCGCAAGACATTTTTTTTCAAAATATTTTACACATTAATCATTTTTAATTTTAACTCTCCAATATTTTTATCAACTCGAAATGGCACGAAGAGTCAATTTATAAAAACATGGCTTCTTACAATTGCGTGAATTACCGCAAGATATTTTTTTTCAAAATACTTTAAGAAATTAATCATTTTTCGACATTTTACTCTCCAGTTTTTCTTTTTATTACTCAAAATGGCACGACAAATCAATTCATACAAAAAATATGGCTTCTTACAGTTGCGTGAATTACTGCAAGACATTTTTTTCCAAAATATTTCAAGAAATTAATTATTTTTCGACACTGGGCTCTCCAATACTTCTTTTTATTTAAAAAGATTTTGTTTTCTTGTTCTTTTTTTTATTCAGAAATATTTGACACAAAGAATGAATCCATAAACAAACAATAAAAAAGAAATTAAATTGTAAATGTTAAAAAAAAAGAATCCGATGACTTTGAAATCTCGTAGGAAGAGAAAGTAAAAAAAGAAAGAAAAATAATCCGAAGAAAAAAAAATTTTGTCCATCATTAAACGGTACACCTTGAAACAGTTTAACTTTGTCCTAAGTACTTCTCTTTTTTTCTACCTGCCACCCTCCGCATCCTTCCTCCTCCCACCTCATGAAATGAAAAATAACGAAGATATTTGAGTTGGTAGTAGTTATTGGCTCACTCTTTATATACATATACCCATACACTCACACATTCTATATGGTCGAATAAACGTCTATGTTTTGATACAGAAACGTAACTCTTTGTTGTAACACGTTTTGAATAGCCCGCGCTTACAAGCTCGCAGACACTTTTTCGATATCGACAGCTGTCGTTGATTCAGTTAACACAAACACAGAAAAAGAGGGAGAGAGAGAGAGATAGATAGAGATAGATAGAGAGAAAGAGAGAGAGAGAGAGATCGCAGTTATGGACGTAAAAAAAAGAGCATTATTCTAATGGAAACAAATATGCGTTTAATTAGATTTTACGTATAATTTTTTTCAGGTCCTTTTTCTTTTCATTTTTCTTTTTTTTTTTTCAACGAAGGCAAACTCTCAACATCGCGAAGATCATCGCTTTATCGACTGTAATGCATAGTTAAGAAAATATTTTCGAAACTATCCTAGGAACGGATCACTGCGCACATTATAACAAATTGTTGAAATATTTAATAAAGAATATTCTACGTAGAAATATTATATTAGCTGAACGATAACGAATACATCCGTAGTTCGTATGAAAAATATTTATCGTATAGAAGAATTTTCGAACATTTCGTTTCGAACATAGTTCTAATTGCAAATTACTCGTATTTATCCCTTTCAAAAGTCAAGCTTTTATGTTAGAAAGAGAGAGAGAGAGAGAGAGAGAGAAAGAGAGAGAGAGAGGAAGGGGAGAGAGAGAGAGAGAGGAGATAGAGAGCTTCCTGGAAACTTCTGTCCCAGTTTTCTACGAAGTTCTCGGTCAAAAGTTTGTTTTAGATAAACGTTTAACCAAAGCGTTATAAGCGAAACGAGAACATCATGGACTGTTATTCTATTCACGAGATAGATATATATCTATCTATCTATGTGGAACGACGGATATGTGATATATATGTATATATATATGTGTATATATATATATATATATATATATATATATATATATATATGTATAACATGTATGTATGTACTTATGTATGCATGTATGTATCTAAGAGCGTTTTAATTCAACATTCTTTTCAACTTTTTTGTGTAACTTTTCATTCTAAGGTTAAAACGTTAAGGTAGAAAAATAAATAGACACGAGAGAGAGAAAGAGAGAAAGAATAGAATAGAAAAGAAAGGATAGAAAAGAAATATTTTTCTAAGATTGAATATGTAAATTTAATGCTCTCTCTCTCTCTCTCTCTCTCTCTCTCTCTCTCCTTCTCTCTCTCTTACTCTATCGTTTTAAATAGAAATTCAAATATTTAAGTGATTCCTTCAAAATATTATGAATGTATTAGGTCTATTACTTCTGTTCATAAATTTTCTCTTAAATCTCGAATAAGATAAGTAGAGAGAGAGAGAGAGAGAGAGAGAGAGAGAGAGAGAGAGAGAGAGAGAGAGGCAGATAGGTATAATAGATAGATAAAGTCACTTAAAATTCGCCCGTCTGTTTCGTCTCTTTTTCTCATACACTCTAGATACACAATGGAAGGAAATCGTAAAAAGGGGGTGGCGCGGCCATAGAGTTGCCCAGAGGGGGTTAGTTCGCGAAGCGAAATAAATTCGAAGGTATCACCGGTAAAATATCGTCGTCGGTGCAGTTTATCACGTAACTCGAAGAAAACTGTATCCCACAGCGATGGTTGTTGGTGATGGTTAATGGTGGTGGTAGTGGTGGTGGTGATGGTGGTGATGGTGGTTGTAGTAGTCGTAGTTGTAGTAGTAGTAGTGATGGCGACACGCGTTCTTGCCGTTGGCTGAATTATCGTTGCCAGCTTAGCATCGTAGAAAATACACGGGGTTTTGATGAGAGGAGATATTGAACTTGCCACGAACACTGCAAAGTAATCCGTTTCGTATTTCCACCCCTCATCCCCCATCCCCACACCCCTCCCTTTACCTCACCTCACCGTTCTTTTACGTATTATCATTGTTATTATTATAAAAGCCGTAATCTCTGTGTATGAGTGTGTGCGGGTTTATGTATGTATGTATGTATGTACGTACGTATGTACGTACGTATGCCTATGTATTTATTTTCATATAATTTTGAAATAATTTTTGTTCGATCGAAATGAAATTTCATACAATTTATCTTCATATGTCCGACGTAAATTAATATTTTATTACAAATTTTTTGTTGATATTTTTAATTAATAAATAAAGAAAAGAAAGAAAGAAAGAAACAACCACGAAATATTTTCTATATGCTACGTTTTAAATTGAGAATCATCGATAATCGGCATAGTATTGTTGAACGGTCTATATTGATCTAACCAAACGTTATTATTATTATTATTGATTACATTGATATAAAAGTGTGTATGTTCGTGCGCGTGTTATTTTCATATAACTCTTAATGTAATTTATTTTTATAATAATTCTTAAATTAATTTTTCCCCGATCCAAATCTAATTTTGTTTAATTGCTCTTTATACGTTCGACGTAAATTAATAGGATATTTTCAATTTTCCTTAATAGTTCGAATAAAATAAAGAAGAAAAAAAAATATTTTCAATTTACTTCATGTTTGATAATTGATTTGATATTGTCGAACAGTTTAAATTAAAATCCGAATCGAACTTCAATTATTTTATAAATCAAATTTTAATGAGCGCGAGTACATTAATATCAAATTCAAGATCTCTCTCTCTCTCTCTCTCTCTCTCTTTCTCTCTCAATTAAGCTTTGTTTCAGTTATGACGCTATGATTGACCGTGAAAAAATACACATACATTAGTATTTAAAAATTAATTGTGTTATATAAATTATTACAATTGTCATGTTCATTTTATCATATTGCAATTAATTCGCCGACTTTTTTTTCTTTTTTTTTTTCCCTCGTGAAACAAAGTCTTCTTTTTCTTTTTTCTTTTTTTTTCACTGCAACTCGATCGAAGGGGTTAATATATCACGCATAACGTAAAACGCATCCGTTAGTCGTTCGAACTTCTGAGGGGGTAGAGGAGGAATAGGAGAGAGAGGGTGGAAAGTATCAACGGAACTTCCGCAATGGGGAAAGTGTTTCTCTCTATACGGGGGGAAGGAGGAGGGGGATGGACACAACGATCGATTTGGACGCGCGTTGGACGATGATAAAGTTTGACGTGAATCTGAATAATAAATCCTCTTTGACGTACGATTTCACTTTCTAACGATAACGCAGGCAAGCAGCGAAGCTCGATTGAATTAGTTAGGGGTTGCGTATACTAAATGTGTGTGTGTATTTTTGACAATTGGAGACTCTTTGTATTATTATTATTATTATTATTATTATTATTATTATTATTATTATTATTATTTCGATTTCTTTTTTTTTTACTTTTTCCTTCGGTCGAGAAATTTTTGTCGATAGGTTTTTTGGTCCTTGGCAAGGCAAGTACTTACACGAAGTGGTGGGAGGAGAGGTGGTCTCAGTGATTGTGTGTGAGAGAGAGGGAGTGAGAAAGAGAGTGAGAGAGAGAGAGAGAGTACGAGGACGAGGACGAGGAATAAGGAAAGCAACAAACAAAAAGAAAAGAAAGAAATAAAGAAAGGAAGGAAGGAAAAAAAAGAAGGTCCACGAACCGTAGATATACATGACATAGACACATATATATATATATACTATACGTGGGGACAGCACGCAAAGGAAAAGGGAGGAGAGAAAGTTGAGTTCGCGTAAAGTCAATGGCCGGTACGAGCGAGGGCGTTATAAATCCGTGACTTAAATTTAGATCTGTTCTCTTTTTTTCTTTCGAAAACGACGGTTTTCCTCCATCTTAGTAAGACATCGCCCGGTGCTGCCATCGGACGGGACAATGACCGTACCAAAAAACGCGCTTTTCTTGACCGTTATAATTTAAATAGTTAAAAATGAAAAGAGAACAAAATGGCGAAGTAGGTACCAGTTAAAATTCGCGATCGATCTAGTTAAGACGATCGATGACACTGTCGTAGGAATAATTATTTTTTTTATTTATTTTATATATATATATTTCGGTTATATGATTTTTTTTACTATTTTTTGACACTTCCGCGAACAAGACGTCGGCGATCGATAACATTGACGTAGGAAGTATTTTTGAATTTATTTATTTACTTTATTATTTTTTTAACTTTTAACGCGGTTATATATGAACCAAATAATTTTCTTATTTACCTCTTCCTCAAGATTTTCGCGAACGAGACGTCAACAAACCAAGCGATTCTCTTGGAGATGCTTGTTTTTTCTTTTTTTTTTTTTTTATATTACCCAAGAACAATACAGGGACGTTCGAATGATAGATTGATTAAAAAAAAAAAAAAAAAAAAAAAATTCCGACGAATCTTTTCCTCTTTCTTTTTGTTTTTTAAATTAGCCTAAAATTTCTTAAATCTCTTTATCGTACAACCATGCGTCGATCTAATAGAGCGTCCGTGAACGATGATTACATAAACTAGAGGTATTAGATTTAGTTCGACGTTAGAGACGAATCTGTGTTCACTCTCTCTGTGTTCTCTTGTGTGGTACACACCAGAAACGTTTAATTTTGTTCTCGCGTACCGGTTCTCTAGCGTGTTATACGGCACGGCGGCCCTGATGAAAGTTTTTTACTTTATCGGAGTCCGCCCGGCAAATCAACAGTGGAAGAGAAGGGGAGGATCGATTTTCTATCCGCGAGATCACTGCAAGACGTTAATCAGAGGGAGGAACGACGAATCGCGTTCATTTTCCGGCATTCCAGAGTCGCGTATCCTGTTTGCGTTTGATGTCGGCGGCGGGCCAGCATCGATACGATCGAATTACATACACGTGCGCGCACACGTGCATAACTTTTGTTGGCGTTCGACGCCATTGCCGGAGGCTGTTACTCGATCGTGTATGTTCCATCCTGCTGTTTCTCTCTCTCTCTCTCTCTCTCTCTCTCTCTCTACCTACCTACCTACCTACCTATCTCTATCTCTTTCTCTCATTGTTCGTAGTTTTGAGTTCGTTTAACCTTTCGCGTTGTGCCGCTGAAAAAAAGAAAAAAAAATAAGGAAAAAAAATTTCTATGCACCCGTCCCGTCCATCATTTTTTTTTCACCAGCCTCCTCTCCTCTCCTCCTATCCATTCCCAACCATTCCCTTTGCACCCCAGCGTACGTCACGCTTTTGATATCACGTGGAACAGCCATCGTTACTTTTACGAACGTAGGATGGATGAATCTCGACAATTATTTTATACGCTTTTGTCAGATATATGTAGGTATTCGTATATATGTATGTATGTATGTACGTATGTATGTATGTTCTGGACCAGAATAATAATTGCGTGCTTTGAAAGAGTACCAGCTTGCTCGATAGACTCTTTTCTATTCTGTTGGTGGTTTTTTCTTTTCTTTTTGATTTGTTCGTTTTTTTCTTTTTATTTTTTTTTTTTTTTAATATTAATCAAAATAACACATAATATCTATGAGAAACGAGAAAGATTAAACGATTCCGAGCAGTCAAGGGAACTCTATATTATGTGTATCGATCTATCCATCTATCTATCTATATATATATATGCATCTATGTATGTATGTATGTATGTATGTATATTATACGTACATATGTATATATTTATATGATGTTACATGGAACGCGTAAATCTCTCGACGTAGACTCGTTATCGTTACGAATTACCAAGCGAAAACAGTTCGGAGCATTGAAAGTATTTCCAGGAATATATATATATATATATATATATATATATATATGTATGTATATATTTATTTATTTATTTATTTATTTATTACTCCAATCCGTCTCCCCTCCTCGTCCATCAGATTCCCAAAACTGTGAGCGATTTATCAGAATTTCATAGTTATTCAGTAATTCAGATGAAAACGGGAAAATAATGAACGTCTTTGTTCTTTGCTCGTCATTAATTCGACTGTACGTATTCTTACACATACACACACGTACACACAGGCACGCACGCACATTAACCCGTATAAATATATATTACATTTGATAAAAATTCGTTTTACGAACGAGATTAATAACAAAGAGGTGATTCAATGATATTTCTCACTATCATTATCATCGTCGTCATCGTCGTCATCATCATTATCATCATGAACGTTATCATTATCATCATGATCATTATCATTATTTTCTCTTTGTATGTTTCTCTACGTGGATTCTCTAAGTCGAAAATGTAGGAATTAATGTGACAGGAGAGAGAGAGAGTGAATGAGAGAGAGAGAGAGAGAGAGAGAGAGAGAGAGAGAGAGAGAGAGAGGAAGGGATACATAAATAGATGGAAAGAGAAGAGAGAGAGAGAGAGAGAGAAAGTGATAAATATGGTAGATGGAAAAAAGAGAGAGAAAGAGAGGAAGAGATAGGGAGAGAGAAAGAGATAGATGGAACTGAAGTTTGCACGATGAAATACTCAGTGATTTGCAGAAACGTTGGAAAGCAGCTTTATACGATTATTATCTCTGCTTCTAAGGTTTCCAACTTGCTACCTTATTATGCGTGCACCCCATGCCCCATGTGTACAAATCCTCATCCTGGTTACTCATCCTTTCCCACCTTCCATTCCCCACTCTTCCTCCCTTCTGCATATTTCACGTAACCGATCCACGATTCCTGAGTTTCTACCATCGGTTCTCTTTCTCTCTCTCTCTCTCTCTCTCTCTCTCTCTCTCTCTCTCTCTCTCTCTCTCTCTCTCTCACGTATGTACATCGGACTACCTGGCATTCCTTGATTTAATTAATTAGCAGGAATTAATCCCAATTAGCGGACTTTGTCTGATAGCTTGGAGGCGAGTTGTACCGATGATACGTTGCTGTTTCTGATCTCTCTTCGTAAATGTCGAGTTACAAATGCGTTAAACGCGGCGGCACATCTATAGATAAAATGTGCATGTAAATTTACGTACACGTATACGTTACACATAGAGAGCAAGAGAGAGAGAGAGAGAGAGAGAGAGAGAGAGAGAGAGAGAGAGAGAGAGAGAGAGAGAATGAGAGAGCAATAATCATTCGTATTCTCCCTCTCGCTCTTGACAAGAGAATAGAGAATCCCTTTCGAAAGCTGCTTTGCATATAATAGCATCGTTCGATCAAAACGCGGATTTAATCCTTCTTATCGCGTGGAAACGTAAACGATTAGGAATAACGATAATAATTCGTGTAGGTCGTATAACAGAGTAGCCTTCGTTAGAGTATGCTGTTTGATGGATGTACACGATGGATTTCGATCATATCAACGTAAAATTCAATCACAATTTTTTTATCGAAAAAGGAAAAAAGTAAAACGAAAAGATATATATATATATATATATATATATATATATATATATAAATATATATAAAGAGAATTTTGACGAGATAACGATGAGGGTAGTTCGAGGATCGTTAACAATATATTTGAGAAAAATCAAAACTACCCTACTTGTTAGCGGAGTTCCTTTCAAATTTTTATTGGCAAAGGGGAGAAATTAATTCGAAAATTCACATTGGAAGAGCAAACGTTTCATGTATTATGAATGTATTATTCTATGTGTGTGCGTGCATATATCTGTGATACATAAAGTGCGAAAGATAGAGAAAGAGAGAGAAGAGAGAGAGAGAGAGAGAGAGAGAGAGAGAGAGAGAGAGAGAGAGAGATTCTCTCTCGTGTGCCGATAATTAATATCGAACTGTTCGATTCAAACACACACATGCGCGCGCGTAGACACATATACATACACGTAGCACACGTATACATAAACGTAGACGCATGTGTACGTGAACGTATATGCACACGTAACATAAACGTACACATAGAGAATCATTTGTGGACCCTCGGGTAAAACGTTTCAGATGCATCGTAGAATTCGGTCCTATCGTCGACGGCGTTAATTAATATTTCATTTGGTATGATTTAAATTCTCGAATGGGGTGATATTGAATTTTTCGATTCTTGTCTTGGAAAAAGAAGAAAAAGAGGAAGGAGCAGAAGTAAAAGAACTAAATGAAGTAACAGTTAATATATTTCAATTTTTGATAAAATTTTTTACATTACGTTATCACACACATGCACGCAAACGCGCGCGTCTACATACATAAATAGAAAGTATGTAGTATATGTATTTTTACGTAATCAGAATATATATATATATATATATATGGAATAAGTCGTAGAATCCAAACGATCTTTCGCTCTCGCGAACAAACTCTCTTCTTTTGTTACGTTATATCCTTTTTGCAAATTACCAACGATTTTAATTAATCCTCAGGCAGAAACGCAACGTGGAAATCCCTCGTTTCTGTTTCTACCTCAAAAGCGACATTTCTCGTCTCGCGATCGTTGTCCTCTCTTTCTCTCTCTCTCTCTCTCTCTCTCTGTATTTCTTTCTTTCGGTTCTCTTTTTGTGTTCTTCTTTCACAGAAATTAATTAAAACCTGGCAAAACATGCTCCCTAAAGGTAACCGGAGGTAGAAACGATCGATTCACCTGTCTCTTTCTCATTATCTCTTATCTCCGCTATAATACGTTGGACGTATAAAAAGGAAAAAGATATAAAGAAAAAGAAAATAAAGAAGAAAGAGAAAGTAAACAACGAGAACAGGTTCACACGTCACCGATACGATTTATTTTTTTAATTGTTTATTTTTCCCCGTCTTCTTTAATGACGCCTCCCTCATGTTTTCTGTGTACACATTAGTATGATGATGGTGCCGGTAAAATCACAGATCCAACGATTTTATATGTTCCTTTTTGCTATTAGAAACCGCATTCAGAGATTCGGTATAAAAAGGGAATTGAATCCGAATAGTACATATGTATGTATGAGCAGTTGATTTTGAAAGTGGGGCAATTCCATTTGATGTTATTGCTAGATATGTAATGCTTTGCATATTTGAATGGATTTAAAAATATTTGTAGGCAGCAATAGACTTATTTTATATTTTTTGTGGTTTTATTTTCGTGTAAATTTAATGTGAAATAATGGTAATCCGTGTTGGATCAAAAAAATCATGGTTTTAGTATGCGCCAATGGACTCGCCTCACCTTCAAAATCAACTCGTAATAAATATCTTTGTCGAAATAAACTGCTAGTAAGAAATTTATACCGATATTAAAAGATATTCATTGCGGATTGATTAAAAACATAAATATCGTGTTGATTCGTAATAACGATTAGTTTTAACTATTTTCTTTTTTTTTTTTTACAAAATGGACAATATATTTTATAAGTATATATTAACACGACACTGTCGTCAACTGTATACGGTAAAATCACGGAATCAGCAATTTTTTTATATTTAATTTCGTTCGGTACAAACCGCATGCGTCGATTCGGTAAATATAGTGCATCATAATGACGATGTCGGACGATCCAATTATTTTATCGGTTGATGCAACATTAATACTGGCCAATCGATGTTCGATTGTTCGAGGAAACAAAGAAAAAGCAAAGGTAAGTAATCAGCTAGATTGTGGTTGGCCGTACGATCGAAAACCGAACGTTGTTGAACATTGAGATCGATTGGCAAACGTTTAACAACAAAATGTATCGATAACATTCAAAACGTGTTGCGTGCGAATTTAAAGTAAGCATTAGACGTCGGTCTGAGTCTATTCTCTAACATAACATCTAACATGATTCTTAACTCTGCACAATCTCTTAACATTTCCTGCTTTCCATTTTTTTTTGACATCGTCAAACATGACTACTGAAGAATCTCTTAACATTTCCTGCTTTTGTATACAATTGCTCGAGAAAACAAAGAAGACGTAAAATCAAGGAAGTCGTACGATCAAAAAATCGTTTCGCGTGAACGTTAAAATTTTGATGAACTTACGGTGAGAAAGTTCACTCACAGGATACCTAATCTGGTCTTTTTTTTTTTTAATTTTCCTAATTGTTTTCCGTGCTGACGTATACATCTTATATCTACATTATTCGTACGACACTGCCGGTAAATCATAAATTCGCCGGCCATTTTTTCTATTCGGTTATCCAAAAAAAGGCGCATACATAGCGTATTTGGTAAGAAAAGTGAATCGATTGCCGATTCAGACATATATGCGTATGTATGTAGTAATAATGACTTGTTCAGACGATCCAATTGTTTGTATCGGTAAATACACAATATTGATCCTAAACAGGCGATGTACGCTTGTTCGAACAAACAAAGGTAAAGCAACATTGAGAAAGAGTTCGATGGGGGAAAGATTCAGCGTACGATCAAAAGCTGATTCGCGTGAATCGTTACATTAAATCATTCGATGAACATTAACAATTGTTTGCAACCGGTTCCGCAAAATTACCGCGATACGGTTAAAACGTGTGCTGTGTTAACTTGAAGTTTTTTGTTATTTTTTTCGTCGAATGCACGATCATCTCTCTCTCTCTCTCTCATTTGTTCTCTTTCGACTTTTTCTACGAATAAAATAAATATTCAACCCTATTTCGTACTCGTTATCACGTGATAGACATTTACGATCGCTTTGAATTCTAATCGCCAGGTTAAATTCACTCGTTAGATATCGTTACGATCGTTCGTAGTTTTATCGAGGCTCGTTAATCGGCGCACAACAATGGTGCTCAGTGGTTTTCAAAGAGATTTTCTCACTAAATTTTTCTTTTTTTTTGTTTTTATCTTTCTTTTCTTCTCTCCGTAAAAACGTCGGATAATATATCCTACGTTTTTCATGGTATATATATATTTTTTTGTTGTTGTTTCCGCTTCTTAAGAATAAAGTATATATTTCGTCATTTGTCTTTTTTCTTCACGAGAAAATTATCTCCCGTATATTTTTACGTAAACGAGACGCAAAAACGAATTGGAGAACCCTTTGCTCGTAGTTGTGCTCTCTTCGTTAAAAGGTGAAAAAAGTAAAAAAACAAAAAACATAAAAAAAGAGATAAAATAAGAACAAAGAAAGGAAAGTATAAAAACGATGAATTCTAGCGGTATCATGGGAAATTTTCAAGATGGTTCCGCGTTCGATATTTTATATCGTCGATAACAAGTCGCGATATAATAGAATGTTGGTCTCGTGGCTAATGAAAGCGTCAGAAAGTCGTTACGAAGCAGCATTCATCGAAACAGCTGCTGTTACACTACGTTACAAACGAAATTACGAACGTCTTCGCGCAAATCATTTGAATGGTCATACTATTATGTCGTTATCGTCCTGTTAGTTTCCACGGCACCATTTGCCGAACGTTGAAACCTCGAGAGAGGACTCTACTACGACCAATCTTGAATCATTCGATCTGAAAGATCTTTTGAAGATGGTACTCATCATTTCTATTTTTTTTTTTCTTATTTTTTTTTTCTTGTAGCAGGTGGACGTAAGAAGAGATCAAGAAAAAGCAAGAAAATGTACGGGTTTTCTCTCTCTCTCTCTCTCTCTCTCTCTCTCTTTTTTCTTTTTTAAGTTGATCTTAACCGTGCCAGACTTCTTATATCTGCACTAGCTCGAAAATAAAAGGAAGAAGAATGAAGGTAAAGCGAGATTAGATTGAATGAGAAAGTTTGAAATGATAGAAATAAACTGAATGAGTTGATAAAGTTTTCCACAATCGAAGTAGATACGCGTCTACCTTTATATAAACGGATTATATTAATGTCTTTCGTCACCTTCGTACGCCATTCTCTTAGTTCAAATCAATCCATAAGCAACGTATGTACTATTGTGTATCGCATGTATCAAGGTTTTGACGTAGCTTTGACGTAACTAGCGATCATTGATTAACTCTCCCGATCGTGGCTTGTGGCCGATCGGAAGGAATACCTTCAGAGCAGAGTCTGGGGACCCTAGAGACTATCTCTGTGTAGGTGTCCCATTGCTGCTACGTGCCTTTGCTAATATGCGAGCTGCGAATGCCGTTCCCCCTTTCGACAAAGCCAATCCGATTGACTCCACGCGTCGCACTCAACTCGATGCACTTCTGCTGACCTGAGTTAGAACGTCTATGATAGTCTATGTTGCGATTGTGTTGAAGTGTATCACCGAGTGTGACTGCCTCTGTCTTTGCGCGTTGGATAGAGATAGTTAGATGTATAGAGAGACCGCTTCTCGTTCGGTGATTTCTAAAAGCTTGTTCATACGACACCAAATCGGTTTATTTCCCATGATCGATTATTTCACTGTTCTCTACACTGACGCATTTTATACCTACGTAGAATTTATATGGAATCAGTGATTTATTGCATTTGGTTTATGTCCGGTAAAAATCGCATGCATAGATTCGGTAAAAATAGTGACCCGTATTATGACGACGTTCTTACGATCCAATTGTTTTATCGGTTGATGCGACATTGATCATGGCTAATCGATGTTCGAATCGATGACAGAATCGGTTTTATTTTCCTAACTTTCTTCTACAGTGGCGTATATATTTTATATGTACATATTAACACGACACTGTCGTCAACCGTATACGATAAAATCGGAAATAGAAATATAATTTTGCTCGGTAGAAATCGCATGCGTCGATTTGGTAAATATAGTGAATCATAATGACGATTTTTGAACGATCCAATTGTTTTATCGGTTGATGCAACATTAATCCTGGCCAATCGATGTTCAATTGTTCGAGGAAACAAAGAATAAGCAAAAGTAAGTAATTAGCTAGTGTAGCATTGTGGTTGGCCGTACGATCGAAAATCGAACGTCGTTGAACATTGGGATCGATTCGCAAACGATTGACAACAAAATGTATCGATGACGTTCAAAACGTGTTGGGTGCGAATTTAAAGTAAGCTTTAGATGTCGGTCTGAGTCTATTCTCTGACATGACATCGAACATGATTCCTGAACTCTGAACAATCTCTTCTTAACATTTATTGCTTTCCATTTTTTTTTGACATCATCAAACATGATTCCTGACTCTGAACAATCTCTTTTTAACATTTGCTGCTTTCCATTTTTTTTTGACATCAAACATGATTCCTGACTCCGAACAATCTCTTCTTAACATTTTCTGCTTCCCCTTTTTTTTTTTTGACACCAAACACGACCCCTGACTCTGAACTGTTTCTACCTAACATTTCCCCATTAATTTTCTTTTTTTTTTCTCTTTCTGGTAGGTAAACATTGACGACACGTAGGGAAAGGAAATGATGAACGCAATTCCGTCGATGTATGAAGCGTTTAATCTGAGCGAAACGTTTAATTACATCCCCTAACGTGAATGAGAGAGAGTGGGGTGGGGGGAGAGACAGAATGAAAGAGAAAGATAGACAGAGAGAAGGAAGAGAGATCGCTTTTTCATTTTTAATTTTAATTGCACGAAAATTCCGATGGTTTTTTTTACGGTATAATCATAACAACAACAACAACGACATCGACAACAACAATGGAAGGTTTCTTTTTTGTCTAACATTTCTAAAGGTAGAAGAAGGGGTTTAAGCGAAAGAGGAACGAAGGGTCATAAGAGAGCAAAGGGTTCGAATCCTCTACCCTAGTAATAAAGCGTTCGTGCGCTCTAAATTTACGTGTAATCCTTCCCTCTCCCTCATCCTACTCCTCTTCCTCCCCTCCTCACTCTCTCTCTTTCTATTTATTTGCCTTCTCTCGGTGAAAATGTATACGAGAAAGCGGGATACAGATAGAGAAAGATGGATAGATAGATAGATAGAAAGAGAGAAAGAGAGAGAGAGAGAGAGAGAGAGAGAGAGGGAGAGGGTTGAGGATAGAGGATAGAGGGTAGAACAGCTTCGGGGTTGGGCACATTTTCCTGGGGTGTCATTATGAACTTCCGGATATTAAATTTGTGCCGGTCGGTCCATGCACACACGCAGTTACCGTGGTAACCCCTTTTTACTCGTGTATCCATCTCTATCTCACTTTCTATAATACAAGTTCTCTACTACCATTGCAACTACCTCCTCTACCTACCTATATACCCAACCTCCAACCTCCACCCCCGGGCCTTCGTGGCTTTACGATCATTATTAGTACAGCAAGTGTCTGTGGTTCTTTAATGGATTCCAACCGCGCTGTGGTTACCGATTACGTTTCGTCGCACGACAGACGCGACCTGAAAACCGTGAAAACCGTTTCTCCAATGTACCCTCGTTTTTACCCTTCTTTCCGATCAGATCACGTTTACGAGTTTTCGACGAGCAAACAAAAAAGAAAAAGAGGGGATGAATCTTTCGTTGTTGGAATAGGAGTCGCCATTTTTTGAGAAAAATTTACACGAACATTTCATCGTCGAATTCACTTTTTGGACAGACAGATTTTTCTTTTTTCCTTCATTCTCTCTTACTCTCTCTCTTTCTCTCTCTTATCTTTGATCAACGAGTTCGTTTTAAATTGATGGTATCAGAGTCATCATTATCGAGGAAAAATTTCAGGAGAAGAATACGTAACTTCATCGTCAAATTTTCTTTTAGGCAGATCGATTTTTTTTTACCACTCTCTTTCTCTCTCTCTCTCTCGTATCTTTGGTCAACGATTTCATTTAATTGGTCCGAATCCCTCTCTTTTTCTCACCGTTCACGGATATTGCGGCGATGCAATTATTTGTCGGTTTAATTGCACCCGCTTGTGGATTTTCGCGGGTGGATTTTAAAGGGCCCGTGGTAACCGCGCGAACGATGCTAGTGAAGTATGGTTGGTTGGGTGGTTGGAGGGAGTTGGGTAGAGTGGCGTGAGGTGAGGTGAGGTGAGGTGAGGTGTGTGAGGGTGAGTGTACGTATGATCGATCTCTCTTCGATAGGAAAGCGTGCAAGAAGGGTGGGTGGGTGATGAGGGAAGTGAGGAGAGTTACCTTCGTTTATCCTTTCATCGCTGGACCATGCGTGTTCTTTTTCCTTCTTTCACTCTTTTCACGAATTTTCTGTTTCACTCTTACCCCCTCCTCTCTTTCCTCTCTCTCTCTCTCTCTCTCTCTCTCTCTTACTCTCTTTCTCTCTTTCTCTTTTTTTTGTTCTCTTTTCAGTAGAGTCGTTAGTCAACGATCGCTAATTAAATTTTGTCACGATCGACGAAAAAATCGTTGGATTTCTTTCGGATTATTTTTCGTATCTTTTCGGATTTATTTTCTCTGTTAAATCAATGTTTTTTTTTCCATTAATTAATTAATTAAGATTGTTATTTATTGGATCAATATTTTGCAAGATTTTTAATCGGTATTATCAAGAAAAAACGGTCAAATAAGAAAAATATCAGATCCCGTAATATAAGTGGTCATTTTATTACGCGGATTAATATGTTATTGTTATTACGTAACATACTTTTTGTTATAAATATTTTATTATAAATAACTAACCAAAATGTTCTTACACAGGTATATATAAATATATATATATATATTATAAATTCGATACATATATATATATATATATATATATATATATATCGATCATTTATTTTACATAATAATTATCGTTAATCAATAAAAATATTAACCACTAATAAATAATAATAGAAAGAATTGATTTAATTGATTGATTAACGAATTGATTAACAATTTACGATTAACGTTCAAGACAAATAATCATCGTGTATCTATAACTTTCGATTGTTAATGATATCGATGATAATGCGATACCAAAGAGTGAAAGGAATTTATAACGCAAACTAGGATTATGAGAATACGGAAGATCGCATGCACATAGATAATACTAATCTATTATTCGAAAGCATGCCTGCCTGCCTAGCTGCCTACCTTTCTAGCAGCTGGCTGACTGAATGACTGGCTTTTCGGTTTGGCTGGCTTTACGAAACGGTTTGGGCATAATTATAAAGGGCTTTCGTACGTTTCTGGATGATGCATCCTGATAATAGCACGATAACAAGCAAGTGAGCGTTGACTTTAATCCTTGTTCGAAATTACTGCGGTTAAATTGGACTTTCGATCCCGATGGTATTCTGGTGGACTGAGGACGGATGATGGTGGTGGTGTTGGTGGTACTGGTAGAGATGTAGAAGGGCGAGGGGGAAGGAGTTAGAAGCGGCGGGACGCGTTGGTGTAGATACTCGTTTGATTTTGATTAGGAAGGCGGCCAGCTTGACCGGTTCGGATTCACGCACAAAGGGAGTTTAGATGATTAGCCGCGTACACGTCGAGAGTGCTTAGGATGTTTGGAAAGCAATTGAAACGGTCTGCTACTGTTATTCCTTCTTTACTCTCTCTCTCTCTCTCTCTCTTTCTCTCTCTCTCTCTCTCTCTCTCTCTCTCTATCTCTATCTCTTTCTCTTTTCTCCCACTTTTTTATTTTTTTTTTCGTGGGGACATTGCCCCGTAGAGAATTTTTCTGATATCAGCAAATGTGACCCTTGTCGTTAGGAATCCATGTTCCGTGAATAAAGATAATACATACCGAATTTATATATATATATAGGTATATATATAGGTATGTACGTTAGGTAACAGTAATAGGATCCAACCCTTTTTTTTTATCTCTGCCTATTTTTCTTCTATTTCTTTCAGCTGTCTTGGGACTGAGGTGAGGTGGTTGGGGTTAGGGAGGTGGAGGGAATGGGAGAAGTAGAAGGAAAGGAATCGAAAAGCTTTCGAATTCGTCGTCGTCGTCGTCGTCGTCGTCGTGTGTAAGTCGAGAAAATTACCGTCGACGTCTGCGGAACGGTCCTTGCCAGAATGGAAAATCGATATAGTTAAGCGTTTATGCCGAACGCTAAAGGGGGTGGTGAATGCTAGTGGTAGTGGGAGTGGGCGTTAGGAGAGAGTGGTAGGAGAGAATCGAGGTCGTGATCGAGGTTGAGGTAACAGTTTCTACAATTTTGAAGAAAATTTTCTTTCCTCCTTTCTAGATTTTACGTACAGTTATATCAGAATAAGAAGAAGCCGAAGAAGAAGAGGAACCGCAGGATATGAGTTTTTCGATAATACTATTCGTTTTATCCTTATTATCATCCTAGTTTCGTACGAATGTGATTTCTTTCGGTACGTAACAGAACGACTAATTCGTTCGTCGTTATGAGAATTCTCGTTAAGGTTTTGAGGTTATGCTCGATAAATTTCGTACGATTTGATCTTTCGAATGACTATATATATAACGAAGTAATACGTTCGTCGTTTGAAAAACTAACCGTTAAAATTTTAAAGTTGCGTTATGGACGTTTATATTATCGTTTCGAAAGTCGTTTACCACAATAACTTATACTTATCATTTCGTTCGCTAACGTTGGAATTACGTCGGCCATTTTTATTTCCCAGAATTCATTGGTTTTTTGTACGACAACAAAATGGCGAACAATTTTCGGGAATCGTATATACGCATCTTCTAGTTTGAAACGATGCAAGAGGGGAGAAAGAGGGAAAGAGAGAGAGAGAGAGAGAGAGAGAGAGAGAGAGAGAGAGAGAGAGAGGGAGAGGAAGATAGAGAGAGAGAGAGAAATGGAGAAAGATATTTGAGAACGTTGTTAACGATCCATCCACCACCCCTATCGCTTTACATTTCATCCCCTATCGAAGTAAGTTTATACTCGGTGATCCTTCGGTCAAGGAACTTTCCGAACGTATATGATATTATTAAGTGTTGACAGTGTCATCTATCTTGATGTTCCCACACGAACGTCCTTCCGCAACTATATATTTTCCTTTAGCCCAACGTAACAGAGTTACGATGGGTTTCCATCTCTTCGCGGTATTTGAGAACATGATGATCTCATTGAGTTTCTTATTCCCCAAGTAAACGATGCTTTGACAGAGAGAGAGAGAGAGAGAGAGAGAGAGAGAGAGAGAGAGAGAGAGAGAGAGAGAGAGAGAGAGAGAGAGAGAGAGAGAGAGAGAGAGAGAGAGAGTGAGTTTAGCTTAGCTTACGGAGGTTGATCGGGAAATGGATGAGAATAAAATCAACGATATAGATAAAGTAAAATTATGGGTAAAGAAAAATTGTCGACGTGGTTGACGATAAATTTGTATTGTTTATAGACGATGAGTATTTAGTAATTGTTCGATGTGGAAATTATCTCGACGACTTCGAGATATTTGTTTTGTTAACGTGACCTGTGTTTAAAGATTAAATTGTTCGCGATTGGTTCGTTTTCGAATACAACGAATAAATTCGGCAATTGTAGTACATGTGAAAGTAAACTGGAGTATATTCAGACGTGTATTTTATTTTATTTTTATTCTTTTTTGTCTCTAGTTGAAGTGAACGGTCTTTTAATACTTTGTAGTAAATTTTAGAGTAGGTATAGGAAATGTTCGCAGGAGTAATAACTGGAAAGGGTAAGGGATAGGGCGTGGTCCTTCGAAAAGTGGGTATAGAATTTTAGGCCTAATTAATATACTGTCGTATGACGTTGATAGTAATGATAATAATAATTATAATAATAATAATTATGAAGATGATAATAATATTGATGATGATGATGATGGTAATATGATAATAATAATGAAAATGAAGATAATAATGATAATATTATTGTAATAATGATGATAATAGTATGATAATAATAGTAATAAATATAATAACAATAACGACAATACTATTACTGCTACTACTACTACTACTACTACTAATACTACTACTAGTACTACTATTAATAATAATAATAATAATAATAATAATAATAATAATAATAATAATAATAATAATAATAATAATAATAATAATAATAGTAATAGTAATAGTAATACTAATAGTAATAGTAATAGTAATAAATAATAGATAATTTTCAATTAGCGTCGATTCTGTATATTAATCTGACATTGTATCTAATGTGATATATTTTTTTTTATGAAATTGAGAATTGATTCAAAGACTATAATAATAATAATATTAATAATTATAATAATAATTATAATTAATAGATAAATGAATAATAACTAATAGAAATATTGCGTATCTGCGCTAATGTTTTGTATTAATCTATGTACACTGTATTCAATATGACAAATTTTTATATGAAGTTCATGTCAAAGAGATTAATAATAATAATAATAAACAATAGAAATATTTCAGAACTGCGCTGACGTTTCATAAAAATCAGTTCACATTCTATCCAATGTGACCAATTTTTTTTTTTTTGTAATGAAATTGAGATCAAAGAATATAATCACAACAATAACAATAAGAACAAAAACAAAAACAAAACCACAACAACAACAACAACAACAACAACAACAACAACAACAACAACAACAACAACAACAACAACAACAACAACAACAACAATAATAATTATTATTATTATAATTATTACTATATAATACAAGTAATAATTTGGAGAGAAGGTGACATTTATTTTTTTTTCTGTTTCTTCAAAAGCTTCTCATAAAAAACAAAAAAATAAAAAACAAAAAATTGTAAATATTGTAAGAATAACAATGTCTTGTACATAGACGGGGGAGTTGAAGAATCTTGGTTACACCCTATGTAAACCATTGTACGACACGGTATTTTCTTTTGAACGGACATCGAGTTAACGCTAACAAGATTGCGCTCGAAGGGATCCACGGTATAATCTCTATCCATTCTCGTATCTCATTCCCTTCGGCGTTCTTCTTCTTTTTCCTCTTCTTTATCCTCCTCTTCTTTCTCTTTTTGTTCTTCCTCTTCCTCTTTCTTTCGAGATTACATCGTAACACAGGACTCTGGTGTCCATGTTACTCACCTTCGAAAGAGACTCCTTGTCTTTTCTTTCTGTAAAGAGAGATAGAGATAGAGATATATAGATAGATAGATGGATGGATGAAAGGAGAAAGAGAAAGAGAGTGGGAGGGAGGAGGGTTAAAGCGGGTGTGGGTTGGTGGGTGAGAAAATGCTTTCGCTAAAATCGCTTTCTTATCAAGCTTTCTCTCTCTCTCTCTCTTTCTCCAAGTGTTTAATAGACCTTTAAGCATCTCAACAATGTCTTCCCTGTAATCGTTAAACGCAACTTGATGGTTAATGAACCATTGAACGGTTGTCTATACTACTATTACTTACTACTACTACTATCATCGAAGCAAAATGGCTAAGCGTGTTTTGCCTTTGTTCATGTTCGATCTATTATTTCGAATACGAAATTCGTATCGAAGGTACGCGATAATTATTTACAAATTTTATTTCGATTTATAAAGATACACGCGCACGCATTTGTGTGGTACGTATGATATTTCGGACGCATGTCAATTTAAATCCGAGATTTTTACAATAAGATATTACCGAGTGATATTTCTTTTCTTTACTTTTTCTTCTTCTTTTTTCCTTTCTGTTTTTACTTTGTTTTGTCTGTTTGTTTGTTTCGTTTTGCTTTCTTTTTTATTTTCAAACGGAGCATAATTCATAAAGTCATTTATTATTCATACGTAATAATATCAATATTAATAACACTTATTGAATTTATATAAATTGATAATATTGAAATTAATGATATTTATTAATGCATAAATAAATTATTTTAATATTAAAAATTTTCATTGCGTGTATGTGTCTTTCTTTGTGTGTGTGTATATATTTTTTTAGTGTGTGTGTAATATGTAATATAATCGATTATACATTACATATGAAACGGAATATATCGAACAAATGGTAACCAACAGATATTTTTTTATTACGTTTTCACGGGAAATGCGATGTAATTTTGGGTAGAATTTAATTACGAAGAAAATTACAGTGATTTGCGGACCGTTGATATAAATTGGACCTTTGACATATATGATCCAGCAAACGACAAATCTAATAGATTGGATCTTGGATGTCGTTAATTAAAATCATCATTTCGTGAAAAAAAATTCTGTCGACGAACTTTGATCCTATCGTGCAAAAAGAGATATATATGTTGTTATATAAAAAAAAGTTATATATGATTTATGTATGTATGGTATATATAAAAATCATACTGTGTTTCATATATATTCGATCACTTCTATGTATGATAGTTTTTTCGATAGTTTTATTAAATGATTTAAATTATTTTTAAAATATTTATAATAAAGTGTCAGTTTATTAATACGTAATATAAATGATCATTAGTAAATATAAATGATTAAATATCAATATTGCGTCTGTGTTTATTATAAATACTAATCAATCTATTTAAAATACTGACGAATCATTAAGTTTAGAAAAATTTAGATTGTTTAATAATCCTATAATGTATCGATGTAATGATAATGTTATTAATCTTAATATTAAAGTATAATATTAAAATTAATATTATACTTAAATATTAATTTTAAAATATCGATTAAAAATATTTAAAAATACCTAATAGCATTTTTTATAATTAATATCAGTCACATAACCAATGAAAAAGATGTACACAAAATTTTCTTAATTAAAATTTTCTTGTTATTAAAAAGAAAAAAAACATAAAACGACAAAACATAGTTACCATACTGTAATTCTTATTAAAAAAAACCCTTTGATATGCGCGTACACAGATTTATTTTTTTTCTCCTATCTTACTCGAGTTCTTTAAATATTATATTAATTACTATAATAATAATAACAACAACTTGCATACATATTACTTTCAATAGCAATTACTTCTTCTTATTTTTTTTTCATTTTTTCATTTTTACATTTTTCCTTTAAACCTTCGGATTAGTTACTACTGCACGCTAATGCAAACCATTATTACTTTTCCTTT